>CM035154.1:138670642-139143547 GCA_020205615.1 Panax quinquefolius
CCAAAAATTGTCCGTCAATACACTACAGGCAACTGGGGACTTTTACCACATCATGTATAACATTACAGGTCATGATTATACCGAATAATCCCTGGTCATAATCATACCAAGTCCATCTATGCACGTAAGCCAAAGATGACTTTCATCACAATATAAGCATGGGGATGATGACAATGACATAATAATTCAATAAAACAAGTTCAAGAATAAATTTTAATGACTTATAAGTTAATTTATCCTGAACTAAATAATGTCCAAATTGTCAACATGATACTGCTTTGTGGAGTAAAATTCAAGAATGCTTAGAAGAATATTTCCATGAAAAGATACTGGATGAAGCGCAAATATCAAGGATATTCCACTAATTTAATGGAGTATAGAAGTTAAAATTTTAACATAATGAGTATCATAGAATATATGAAACTGCAATGGATTTTCACCCGCCATGCGGTAATCCACGTAGACTGATCATTTCCACAATTTAATAAGAAATGAATACGAAGGGTCATTCACTATGCATGTGGTAATCCACATAGACAAGTTATTTCAACAGAATAATAAAGAATGGAATAACAGAAGAATTCACCATGCATGCGATAGACCACACAGACAGGTTATTCCCAACAAAATAATAAAGAATGGAACCAGGTCATGCGTAATCCGCACCGACAGGATATTCCAACAAAATAATAAATAATGGAACCAGGTCATGCGTAAACGCACAGACAGGATATTCTGACATAATAATAAATAATGGAATAACAACAGAATTCACCATGCATACGATAGACTGCACAGACAGGTTATTCCAATAGAATAATAAATAATGGAACCAGGTCATGCGTAAACGCACAGACAGGATATTCCGATAGAATTATAAATAATGGAATAACAGAAAAAATTTCTCCATGTATGCGGTTGCTTATATACAAAAGTTATTCCAATGTAATAATAAGGAATGGAATAATGTAAGAATTTCACCATGTATGCGGTACTTTGCATATACGAAAGTATTCCAACATAATAATAAAGAATGGAATAATGTAAGCTCTCTTCATGAATACGAAATAAATAATACCCTTACCTTATAAAGAAGAGTACTCACCCGGGTAGGCGGAATATATACTTGAAGAAAATTGCACTACGCCAAAGCTTTCTTAAACTCTAAAGAAATACGCCAAGATTATAGAAGGAGAATTCTCCTAACTTCCGTGTGATTTCAATTCTAACTAAGCATCCTATTTATAGGAAAATAGAAAGGATACTATGCAATAAAATATAATATATATATATATATATATTATTTAAAATCTAATAAAATAATTAACTTTATAAAAGTATTCTGCTTTATATATAAAATATTTTACTATTCAAACACTATGCGTACTATGCAAATACTAAGCATAATAAAATATATTATATTCTAATTATTGTCTAATAAAACAAATAACTTTATAAAAGTATTCATTTTTATATAAAAAAGATTTTACTATGCAAAATACTATACATAATAAAATATATTATATTCTAATTATTGTTTAATAAAACAAATAACATTATAAAAGTATTACATTTTTATATAAAAAGCTTTTCCGCTTTTATTACATTAATAATACTAATAAAACAAAATTTATATATATATATATAATATATATATATATATATATATATATATATATATATATAAAAACTTTATGACTTCATAAAAAGACACCTCAATATATTTAACAACATTTATCATCATTATTATAATTCACAATATTAATCGACTGTGTCGCTCCTGTGAAAGAGGGGCTTTCCAATAAGGATTTCTCCCTATCATGCGCAATTAGGTGACCAAACCTCTCCTCGGCGTAACTTCTGACATCGTTAATATTGTGAATAATAATATTAATAACTTTGTTATCTCAATTATTAATTTAATAATATATAAAATATCGACAATAATTGAATCAAATAACGTGAGATACTATGCACCAATTACTGTAGCAATAATTGAACAAAACCGAGTGACTTCTCACGTAAGCATCAATAATCAATACTGTGTACTACTACGCAACCAAAGGTATTCTCGTACTTTTTTACTACGGGGTAGTTCAACAGTTTTAACAGTAAAACTTCCGCCGTTATTTTCATAAAAATATTTTTGTCGTTTTCTCAATCCGACAATAATTTCATTGTAAGGTCCACTGATGATTTTACCGTCATATTTGATATTCCCCCGACAAAAAAGAATATTCCCCGACCAATCAAATATAATACAACAACTTGCATACTTTGCAAAATTTATAAATACTACCCACAACTATAACATTATATCAAATCCACACCATAATATTCAAAAAAATATTTCGAGAAATTTAAATCTTATTCGTAAAATTTGGGGTCTCACGTCTAACATAAGATCAAAAGTCAGATTTAGTTTAGGGTTTATACCTCACTATGAACAAATTCTGATTTCTTGGCTACTGCTTTGTTAGGTGTGTTAGTGGGGCTTGATTTGGGGACTGAAACACCTTAGGATTTCGTGAGTTTTAGAGAGAGAAGGTCTAGGTTGAGTATAAGTGTATGAATGAGAAAAAAATGTGAACTTTTCTCTCTCTTAACCTATTTATATAACTTAGATGCATTGAATCTAAACTTGCAAGGTGTCAAAGGGGATAAGATTGGATGAGATTTGAGCACATGGGAAATCTAGAGTTGGTGACTTGCCAAGATATGGCAAGATTTGCAAGCAACAAATCCAAGAATGTGACAAAAAAGGTATTTTGGTCAATAGCCTTGCAATTTTAATGGTATTCTTGTCCATGGTACTTGAATCTAGGTTTTAATCAATAGATTTTAAACCTTAAGGTTTCCCAAATAATTTCTAGGGTTTGAAAAGTTAAGTTTAAAGTTTAATAAAATTTTAATTAGAACTTACTAATTAAAATTAGGGTTTTTAATAGAAAATTAGGGTTTTAAAAATACTTAGGGTTTCTTGATATTGTTCGGGTTCCCAAATTATGAATCAGGGTTTCCTAATTAACATTACAATTTATAATATATTTTATTAATCATCTTAATGCAATTACATATAATCTTGAACTCTAATTTAAGTTTTAAATTAGGGTTTCACAAATTAATGCTAGGGTTTTGACATTATACTCCATAATTGACCAACCATTATCAGTCCACATATATACAAAGATATATTTATAATCTTTGAAATAAAAATAATATTATATTATTATTCTCATTCATTGCTCAAAATCTAAAATTAGGGTTTGGATCTCATATCGATTTATCTTTCATATATAACATTATTAATTAAGTTAAATAATTAACTCAATTAATCAAATAAATTCACATAATAAAATAGTTATTATAATAATTCTATAATCATTTCATATATTATTTAAATAATATAAAATTTATTTTCATAGAAAATAAGTACTAAAATCATTTATACTATAAAATTAATTACTATAAAAATATTGTTTATAATGATTAATAATTCTTTAAAAATTTATTTGTAATTTTTCAGGAAATAAATAAATTTTTATTTATCATAAATATATACACATTACCTAGCACATATTCCCACCTTTAAAAAAAATTATATGCAAAATTTCTTATTTATTTATATAGAAAATATCGGTTTATTACATTCACCCTCCCTTATAAAGATTACGTCCCCGGAATCACCATTTTAAAACTTATACATACAAGGGTACATAGCATACACAATCATTGCAAGTAGATCTCGATTATATTTGATCGAACTGATCTTTAACTATTCAACATAAAGCTTGTCTATCTGATTAAATGGAAGTTTAATTTCTAAAAGAACTCAAATTCCTTCTTCAAAATTTCTTTATAAAATCATTTGTTATATATTGGAAAATCATGTATAAGAAAATAAAAGTTATTCGAATAACACCTGGAGTTCCATCACCAGCTGCAACCGTATCTTGAACTGTCATATTGAAGGTCCTTGCAGTTGATTTGGTTGGCTTGCTTGGTGGAGTCGGACCAGTTATTGCTAGCATCCCATTACTTTTCCCTGTTTTGACATTTCCCCCATCAGCTTTCCTTTTCGGACACTCCCTCACCCTATGTTCTATTGATCCACAAATAAAACAACCACTATTCATCCTTGGATTAGGACAGTTCGGAGAGATATGTCCCTCCTACCCACACTTAAAAACACACAGACTTTCCCTTCAAACACTCTCCGGAATGGTTCTTACCACAGTTTCCACATTGCACCACCTGCTTCTTCACACCCTCCTGCTTAATTTTTTTATTTCCTAAATTGTCCCTTTTTCTCTTTCCCATCTTACTTCCACTACTCCCTTCCATTTTCACAGTTCCTTCAATTGTAGCCTTATTCTTCTTCTCCTTATTGTAAAGAGTCATGGCTTCACTTACCTCTTCGACTATGATAGTCTTGTCCAACAGTGCTGCAAAAGTACCAATCTGCAATACTGCCACCTTGTTGTAGAGCCAGGGTTTTAAGCCCAGCTCAAACCTTCGTGCCTTCCTTGCTTCCGTATCCACTTGATGTGGAGCGAACCTGTGACGCCCCCAAATACGAGTCCCTTTGAACCTCAGGTCCGGTCCGCCATGATACTACTATCATCAACTATTTATATTTTGTATTCATAACTTAATGAATATAACTTTACTTATTACAATTTAGATTATAAATTCTTTCTATTTCCAGGATCTGTGTAATGACCCCAAACTTTTATAAGTTTCTAATCTTGGTCTTTTACTATTCCTGTTTTATAACACATTCGATGTTATACAAATATGCTGAATAATTTAAACTTTTTCAATCTCCTTTGAAAAATAAATCTTTTATTGATATTTTAACTCGAATCAATTACCAATCCCTGAATCAAATTATTCTATGATTCACTTTATTCAATTTCTGTATAAATCTTTACATCTCGATTCAAATTTCTCTATGTATCACATAGTACAACTTAACAGATATTACACATTATAAACTACTATCATGTACGTCTACTAGAACCTAAACATGGTTCAACATCATCTAGTTAAATAATAAATCAATCTGTTTTGATACTATTGGACTTTATCAATCAAGTAGTACGTAGCCTTTACCGTGTATCCTTAACATGTAAAAGTGGTTATTTGCAAGGGTGAGCTCGACAACCCAGCAATTCTAACAGTTTTCATGCAGCACATAGCATATAATAGCATATTCAGTTCATGCATTCATAATAAATTAATATTCACTACGCATGTTACTTAACACATAACAGGCATAGAGATTTACCAACATAAGCATATCATAAAATATCAACTTTCACATTTCATACATATCTCATATGCATGTCATATATATACATCAACATTTGCATAGCATAATATAGATCAACCAACAGTTATCGAATTCATATAACAAATAGGAACTGAAAGACTTACCTGATTCGTAGTTTATGAACTACGACTTAACTGCTTAATGCTTATCTGCACTTTGTGTATTCCTACACAGTTATATAATCATGGATTCATATCCATTAGTCACATAATTCATACATTCTCAATGTAATAATAGTGTTACATTATTTCCTAACTAGGTTCATAAAACCTATATTTCACTTTCTCATTATACTCTTAGAATAGCTAGGTATGTATAGGTATACCTTAGCTACACATGTTCTATATCAACATTCATAAATCTTTCTCACACACTTGACCCTCTATGTGTTTGACACATTTTTAAAGTCTATAGATACGCGATCTACATCGTTCTTACATTTTACAATGCTTTAATAAAATTTAACAACTCTGTATTTTATATAACCATTGCATTCCCTTATGCTTAAAACATCATCTGTGTCAAATTTTATAGCTTTAGACATTCATTACACATATGCTTTAAAGTTCAGATGACTACTAAAACAGTTTGGCAACATCAGATTTGTCTTTACTTGGCCTTGAGCTATTGCTATGGCTTGATTTGACCTAGGATGGTAGCAATTGCTTGTAGTCCCTAATAGGACAGTTTGAATATTTAGTTCTCAGTTCACACTTCATTTCTTAACATGCATGAATGTTAATGCATAATATTTACACACATTAAGAGGTCATTTGTCAAGGTTTTGAACCTCTTGTGTTTATTCAAAGTTGTTTTCCCACTTTAAGGCTTAACGACTTTCTTTAACAAGATTCGATGTTTACAAGCTTTTAAACCATATATTGGTACTAATAAGCCTCTAGTAGCATGCTCATATGTATATATCTTATCTACATATGACTAGCATAGTTTACGACTTGAAATCTTACTTTCAAAACATGCTTTAATGACTTCTGTTGTCAAACTAGATAAGTGTACTTATAGTTCATGTTTAAAGACATAAATAGTACTAGCATTTCATAATAAACTAATCATGCGAGGCAACTTCAACTCACACATCATACTTGTTTATACATGTTTCTACGTACGTTTTCAAGGTTAAAATATAACCACTTCATGTTTATAAAACTTTGTTTGCAAATGATATATATAAGCTTGCCTTTGAAATCATTTTAACCAAATCAAAGTAATCTAACACACCTATGATACAACTTTGAATCTTACATCATGCGTACTTAGACCTCATATATATGTCATCAAGGTCAGAATTAAAGGTACACAAGTTCGTTAATGTTTGTTTTCAAAATCTTTATATATTTTCAGAAAATAACCAACTATGCAACTCATAGTATACAAAGGTACTCAAGGCCATGTGTCATACCTATTTATATGCATGACTAAACCCCTTTACACAAGCTACAAATATCATAATTCAAATGACTCAAGGTTCGTCTAATTTGTTTTTAAAATCTAAGGTTTCTTTAAAAATATACTCAATCATTCTAAGGCAATTCCTTATAAGTAAAGTAATCTTATATTTCATGTCTAATATCATGCATTTTCATGTTACATCACTTAGAATAACATATTCCATCGTCGCGAGCACTATACTTGCGTATGTGCTCGCTTGACGCCCTCCGATCGCCTCTAAATACGTAATAGTCACAAGGATGACTATTTTGACCCTTCCTACTGACCTCAAATTGAAACACTTAAAGAACAAAAGTTGTAGGTATATTCGTCCTAATTCGGATCATCTTAAATTATCTCAATCGGAGTTCGTATAAAAACGTTATGCCTAATTTACTACAACAGGTCATAGAAGTGCACCAGACACTGATGTCCGACGTAGCTGCGCCCTAAATGGCCTTGGGGGTAGCGCAACTGCGCCCGAAGTTGCAGAACAGCCCCTCAGGCTCTGCTCTTTGTGATTTTGCAGACCTCTACCCCCTTTCAATTTTCACAACATGAGTTATATTCATTCAAATCAGTCCATTTTCGATTCTATGGTTTTGTAACTCATAAAACTACAACAGACCAAATACCCAACAATTAACATAAACATTAACTAACCCAAATATGGATTTATAACTCATGTTCATACCAAATGTGTGACGACCCCAAAATAGGTCCATTCCACCCAACCCATTCTGAGTCGCCAAATACATGGTACAGAAACAACTACAACTTTATTATCACAACAATAAAACTGTGAGTTTAAATACAAATATTATCTTCTAGACAATATTTATACTCAAATAAATCCTCATCACATTTATTGATACATTATTTTACAATAATGGTGAGGACTACTAAACAACTCTCTCTAGAACCTTCATTCCATACCCCCTACTAGTACTGCTACATTCTCGCCTCCCGAGAAGAAAAATGGAACAACAAGGAAAAGGGTGAGCTCAACTAGCCCAATAAAAGAATGTTATGACTAAGATAATATACAACAAATTATCGTTAGTCTCCAATGAGAAAAATCGATAGAATACAATGAGACAACAAGTTTCGGATCAATATTCGCAATGAAATAATAATTCATAGAAGAGTTATGTAGAGAATGAAATCTACTATAATCTATGAATTTAACGGTCCATCATCAATATTTTATCCTCAGTAACATCAATCAATATTCATCTCAAATCAAATATTCATCTTTGCACTACTGGTGCCAAAGATATTCATCAATCGGTCATGTTCATCTCAACACTGTTCATCTTTGCACTAAAGGCCAAATATATTCTTGAAATCATTCATCTTTTGCACTAGTGCCAAAGATATTCAATAATATCATCATTTAAGACCGAGGATGATGAAATATATTTTTAAAGAACGAATCCAAAGGAAACAAAATGACAAGGATTAAGGATTAAGGATTAATACTTGGTTTTATCCATGTCCAATAATACCTCAAAAATAATCATAGTGGTGTAAAATTCAAGAATGATCAAAACATGGATACAATCAAAGCTAGTATCCGAAATAGATATTTTAGACGAAAAGAAAAATTTTCATTTTTCGATTGAATAGTCTTATGATCGTGAATAGTGTCAGATATCGTGAATAGTCTTGAGTATCGTGAATAGTAACTCAACACCCAAAGATAGAAATTCTACAAAAAACATCTTCACGCTTCATGAATAGTACTTTCGTGAATAGTAACTCGTGAATAGTAACTCATGAATAGTAACTTCGTGAATAGTAACTCATGAATAGTAACCCGGACATGAAAAAGTTCCAAATTTGATAAAAATACCAACCAATATTTCAAAGATAATGATATTGAAGAATTAATATCATTTGAGAAGAAAATAACATCCCTTACCTCAAAGAATCGATTTCTTGGAAGGAAAGGTCAAGTGATGCTTTGAATGAAACTTATCTTGAACAAAGAACTCTCAAAGTATCTAAATACTCACAAAATACGCTCAATAATATAGAGAGAGAAGAGAAAAACTTTGTTTCGGTGTGATTTTCAATTCTAACTTAGCCCTCTCTTTATATAGGAAAATGTTAGCCAGCAAAGCGCACTTGACACGCTACGATGGCTTTACTCGCTACTATTTCCACCCACCACATTTGAAATAAAATTCAGCACATTTCTTCACCAACCACAAGTGGGGCCCACTCAATTCTAGAATTTTCCACCAAAATCAATTATAACCACGATTTCCGAATCGGACACCTCTTAAAATTCATAACAAATCATTCGTGAATTTTTAGCGGTTCAAAATTTGTGGACATATACTCATCTTATGTATGTATAACATACCCAAAAATTACCACAATCCAACGGTCGGGATTAAAAATTATAACCCCATAATATATCTCAAAACCCCGATTTAATTTTTAATACCTCCATCCGATAAAATCTTGATAAAACACCTCAACATAATTTCTTCATTTATAACCACATAAATAAATCCATCATTTATATCCACATAAAATAAATATTTCTTTATCATATGAATCAATAATTAATTATTCACAAATAATATTACGAATCACAATTATAATGACCAGTGCTTCCGGAAAGAGGGGGCTTCGATAAGGATCTCTCCTTCATCGGGCGCCGCAATTAGGTGACCAAACCTCTCCTTAGATAGAACTTTCTAGACATTGCCAATAATGTTATCTAATAATATTATTCAAATAATATGAATTATTGATCCGATAATGGGAAATCTTGTGCGGTGACAATTATTGAACAACAATAATATAAAATATCAACGCAAAGAATTATTGAATCAATAAAATAAAATATTGAACAAAGAATCACTGTGAAAATTATTGAGTAGTGCCATCTTACGTAAGGATCAATAATTCAACAATCTACTGCAATACCGTGCTACTTTGTGCAACCACGCCAGACATCTTGTATTTTAACCAACGGGTATTCCAATGGTCTTAATTGATATAACTACGGTCTTAATTGAGAATAACTACGCCGTTATTTATAACCACCCAAACTTTGTTGTTTTCCTCATCCAATCGCTTTAGTTATGGGGCCCACTAATGGTCAGTCTTGGTTTTATGCGAATATTCCCAAGCCAAAGATTTAATATTCCCACGACCAAACGAATATTCCCAAACAAAGATTTAAATATTCCACGACCAAACGAATATTCCCGACAAAATGAATATTTTATAACCACTTGCTTATTTTGAAATATTTATGTATTTAACCCTTAACTATCCACATTAATCAAATCAACCCTTACTATTTCAAAATATTAAATAAAGGAAATTCCTTTTTATTTAAAAAAATTTCGGGGTCTTACAAAATGTTCATGTTTGACAAATTTAGCGAAATCATTCGCTACGAATTCGTTTCTAAACCAAATTGGTTCGTTTAACTTCCGTTGATTTTGTATTGAACTATATTAACAACATCTAACAAAAATTCATGGATTATAACAATCCTTAGCCATCAATTTTGTGACTCAAAAGCTACTATTTCTTGACATTTCCAAGGAATTAAAGAACTTGAATTCAATAACATATATGTTAGAATCATTACCTCTTGATGCTTAGTTTCCTTAATCTCTTCCCTCTGAAATAGCTAGACTCTTATTTAAACCACAATTCACTCACTCTCAAATTGTCAGTGTTTCAAGAACAAATCAACGTAACTTAGAATTTGGTCTGTTATTTATATAAGAAGCTTGGACTGGATATTAATTTAGAATCCATGGTGTTGAAGGAAAACACAATTGTTTAACAAGAGTGGTTTAACAACCACTTCCCAGCCATCTCCATAGCCATTGGCTTGGTAATGATCACCTAGCTTAGCCACTGATAATACTTGGAGGTTATGTATTTTAGAGTGTAGGTTACTGTTCATTGTACTGTGGTGTAACTGATAATTTTATAACACAACAACGTGCTTCAATCTTGCTCAGTTAGTTACTTTAACTCCCAAATAAAATTTTAATGTACAATTGTTATCCTATTAGGAAAATTAGGGATTATTTATGTACTCACATAATATAGTCCATATACATTAAATACATGCAATAAAATAATGCAGTTACGCATTATTGTCTGAGTTGTTCCAAAATTATTTCTACTACTCACATTATCATATTATACCTTATTTAACATTAATGTTTATTTAAAACACTGATTTCCTTTCTTAATTTCTAGAATACACAGATATTTAATCATTTATGTATTAAAGTTACATATGACTTCACTGTACCACTTGGTACCCTATATCATTCGTCCCAATTAAATGTCACACTTCATGTATTCTTAGGCCATAGATATTTTATATCACTACTACCCACATTTTCCATATTACCCATAGTAATATTATTTAATGATTATACCCAAATTAATATTTTAATTGGGCTAAATATCATTTAGTTGGGTACTTTCAACCCACACAATAATTAATTAATATTAATCATTTCTTTTCAATAATTATTATGCATTCCTCTAATTAATAGAATAAAATATTCCATAATATCACTTAATTAACCACTAATTAATTCGGGTTAATTAATTAAACCTTATTCAAATCCATTCATGGACAACTTAACCATCATTTAGGATTTTATTATCCTTATGAGTCCTTAATACCCATTTCTTAGATTTTAAATTCCAAAAACTGATCTTACAGACCGGCGTAGCTGCGCTAGTCATAGGCTTAGTAATGGCGCAGCTGCGCCATACCAAATTCTCAGGCAGACAAGTTCTGCATTAGCAGAACTAAAACCTTACACTTCTAAATACTTTACACATCCTCCTTAAGCGTTAACTCGTCTAATCATAAATCCCCTCTTTGGTTTCACACCATCAGTTACTATTTTCCTTAATAATTTAAGAATCACACTTCGAGTTTTAAAACTCTATCTCCCTTATTAGTTTAACCAACTATACATCTCCTATACGGTTTCTCACCACTGACAACACAATACTCGAATATAACACATACATGCATACCTTTAATCCTCACTTCTCGCCGTGTATTAATTAACTCAATAATTCGCTAACCACATTAAAGGTATATCGATTCTATTCTCTTATCAACAACGTACATATATACAAGTCTAAACCTAACACACCTTAAGTCTTTAATAATATTCAATATAGTACACTGAGTGGTTTCCCACAAACAACCAACAAATTAGTTTTCGTCTCATCTACACTGTTTTCACAGTGAGTTAGATCGGTTACTAATTCGTATATACCTCCGCTCTCTGAAGGAATCGGTTATCCCAGCTCCTATACGTCAACCATTAAAGAGTAAGATTGCACTACGTTAGACTTGATATTCACTCGTACATATACTCAAGAAATTGGTGATTATCAAAGATATTTTAATGTCACCAACTTACTACTATAAAATAATTCTATAAATTATTTAAAGTCGATAGATAAATCTTATCCATCTTCATATAACTTCATCTCTACAATTTCTATATAATAATGGTATATATTTATTAAACACCACATTACTTATTACATAGCTCATATTACCCTGTGTAACACAATACCACATACATAGTAACACGTTATATATTTTTATTTGAACCATTCACAAGCCTTAAGAATTTTATTCACTAATTCTTATTTTAATATTTTTTAAAAATTCAGGTTCTTACAGAACCTAGCTAATTCATTAAATTTTGCGGTATACTCCGCAACTGACACGTCCCCTTAATTCAACTCCAAAAATTTCACCTCATCCTAGCCTGCATACTAGACGAAAAGTAATTTTCAAAGAAAAGGGTTTTAAACGTAGTCCATGTAACTTCTCCCATTTCAGCTCTAGTTTAATTGGCCTCCCACCAGAAATTTGCCTCCCCTTTCATCATATAAGTGGCAAAAGTTGTCTTTTGCTCCTCCGCTACCCTAGCTATCACAAAAACATTTTCTATATCCTTTATCCAAGTCTGAGCTTCTACGGGGTCAGTTGTCCCTCTAAACTCTGGTGGTTCTACTGCTTTGAAGTCTTTAAAATTTGCCAATCGATTATCGGACTGGTTTTCTCCAGCTGGTATCGCATTCCGCATAGCTTGAGCTATCATATTCGTAAAATTCTGTATTGGGTCTGGTTGTTGTTGTCCTCCTACATTGTTAACAGATTCTTCTGCCCTCTGGTTTCGATTTTGTCTTCTTGGCGGCATTATCTGATAAAATCATAAATTATCTGTTTATTGTCTTATATTTTATGTCTTTTCGTATATGTTTAACATATAACATGTGATTTCAAACTCAAATAATCATATACTCAGAATATTAAATTTTGAAACTTGGTTTACTATATTATCAATTTATCAGATAGATACATAAAAACTTATTTCATTAAACATATATTCACAGTCATTCATAGTAGTTTTCACCGGATAACACATATTGTTATAAGCATCCTCTATCGCTTTATGACCACAAAAGTCGGGATTTACTAACACAACTTATACAGAAGTTAGGAATATTACATTACACACTCACTCATATCATACCATCAAACATACATATTCAAATACTAATCCTACTTATTTCCTACACCTTCTCCTTATCTTGGACAATCTTTCGCCTGATGATCTTCCAACCCACACTTAAAACATGCACCTTGCTTATAGTCAGGACAATAAAGAGAAGTATGCCCTCATAGCCACAAATGTAACATATCTTTTTCCCTTTCTTGCACATGCATCTATGCTTCCTTTTACGGTTTCTACACTTTCCTATTTTCTTTAAGTTATCAGAATTTTCTAACTCACGGTCGTTAATCTTTCTTTTCACCTTCTCGCTCGGAGTTGCACCTGATATTTTGCTTTTAGCTCCTATCTGATCTATTTGGATCTTAAGCTTATCTTATTCTTCCATTATTTCGATCAACGCCTTCTGCAATTGACTATTAAATAGCTTTTCTATTTCCAATAACTTTTCTAAAGAAGAAACTAGGTCCTACAGATTCTACACTTTTGTTGATGCTTGATCAGCTCCAACTTCGGTGTACGAATCACTATCTGTTAGTTCCACCATTTTTGGGTCTTGTTCTATATTCTCCAAAATAATTACCTCAACAAGGTTACTTTCAATGTGAGCCTCTACTTCAGCTATTGGCTTCGATATTAGCTTGGGTGTATGGATTTGATCCTTTTTCATGCTATAAGCATATAATAAGCCTTTTCCACCTGACATCTACAAACAAATTATCTAGATTAGTATATAATATATTCACATAACATGTAATAGTTTCATATAAGTTATCATTTATTTTGTTTGACTATGAATTTGTCCAATTCATCTTCTTTTAAACTCTATATGAGTTATTTATATTTTTAACATTTCCCTCTATTCTAAGGTTATAGCCTAAAGTCTACTCCCACCTAAGGTTTCTAACCTAAAGCTTTGATACCATGTTGTGACGCCCCCAAATCCAAGTACTTGAAACCCGTATTCGGTGCTCCACGATAACATTCATTCAACTACTTAATGTATTAATTAAACAAAAGTATTATATCAAAGTTATCTACATTCCCAGTCTCTAGAACCTTTAAGTCATACATTACATAATATTTAATTATATTATCTTACAAACAGTATTACAAATAACATAGTGTAATCTAATCCTGCAGCTTTCCCTTCCCTTTCTCCTTGCCAGAACCTTCAGGTCGTGCTAGCTTAGCTGATTAGCAGAAAACATTTAAATTTAAAGCAAGAATGAGCATTTGAGTGCCCAGTAAGTAATAGCAATGAAATAAAGTTTATCTGAAAGATTTAAATATTTTCTTTGGACGACACTTCTACAATGAAGCAATAGTTGTGAAGTAATATGAAACAATACTGAACTACATATCAATTCTTTTTCATTTTTGAAACTACGTACTGACTATGAATAGGGAACAGTTTGATAAACTATGAACTTTATTTTTAATTTTCAAAAAGGTTAAACAGAAATTCATCTGCAAAACGTCATGTCTTACGGACATGGAGGGTGATCAACCCGTTATGCCCTGTATTGATCAACACTACTTATTTTAACGATAAGTCGTTCAGCTGGTCCGCCTTTGGCGCATAAAAGTTTTCCCTGTTCGGGATGTTCATAATTAATCTGAAATCTGAATTAGAATAATTCAACTGAGTAACAATAATATTCTATTCTGGCCTACGATATTTTTAAATAACATATACATATCCAAAAGTAGTAGGTATGTGTCAACATGTGATTAAATACAATCATTATCCAAGTGAGGGCACTTGAATAATCTAACTTAACTATCTATCAACCGAGTATATATTGATCATACATTATTACGGTAATGGTAAACGAATAGGGTTTGATAACTGACATGAATACTAATGTTGAAATACATGACCGATAACTGTAGAGTTGAATAACTTATATAACATGAGTATAATTCGATAACTTACTCACACATGATTATTATATAAGTAGATATAAAGAGTAAGGATACTTGCCTGATCTACTGCTTACGCAACTTAGTTTTATCTTTTATACTGAAACCTATCATTTATAAGATTATTCTTTTGATCAGAATAATTTATCATAACATATAACACTGCTATTTGCAGTCATCATATAGCTTAAACACATTGTCACATAGTTATAGCAGTCATTCTAACATAAATAATTACTTATTAGATCAATTTATATAAGTCTAGTTCAACCTTGGTAATATTTCGGTGCACCGATGACTTTATCGGATAATAATCGAGTTTATATTTACTTAAACTCTATTCTGTAGCTTTAAAAAATTAAAATATTAATAATATTATTTTTCACAGCCTTATAATAATTTTTAAATAATTATTATAATATATCATAATTTTTCAAACATTTGAAATCATTTTTAATTGATTTAAATACTAACTAATTCTATTATCATTAATATTTAATTAATATTAAATTATTAATGAAACTATTATCAAAATATTAAAGTTATTTATAATAACTCAAAATATTTTTATTACCCTTAAATGATTTTAAAATATTTAAAATCATTTTTAAATAATTATCATTAATATTTAAGTATTAATATATTATTTATCAAAATATTAAAAGTCATTAATTATAATTTAAAATATTTTTAATTAATTTATTTCCTTTTTAAATGATTTTAATTCAATAAAACTATTTTTAAACTATTTATTTAATATAAATATTAAATAAAACTAATATCATTAATATTAAATTATTAATGAAATTTACCTTTAAATATTAAAAGTTATATTTTATAACTTAAAATATTTTAAACTATTTATTTTCATTTAAAATGATTTTTATAATGTTAAAATCATTTTAATTATTTTATTTAATATAATTATTAAATAAATATAATATCATTAAAATTAAATAATTAATTAATTTTGCTTTAAAATATTTTTAAATCATTTAAAATGATTTTTAATATAATAAAATCATTTTTAATTAATTTATTTAATGTATTTATTAAATAAATTAAATATTAATAATATTCAAATAAATACTAATATTTTTGAAAAATATGTCAAATTATTAAAGTTTATTTTTATAACTTCAAATAATTTTTAAATTTATTTTTTTAATTTTTCAGAGATTAATTTCTATTTTGAAATAATTTTTGAAAAATAAATTAAATAAAATTATTAAATCTGTCGCTATAGGCTTTAGTGATAGAAAGCGTCGCTTTAGGTGTTCTTGAGTCCTCAAGAATATTCATAATCAATTTCGGGTGACATACTTTGATCAAGCATTACACACTGATTAGGTTGTTTCTGGGCAAGCTAATGATTAGAGGTTGTAGTACTAATGTCAGACTATATGCTCCAACAACAAACATGGCCAACAAGCATAAAACAAAGGAGATATGGGCTTGCAAAGTGGTTATCAGAGTTGTTCTTCATTTCTAGGTTACCCAGAAATGAAGAAGAGTTCGAGTGGCCACTTTTGGGCTTCCATAACTTTCTTCTCATGTAATGTTTTTGAGATTTAAGACTTGCAGTGTGTAGACAACATGACAAGGAAGAGATCCATTAGTTAAGCTCACCATAACAACATCACATCAAGTAGATCTATGCCGGTCAAAGTCTGTTAGTGTTCATGTTCATCAGTTTTCTAGGTTCCCAGAAAATTGAGTTCATGAACGTCTGACCTCCTTTGACCAGCCACCAAATTCAGTATATATGATATCTAGAGGTTCTGAAAGCATGGATCTAAAGATAAACTAACATACTAAAACATGGTTAAAAGAACAGAATCAAAAGAATAAACAACTGACAGATCATGGCTTGACAAAAGCTTGTCAGGCACTGATTTTGAGTTTTTGGGTTGCCCAGAAACTCTTGGTCATGCTCGGTCAATGGTGTTTGACCATGATTATCTGACATTCTAAGCATGATCAGGTCCTGCTACAAGTTCTAGATCACAGACCTCATAGCACACTGCATGTTTAAACATTAAAAACACAAAAATCATTAACAGCCAAAGATCTACTAGACTTGACATTCGGTTGTCAGACACAAATTCCAATTTTTTCCAGATTTTGAAAAATGACAAATTTGAGCCTATAGATTTTATGGATCCAACATCTATCAACCCATATCATCCATATACACTACATACAACATGTTTAACACAAAAAAAACTAACATCTAACATAAGATCAAAAGTCAGATTTATTTTAGGGTTTATACAAATTTTAATTTCTTGGCTACTAATTTGTTAGGTGTGTTAGTGGGGCTTGATTTGGGGACTAAAACACCTTAGGATTTCGTGGGTTTTAGAGAGAGAAGGTCTAGGTTAAGTATTAGTGTATGAATGAGCAAAAATGTGAACTTTTCTATCTCTTAACCTATTTATATAACTTAGATGCATTGAATCTAAACTTGTAAGGTGTCAAAGGGGATAAGATTGGCTGAGATTTGAGCACATGGGAGATCTATAATTGGTGACTTGCCAAGATATGGCAAGATTTGCAAGCAACAAATCCAAGAATGTGACAAAAAAGGTATTTTGGTCAATAGCCTTGCAATTTTAATGGTATTCTTGTCCATGGTACTTGAATCTAGGTTTTAATCAATAGATTTAAACCTTAAGATTTTCCAAATAATTTCTAGGGTTTGAAAAGTTAAGTTTAAAGTTTAATAAAATTTTAATTAGAACTTACTAATTAAAATTAGGGTTTTTAATAGAAAATTAGGGTTTTAAAAATACTTAGGGTTTCTTGATATTGTTAGGGTTCCCAAATTATGAATTAGGGTTTCCTAATTAACATTATAATTTTTAATATATATCATTAATCATCTTAACACAATTACAAACAATCTTGAACTCTAATTTGAGTTTTAAATTAGGGTTTTATAAATTAATGCTAGGGTTTTGACATTATACTCCATAATTGACCAACCATTATCGGTCCACATATACAGTATATATTTATAGCAATGAAATAAAAATAATATTATATTATTATTCTCATTCATTGCTCAAAATCCAAAATTAGAGTTTGGATTCCATATCTAATTTATCTTTCATATATAACATTATTAATTAAGCTAAATAATTAACTCAATGAATCAAATAAATTCACATAATAAAATAGTTATTATAATAATTCTATAATCATTTCATATATTATTTAAATAATATAAAAATTTATTTTCATGGAAAATAAGTACTAAAATCATTTATACTATAAAAATATTGTTTATAATGATTAATAATTCTTTAAAAATTTATTTGTAATTATTCGGGAAATAAATAAATTTTTATTTATCACAAATATATATACACATTACCTGGCACATATTCCCACCTTTAAAAAAAATTTATATGCAAAATTTCTTATTTATTTATATAGAAAATATCGGGTTATTACACATATGGCACATTCGAATTCAGGAGAATGTCCTTCGGCCTGTGTAATGCACCCGTTACATTCCAACGGTGTATGATGGCCATTTTCTCGAACATGGTGGAGAAGAATGTGGAAGTCTTCATGGACGACTTTTCTATCTATGGAGATAATTTTGATGCATGTTTGGAGAACTTGGTGATGGTGTTAAAGAGATGCACAGAAACAAATCTGATACTTAACTGGGAAAAGTGCCACTTCATGGTTGAGGAAGGCATAATTTTGGGTCACAAGGTTTCAGCAAAAGGATTAGAGGTTGATAAAGCAAAGCTGGAAACGATTGAAAAGCTCCCACCACCAACTTCAGTTAAGGGAATACATAGTTTTTTGGGACATGTTGGGTTCTATAGGAGATTTATAAAAGACTTATCTAAGCTTCCAAAACCACTGTGCAGTCTTTTAGAGAAGGATTCAGTTTTTAAGTTTGATGAGGGTTGTAAGTTCGCACTTGAGCTATTGAAGAAGAAATTGACTACAGCCTATGTTATCGTCGCACCGGATTGGACAATGCCGTTTGAGTTAATGTGTGACGCAAGTGACTATGCGGTTAGGGCTATTTTGGGCCAACGACGAGAGAAGGTATTTCATGCCATATACTATGCAAGTAAGACACTCACGGAGACCCAAATGAATTACCCAACTACGGAAAAGGAATTACTTGCAGTAGTTTATGCCTTCGATAAATTCCGGGCATATTTGATCGGAACAAAGGTTGTGGTTTATACGGATCACTTAGCCATTCGATACCTAATCTCAAAGAAAGATGCTAAACCACGCCTTATCAAATGGATTCTCCTTCTACAGGAATTTGACTTGGAAATAAAAGATAGAAAGGGGACGGACAATCAAGTTGCAGATCATTTATCGAGGCTAGAAAATCAGGGTAAAAATGAAGAAGACAGGTGTGTAATAAATGAGTCATTTCTGGGTGAGCAACTGTTTGGAGTCAATGCGGAATTTCCATGGTACGCGGATTTCGCCAACTATCTAGTGTGCAATATACTTCCCCCTAATCTTACACGTCAGTAGAAAAAGAAATTCCTACATGACGTCAAGTGGTATATGTGGGATGAGCCATACCTATTTAAATAGTTCGCTGACAAGATGATTAGAAGGTGTGTTCCCTATAGCGAAGTGAATAATATTTTGCATGAATGTTATTCATCTGCATACGGGGGACATTACGGAAGTGAGAGAACAGCAGCGAAAGTTCTTCAAGTTCGGTTTTATTGGCCTATATTATTTAAGGACGCCCACCAGTTTGTTAAAAGTTGTGATAGATGTCAAAGGGTGGGCAACATATCGAAAAGGAATGAGATGCCACTATAAACAATCTTAGAAGTTGAGATTTTTGATGTATAGGGCATGGATTTCATGGGACCATTCCCTTTCTCATTCAACAATTAGTATATATTGCTTGCGGTTGATTATGTATCAAAATGGGATGAAGCCGTTGCACTCCCAACTAACGATGCCAAAGTGGTTCTCAAATTCTTACAGAAGATCATTTTTACGTGATTTGGCATGCCAAGAGCTATTATAGGTGATGAAGGTAGTCACTTCTGCAACAGATCATTTACAGCTCTCTTGGTGAAGTATGGGGTCAACCATAAGGTGGCAATGGCATATCATCCCCAAACAAGTGGGCAAGCTGAAGTTTCAAATAGGGAGGTGAAGAGAATCTTAGAAAAGGTGGTGAACCCGAATAGAAAGGATTGGTCTCTCAGGTTGGACAATGCACTATGGGCCTACCGAACTGCATACAAAACACCAATTAATATGTCACCATATCAATTGATCTATGAGAAAGCATGTCACCTGGCTGTGGAGTTACAACACAAAGCCTATTGGGCTATTCAGAAACTAAATTTTGATCAAGCAGCCGTGGGTGAAAAGATACTACTTCAGTTAAATGAGCTTGATGAATTTCGACTTCAAGCTTATCAGAACTTGAAATTATACAAAGAAAAGGTCAAGAAATGGCTCGACCAAAAAATTATGCAAAGAACGTTTGAACCGGAGCAATCAGTACTACTTTTCAACTCAAGGTTGAGGTTGTTCCCAGGAAAGCTAAAATCAAGGTGGTCGGGTCCATTTACCATTAAAAGAGTTTTCTCACATGGCGTCGTTTAGCTCTACAATAGGAATCCATTGGAAACGTTCAAGGTCAACTGTCAAAGGCTAAAGCATTATTGGGGTGGCAATTCAAACATGGATGTCATCACAATCACACTAGCTGACGCACCATAAACAGGGAGTAGTCAGGCTGAACGACTTAAAATTAAGCGCTAATTGGGAGGAAACCCAATCGTACTTTTATTCTTCATATTTTTAATCATAACTGTCAAATTATAGTTTAGAATAATTAGTAATATAGAATAAGTTCATTTACTAATTAGTTAAGTTACATGTTCTTGATAATCTCTCCATCATGTTTAAAATTGCTAAAAATATACTCATATTTATGTTTCATGGTATTGCAGGATCTTAAAATGATCATGGTTTGGAGTTGAAGGGAAGAAATAAGCAAAACAGACCCAGTTAACAGAACCCACCCCCGCCGGGGCAAGGCCCTTACATGCCTAATACCCCCGCCGGGGCGGGGGTCTCTCAAGTCCCATGACAGTGTGCATGCCCTCAGGGGCGGGCTTCATAGGCACGATACCCCCCCCCCCCCGGGGCGGGGGTCCTGGAGTCGAACCAGTTCTTCTCGGTAGATTACATCAATTTCCAATACCACTTTTTCCTTAATTAAAACTCCAACTCCCATCCATTATCTCCACTATCTACCTACGTTTTGGAAACTAATACACCATCTTCTCCATCATCCCACTACATTAACATAATTGCCCATTACACTAACACACAACTTCAATCCATTACTCCTATTCCTCTCCATCACACCATCTCTATAAATTCATTCCCTCATAACCCAAATTCACCACATACTTTCAACTCCATCTCCAAAAGCCACGAATTAGGGTTCTCATTTAGGTAAGTGTATAGCAATTGAGAGTGAGTACCGTGTCTTCTAATTCCTTCCTACCTAGCACCATAGTAGAAGAAAAATCATCAAGTTTGGGGGGATAAAATAGTGTGCACACCAAGTGTTCGTCAGATTGTGTGAGTGAAGTTTGGGGGGGTAATATTGTTGATAGGGCTTCTTATATTCAATGGCATCTAAACCTACATCAAAGAGGCAATGGGGAGAGAGTTCTGAAACAACACCACCATCACGAACCTTCGACCGATGCAAATTAATAAGTGTCACCACCGCCGACCGTTATGATTACATAGTATCCAAAGCTCTCACACCGGAGCGGGGGTTGGCACTGGACCACGTTGACGGTGAAATGATGCTAAAGATATATCAAAAGGGGTGGAACAAGTTCACGGAGGAACCCGAGGCCGCCGTTGTAAGTGTGGTCAAAGAGTTTTATGTTAATGCCGAGGACAAGGCCCCTTTCAACGCTTTTGTGCGGGGTAGATTAGTCCCTTTTAGTGCCGATGCGATCAACATATATTACTAGGTATGGGTGCCTAGACATTGCAATTATGCTCACTTACGTGACAATGATCCCGATTATGAGGCCATTCTGAAGGAAATGACTAAACCAGACACAAAATGGATTAAGGGTCAAAAAGGGGGCACGGTTTTTCATAGCAAGGATCTCAGCAGATATGGTAAGATATGGTATGCTTTCTTGTGCACCAAATTATTTCCATCCACACACACGTCTGACGTGACCAAGGAAAAGGCAGTGCTCTTGTATGCCATTGTACAAGATTTCATCATCGATGTCGGGGCAATAATCAGTTTTTCTATCCGACGATGCTTACGAGGACATTTCTTAGGCGGCTTGCCACATCCGTCACTCATTTGTGGGTGGTGTAAGCAAGCGGGAGTTCGATGGTCGGATGATGAGATCACCCAAATGCCACTTCAGACACTAGATTCAAGAATGATTGCATGATATGCGGTATGGCTTGGAGGCGAGTCACATCCTAGAGGTTTAGGCTTTATCTTTCCATCCGCTTCGAAGGATGAGGCTGATGCTTCCGACAACTCGGAGGACGAGGAATTCCAGGAGGCAGCACCAATGGGAGAGGAAGTAATAGAGGCACCACATGCCGAATTTATATCTAGCCCTTAGTTCCTCAACTTTTAACATCACGTGGATGAGTAAAATAAGATAACACGTAGAGAGATGCGGCGACTCGTGGCAAGCTAGGACCACATGTTTGATGCCATGAACCTATCGTTTGCTTCATTGAACGCGACGCTCCAAAGGTTCAATCCCACGGCTAAATTCCCGTACCAACAACAAGCCCCAATGCCACAATTTCCACCAAGTGACTCCGATTAAGAAGAACACACACCATCACCCCAGGCTTAAGTGATTACAGGGAAGTCCTCATATTTTTATTGCTATATCTGTACAATGAGGGCATTGTAACTTTCAAGTTTGGGGGGGTTTTAATTTCATGTTTGCATTTCATGTTTGCATATTTAAGTTCATTGGCTAGGTTTGCATAGTAGTTTATTGTTTAGTTTAGGATTATCAAATGTTGCATTCATGTAATCATATAGTTGCATAGTAGCTTAGGAGCATAAATAATGTTTAATTATTGTTTCATAAATAGTTTTTATTTATTGTTGCACTCATGTTATGTTACCGTACATCTAAAAAAAAATATTTAGTTAAACATTATGTTAATTTTGCATATGTCCAGCAGTTGTTGTAGTTCATTTTATTTTGGCAAATGATGAGATTGAGATTAAGTCGACAAGTACAATACTAATTATTAGAACCTTGATGTAGTTTCTGTTATGAATTGGATCTTGTTCTTGTTTGAAACTGATATAAAAAGGGTAGCACGTTAATAACATCTGTGTCGACTGATTAGTTCAAATTGATACCTAAAGAGTTTCTAAAGGATAATGTTAGTGTAAATGAAAGAATGACAAGGATAGGTAGTGAAGGCGAAGAATTAGGCAAGAACCTAAGTTTGGGGGATTAAGTGGGGTATATAAGCTTCTATAAAAAAAAGTGAATAATTGAGTCTTGTGGTGGGTTGAGAAGAATCACGAAAAGCACTCCCCATAAACACATGCGTGAGATAGAGCATAAAACGCACTCACTATCTATTTAAAAGAAAAAAGAGAGAAGAATAAAGCAGGAAATAAGAGCAAAAAGCCCTCATGATTGAAAAAAAGAAGAAGAAGAAGAAGAAAGCATAAGTACCCTATTTGGACCCTTAATATTGGTGATTGTTTAATTTTAGTTGGATCTCGTCTGTCTTTGAAATTCTTTAGTTTTCTCTGTAAGATTCCTTATAAGAAATTAGTTATGTATTGAATTTAAATTTGTATCAGTTAACACGGATGTTGATCACACACACACACACACACAATACCAGTGAAAATGGTTTAAGATTAAAAGTTTAATAAGGAATTATCGATTGGTTTTGATATGAAGTATTGTAGTGTTTGCTTGATTTCTCTGAGGCTGGTGGAATAATTTTGATTATATGACACTGTTGGATTCATAGGCATTTTAGATTAGATGCATTACATGTCATTGCATTTCATTGTAAAGCGTGATTGTGTTGTTTTATGCTCGAGGACTAGCACGGTTTAAGTTTGGGGATTTTGATAAATGGGTTTTATACCCGCGAATCGGGTCCTAATTTAAGCTTAATCGGTGTTAATTCATTACGTTTATGTCTTATTTTACTTGTTTATTGTTATTTGATGTGTAGGTTTGGTGGTGTGGTACATGATCAAAACAAGGGTGAAATTATGGCAAGAAATGGAGAAAGTTGAAGCAAAACATGATCAGAAGTCAGAGCCTATCCCATTAGGGTGACCTTTTATACCTTACACCCTATAGCAAGGTGAGGGGTCTTCAATTCAGATTCTGATAGCTAAGCACAGCCGAGGCGGGGGTCCCGAAACATAGTAGTCCAATGTTGATTCAAACACTGCTAGATTGTGAGCTTTAGTAATTGGAATGCTTTGGGACTCTAGATGGCGTGGGATTGCAATCAAAATGTGTGTGTAAACATTTAATTAACATAAAACAACAAGATTAAAGAGATACAAGGCAATTAACAGAGATTAAGGACAGATTTTTGGAGTGAGCATTGGAGGAAAGATAATTGGAGGATTTTTTCATATCAATTGTAGATTACGGCAAAAGTGAAGGGTGTTCAAAATTATTCTTCTTCTTTAGTCTTATGTTTGTAATTGGAAGGTTGTTTCCTTTAATTTATTTAGTGTTTATTTCATTTATGATGAGCTAAATTACTTTTTAGGCTTATGATGGATCTTTAAGTGAAATGATGGTTATGTATCTTTGAATTTCAATTTAATAAGCTATTATCCAGTTTATCTATATTAATTTGTGTTTGAATTTATGAATTGCTTGATCAACAATTCTTTGTGGACTTGTATGGATTCGAGAGAGGAAATACGAGTCTAGACTTAGTTAATATAACATGTGTTCTTGAATTCTATGAATGAATAGAATCTTGATGAATGTTAGGGTAGAGATATGTTTAACATCGCATGTAATCAAGTAGAGAACTTGAACTTAAACCTTCTTTAATTGTAATTCACATAGAGATATAGTGAGGTAGTTACTTAAGGTGTTTAACTTAATTTTATCTTAATTGTGGATTTAAGTTAATATGGTGTTAGTGCATCGAGAGGTGGCTAATTCTACTTTAGTGTTCTTGATTAATAAACTGGGATAGTTAACTGAACTAGAACAAAGTATAATAACCAGAGTGAAGCTTAGGGTGAAGTTGTAAGCCTAATTCTCTGATACTTGTTTAGAAATTCAGTTTTTGCGATTTGTGATTGTTTTGCATTTTTAGTATTTTTAATAATTGAGATTTTATAATTTTAATCATTAATTTGGATAGTTTAATAAAATTGGGATTAATAGAAAACTGGTAATTGTGAGGGTTAAATTCTTACTAAATTTCTCCTCTACTTATTATTATATTACTTGTTGACCACGTATACTTGCGTGTTGTGCGTAATTAGATTTTACCCAACAGCTGGTCATGTAGAATGTTTAGAATTTCTTGAACCTTCTTCCGATGCTAGCATCTTGATGAACTCACTTATTATCCTACAATCAAGAACAAAAACTGTAACAATCCAAGATTTTATTAATTGTAATTTAAAATATTTATTAAATGAAATAAATATTTTATTGATGTGGTTATTATTAGTAAATATTTATGAATTAAATTTATTAGATAATATTCTAAATTAAATTAATTTATAATTTAGAGAGTTGTAATATAACATGAGATGTTATATTGTTGTTTAATTTAATAATTTAAAGTGGTATGTTAATTTATTAAATAAAATTATAATAAGATTATAATTTTGTGATAATTGAATTAAATGGAGAATTTATTGAGTCGTTGGACTTAGTTTATGTAACTAAGATTTGTTATGGAAATTCAAATAAATAATATGTGATTATAAATTATAAACCTAATTGTTTATTAAAATAAATTAAAGAAGTTTTAAATTGGTTACCAAACAAGGCTTAAAATATTAGGTCTCTATTTTAAAGAGTTTTTTGCAAACAAAGTCTTATGACTTTTGAATTTTTAATTTTATTATAATAAATAAAATAAATAAAATAAATCAAATAATAAATAAAATATATTTATAACCTATACGTTTATTTTGTAACTGATACAATTAGTATACGTATTATGGCGTTGGCTATCAGTTTTATTTTACGCATACTGATAATTGGTTGCTAAGCCTAAGAAGGAAGAAAAGAGTTTTTAGAAAATTTGAGAGAGACTAAAGAGAGATTGAGAGAAATTTCAGAGTTTTCGAGCGACTCTTGGTATTTAGAAAGATTATTCAAATAATTGAAGGTATTATTCATAATCTTAATGTTATATGTTTATATATATGTATATATGAGTTTTACGGCATGAAGTTTCAAGTTCTGTGAATTCCATTTTTCTGAATTGTTGTTATACAACTGATTACTTGTGATTGTATATGTTTGTGATGATTCGAACTAGTGTTTAGATAAGAATTGTTATGCTAATTACATTTAAAAGAAAGAAAAGTAATTACAGTATATATATTTTACATATGACTTGTAAAAGTACCAAATATGGTGGTCAATTTGTATGTTAATCTATAAATTGAGTCTTGATTATGCTAGTCCATTAAGAAATGAAGGGAACGTAGTTTGAACAAAGTAATTTGGTGTAGAATTGTGATCACAGTGTGAATTTCTATGAAGGATGTAAAAAATGGGGTTTTTATGAAATTTAAGGATTTAAATTAGTTGAAGTTGTTGTTTAATTGTTCTAAGTAGATGAATATGTGAGGAATCATGTTTTTGTTAGTTCTATACCAATTGTATATGTTAAAGTTACTGTTTTATGGATGAAATTAAATGTTAGTTGGCTTAAACGAGTTGAAACTTCGCGTTACGCAAAAGCTATTCTTGGTGTCAGCAGCGGGTGTCTTGCCTCTTGGAAGCGGGCTTCTTACACAGCCTGCGCCGCCATGATGAAACTAAGGTATTATTGTGACACCCCCAAATCCGGGTACTCCATTCCCACAGAATTTGGTGCTCACTATCCAAAACCATTATATCTAACCACCCATCATAAAGGATAAAGACATAATTTAAATAACTTAAACAATAGTCTTTCCCATTAAAGGGTTATATCATCTCAAAAACAATCCCATGTAATCTAACCTTAAAATTATTACATAAATTTGCGGAATACATCATAAAATAAAACAAGTCTTTAACATAATTCATTAAAATAAAAATTCTCATAAGTCTTCAACACTTGGACATCTTGCCCTTTCCTTTGTTAAAATATACGCTTGATTAGTTTATTCTCAACTTCTTGGGTATATGAAGTTTAACTTAAACATTCTAAGATTAAAGCTTTAACACATAACATTTCAAATAAACTTTGATATTTTATTCATTCATAACGTTTTAAAACATATTAAGGATAACATAACCGCTATTAACATTCACTTTCCTGAACTAGACAAGTTTCATGATTACAAACTCATACTATCCCTTTATTCGTCTCAAAATAAGGGATTCATAATTTATTTATTCACATAATTAACCACATGTTATTATCACTCTTATTCTATCTAGGCATATTAAGACGTCGTAAGGCTTCTTGACGCTCTTCCTCCATGATACGATAAGCCGTTCTATGATCCATCACGAACCACGGCGAGTCTTCAAACTTAGGTGGATAATAAAAGACTCGATCCTGGGCCCTATCAATCGCAGAATTAAAAGCGTAATCCATCTCGTTTATCTTTGCCTTCTTCACTTGGACCTTAGCCTCAGCACGGTCTGCACGTTGAGTCGCCTTCATTCAAGCATCCTTTGCTCTTGCACGCTCAGCTGACTCCTCTTTGAAGTCATCTTTTAATTTCTCCATGTCAGTCTTCATCTTCTCGTTTACTGCCAACTGGTCTTCATGCTGACCCTTGTTATGAACTAGGTCCCACTCCGTGTTTCCAAGGCGTGAGTCGAGTTCCTGAATCTCCGCATCCTTCTGCTCCATCGAAGCGTGATGCATCTCAATCATCTCCTTCAGCTCCTCCACTTTGTCCTGTAATTCTATGTTACGGTCGTACATAGCGCCCTACATCTTAGCTGATATGGAGTTTAGTGGAAACTCCACATGATCCTCTTCCTTATCATCCTCCTCTATCTCCTAAGAACTATCCTCCTCGGGATCGGTCACAGGCTCATCCTCCTGGATCAACTGCTCCCGTACTACGTGAATATCCCGGGGTTCTTCGTCCCTAGGCATCTGAGGTATCACTTCCCTAGCTGGACTGGATCCTCCTTCATTAGACATCCTGACAACAAAATATTTTAAGTTTTACTTAACATTTTCGATACTCGCGAGAACATAAGTTATTAACACATATCACATAATGTCTTTTATTATTTAACTTCAATGGATACCTTAATCCATTCCTTAAAACTCGATAAGATTTGGACACCTCTTACGTTTTCTGTTTTCTTAAAGGTTACTTCCTAAGGTTTCCCCACCTAATGTTCATAACCTAAGGCTTTGATACCAACCTGTGACACCCCCAAATTCGGGTACTCCATTCCCACATAATTTGGTGCTCACTATCCAAAACCATTACATCTAACTACCCATCATAAAGGATAAAGACATAATTTAAATAACTTAAACAATAGTCTTTTCCATTAAAGGGTTACATCATCTCAAAAACAATCCCAGGTAATCTAACCTTAAAATTATTACATAAGTTTGCGGAATAATTCATAAAATAAAACAAGTCTTTAACATAATTCATTAAAATAAAAATTCTCATAAGTCTTCAACACTTGGACATCTTGCCCTTTCCTTTGCTAGTAGATGGCTCATTGACTTTCTCTACTTTAGCTGCAGTGTTAAATGCAAGAGTGAGCAAACAATTGCTCACTGATATAGAGAACAGTAATGATAACAACATGAGAATGAACAACGAATGCTGAACAATATTGAACTTATTCTACGAATCAAAAATAGAAAACAAGTTCAAAATCAATATCTGAGGGTCTTAAGACCACGAACTATGTCTCTAGTATTTAGGTATTATTACCTCAACCTTAACAGTCATTTAGACTATACAGACCCTTCTTAACGTACTTAGGGGGATCAACCCTTTGTACCATGTATTATGCACAAACATCTAAACATTACACGTACAAAATCCCTTATGTTAGGGCTGTTCGTCTTTATTTAAATTTAGAATTTCCGCACTAAAGAAAGTTTAGCTCGAAACTAACTTATCAGTGGTTCTGGAATTTTAGAACACTATTCCATAATAGACTAGTTCAATCAATAAGAGTTTTCTTAATACTTGGAGGTTTAATATAATCAATATAGAATTGAACAAGGTTATCAAGGTCAAAGATCGAATAACAACAATATATAATTGAGTAAACATGATATACATGCAAAGTGCTATATTCAAAAGAGTTAGAACAATCTCCTTTGAGTCGATGTACTAAAACAACATATGCTTTGAATAACATTAAGGAAAATGAAACTTGCTCGATGTAACGAATTGGGTTACAAGAGCTTGTACAATCATACACAAGATAGATTAGTTTTGCTGAACTTTAACATATAATTTAGAAACTTGTGCAATGATAATTTAGGAATAGAAAGCTTGCATTCTTATAAAGAGAATGAAGTTAGGAACTTGCTCAATAAAAGTTTAGGGTAAGAAACTTACCTTGTATGTAAGCTACACAAGTAATAATATTCTCTAATTACCCTACATATATCATTGAAATCGCAACAACAATTAGTTACATTAACACCCATTTCATTAGTTTAGTTTTCATTTTAATCAAGTCTATAATCCTTAACTTAGGACTTGATTATCCTACTCATTCACGTAACACGAAACTGAATTCTCAATAATATCATTGTATACGACATGGTGATTGTAAAATAATTCTAATTCAAATGACATCACATTACGAACTTTCAAAACTTACTAATTCATAATCTATAATTTTGGTGTTGTGATTACAATACACTACTACACCTTGTAACATGTTTTTGGTGCTTTACAAACCATTAAATTATGTTAAGTTAACAATTTCCAAGCTATGCTATTATCACCATTACTAGGTTCGATCGACTCTTCAAAGCAATTGCTTGATTTTTTTACTGAGGTTACAACGCACTTTAGACGCGCACAGCAGCCAGCCTTCAAGGGACTAAAGACGGACAGAGCGATATCATATCAACACAACGCCGCAGACAGTCTTGCCCGTCTGTACGCATCGATTTCGATTTTATAGAACACGAACTTAGACTCTGTTATCGGCCAAAAATTCTCATTCCACAGAATTTCACCACACTTCAACATCTAAAACTTTGTAATATCATAGTTAAGAATGTTATTCATCATTCTAACCACACAAACATCATATATACACAAATTTGAAGAATCAAAACCATAGTTTTTCCAAATTTCTTCATTTTTACACTTTTAACGAATTTGATCGCCACGAACTCGTTTCTTAATCAATTGACATGATTTAAACTACACCGCTTTCGTTTCTTAACCTACTAACATAATCCAATAACAAATTACAGATTATAACACATAGAGCATCAATTTTTGTACTTTCTAAAGCCATTTTTCAAACATAAACACTATTATTTTCCTTTTCTTCCTACAACCAATTTCTCACGAATTTGATAACTAATATACAATTACAGATGATAACCAACCCCTTTATCAAGATTATACATATATATAATCAACATATGAAACAATAATTTAACAAAACCTATTATAGAGAAATTTAAATTAATTACAATTCCAACTAGAAAATTTATGAATGAGTTATTGAGACGCCCCCCAAAATAGGTATACATCACCCATCTTGAGTCGCCAAATACATGGTACAAAATTCTAATACAACTTAATAATACAACTGTCGTGTAAAATATGACAAAACATAAACTGAGAGTTTTAATACGAATATTGTCTTCTAGACAGTATTCAACTCAAATGGAGTCCTCAATACATTTATTATCACACTATTTCATAGAATAGTGAGGACTACTAATGCTATCATCTGGACCGTCACTCCATTCTCTGACTAGTCATGGCTACGTTCTCATTTCCTGAAGAGAACAATGAAAGCAAAAGGGTGAGCTCAACTAACCCAGTAAGAAATATAATGACTAAGATAATGCAGAATAATTTATCGTTAGCCTTCAACAGTGTTAAACTGATAAAATATAACAAATATCAAGTTTAACTGCAGCGGAACAAGCAATCCATTAGAAGAGTCAAGTGGAGCATAGAATCTACTATCTTCTATGATTTAAAAGATTTATCATCAATTTTATCGTTGAGACTCAGATTAATAAATAATCCACATCATCGAATCATCCCTGTACTATGGGCTAAGGATATTCTTTAGTATCACGATCATGAATTATCCATGCACTACGGGCCAAAGATAATCGTGTTTTCATCAACGGTCATGATCATGCCATAAAACAATTCATCATTGCACCCTTGGCTGAAGAGAATCCATGGCCATAATCATACCAAAAACTGTCCATCAATGCACTACAAGCCAATGAGGACTTTTACCACATCATTTGTAACATTACGGTCATAATTATACCGAATAATCCCTAGTCATAATCATACCAATTTCATCTATGCACTACGGGCCAAAGATGACTTTCATAACAATATTAGCATGAGAATGATGACAATGATATAATAATTCAATAAAACAAGTTCAAGGATAAATTTTAAAGATTTATAATTTAATTTATCCGAAATTCAATAACGTTCAAATTGTCAACATAATACTGCTTCGTGGAGTAAAATTCAAGAATAATATTGTACCAAAAATGATTTGGACAGAAAACAAATTAATTTTTATCATGAATAGTACCCCGGGTGAATAGTACTCGAGTGAATAGTATCCCGTGAATAGTACTTCATGAATAGTAACCCGTGAATAGTACTCCGGCATAAAAAAATTAAAACTTATCAAGAATGCCCAGAATAATATTTTTATTTAAAGATACTGAATGAAGCGCAAATATCAAGGATATTCTACTAATTTCATGGAGTATAAAGCCAAAACTTTAACAAAATGAGTATAGAATTCGAAATCTGAAACGAAATAATATTACTTACATACCACAGAGTATGGAAGAAAATATTATTTTAAACGAATATTAAACAAAAATAACATCCCTTACGAATATTAAACAAAAATAATATTCATTACTTAATATTAAACGAAAATAATATTCATTACTTAATATTAAACGAATATAATATTTCTTGCGAATATTGAATCTAAATAAAATTTCTTATGAATATTGAATCAGATTAATATTCATACGAATCTGAAAAATAATATCTCTTCGAATAATAAATAATACCCCTTATGAGTATTGAAAGAAAATAATTCTCTTCATGAATACGAAAGAAATAATACCCCTTACCTCAAAAAGAAGAGTATTCCAACTGGTATAGCGGAGATATTCTTGAATAAAACTTTCACTATTTTCTACACTCAAAGCTTTCTTACAACTCGAAAGAAATACGTTCAATATTATAAAAAAAGAATTCTCTGATTCTGGTGTGATTTTCAATTCCAACTGAGCATCCTATTTATAGGAGAATGGAAAGGATACTATTTGAAATTTCTCACAATTTTTGCTTTTATAACTCACTGAATTTGAATTCATATGCCGATTTTCAATAATATTCACTAAAACCAAATTTTATAATATATATATATATATATATATATATATATATATATATATATATATATATATATATATAATGCTATATTAGAAAATCCCACCACCCGTGAATCATTTTTAAATTCCTCCCCACAAAAGTCCTCCACATCGTGCCCCAATTTCCCTCCACCCACATATCACCACACAAGTGGATCCTATATAATATATATCTTTGAATAATCTTCTCTTTGATTATTTTGAAAAATGGGTAAATGGAGGTCCATAAAATAAGCAAAATTTATATTAAATACTTCATAAAAATCCCTCAATATTTTTAACAACATTTATCATTATTATTATAATTCACAATATTTAACAACCAGTGTCGTTCCCGAGAAAGAGGGGCTTTCCATAACGATTTTTCCTATCATGCCATAATTAGGTGACCAAACCTCTCCTTGACAGAACTTCTAGACATTGTTAATTAAGCAAATAATAATATGAATAACTTGTCATCTCAAATATTGGTTTTATAATATATAAAATATTGACAATAATTGAATCAAATAATGTGAAATACTATGCACCAATTATTGTAACAATAATTGAACAAAACTGAGTGACTTCTTTGTAAGCATCAATAATCAATACCGTGTGCTACTATGCAACCATGTGTATTACTGTACTTTTATCACCGGGTGATTCAACAGTTAACAGTAAAACTTTCGCCGTTATTTTCATAAAAATATATTTTTGTCGTTTTCTCATTTCGATTGTAATTTTGTTGTGGGGTCCACTAATAATTGTGCCGTCGTATGAATATTCCCCGATAAAAAGAATATTCCCACACCAATCGAATATTTTATAACCACTTGCTTACTTTTCAAAATTTATAAATATTTTATAACCACATTATCTCAAATCCACACCATAATATATAAAAAAAATATTTCCAGAAAATTAAATCTTTATTCATAAAATTTGGGGTCTTACGGTTATACCTTAATCCTTTTGATTATATGCTAGCACAAGATGGTGAATCTCTCCTTCCTCTTGGAAAAATCACAGAGATTACTCTCTCAATTTATCACTCTATGTTCAAAAAAATATCCGTGTGAAATAATATTAGATGAAGCGCAACTTTCAAGGATATTCTACTAATTTTATGGAGTATAGAAGCAATACTTTAACAAAATGAGTGTAGAATTAGGAATACGAAATGAAATAATATTACTTACATACTACAGAGTACGGAAGAAAATATTATTTCATACAAATATTGAACGAAATAAAATTCCTTACGAATACAAAAAATAATATCGTCAGCGAATATGAAATAAATAATACCTATTACCTTAATAGAAGACTGGATACTGCAATAGTGAAGTAGTAAAATACTTTTCTTCTTTCTCTCTATAGCCTTTCTCTCTATAATTGCTCTTGTGAGTCTTAGTGAATTGGTGAGAATGAAAGAAGAAATGAGCTTCTATTTATAGGAAAACATAGTTTCGATAATTGCATGTTTAGGGGCTCAAATTATTACAGTATAGTACCTTCATCTTTACCTCTATTTTTAATTTAGTCCTTGAAGTATTATCAATCTTGCACCACCTCCCCTAATAGTACATGCATATGAATCAATAGTTCAATACATGTGAACCAATAGTTATATGCATGTGAACTAATAGCAATTAATTACTCATTTATCCATTAATTACCCGATTGGTCAATTTAACCTCCAGAAATTAATTATTATCGAAATAAATGTCGATTTCCACTAACACTAATAAACCCAACACAATGGAAATATCACTTTCATCTTTAATCAACACGAACTTATTCATCATTAATATTATAACTCACAATATTTAACAACCAGATCATTCCCAGGAAAGAGGGGGTTTTCCGATAAGGATTTCTCCATATTGACACACAATTAGGTCACCAAACCCCTTTCCTCGATAAAACTTTCTAGACACCGTCAATAATGCAAATAATAATATGAAAAACTTTGTCGTCTCAATTATTGATTTAATAATATAAAATATTATGCAGATGATACTGTGACAATAATTGAATCAATAATATGAGAGATATTATGTAGCAATTACTATAGCAATAATTGAATATAACTGAGTGACTTCTCACGTAAGCGTCAATAATCAAAGAAACTATACAATACCGTGTGCTACTATGCAACCACGCATATTACTGTACTTTATCACCGGGTATTTCAACAGTTAACGGTAAAACTTTCGCCGTTAATTTTATAAAAAGATATTTCTGTCATTTTCTAACTCCGACAATACTTTCGTTGTGGGGTCCACCAATGATTGTGTCATCGTACGAATATTCCTTGTTAAAACGAATATTCCCCAACCAATCGAATATTTTATAACAATGTCGACGTCGTGATTTTTATTTGTCCCTTTTCTGTTCTTGTTCTTTGGTGTTCTCATGTTATGTGAGATTTGTTTGAAAAAACAAGTGAAAAAGGTCCGACATGTATCATGTCGACGATTTGACTATAAGAGTCGCCAGTTGGTGTTTTTAACTGGTTGCATCAACGCAACCGAGAAAAGGTTTGCACATTGACCCAGTGATATAACACTGCTAAACGGGTTTGTGAAACCGAGATTTATTTGGGTTCAGGGGTTTGATTATGCGGAGGGAAGGTGTTAGGCACCCCCCGACATCCATGTTCCCATGGTGACCGCCACTTTTCAAGAAACTATTATATGAATGTGTGTTTGTGTGTATATGGATCAATGTGTAATTTATTTGGAAGTAATGCTATGCCTCGTTCGCACCTATATACACAGGGATTGAATTTGTATAAAAATTCAGTTTTAAACAAGATATAGCAATGAAGTTTTGTAAAAGAGGTTTTTTAAACCCTGTCCTTTGATACTTCCATTTTATTATTAAATGTTCGGCTTGTTTGCTTTTATTTTTGAGATGTGAAGCATCTTCAAGAAAATAATATATAGTAGTGTCGAACTCCTCATGGGCATGACAACCATCTAAGGAAATTCAAACACCGTGAATAATGTACAAGGTGCTTACAGCTGAAAATGTCTATCACGGGAACCGAATCTAGATTCAGTAGACTGAATATGTGATCACATGATTCCTAGGCTCACATGATGCCGCAGTTTATATGAAAAGCAGTAAGCAATTATATATATAAAAGCTATAAATATATATATGTGACGCCCCCAAAATAGGTCCATTCCATCCAACCCATTCTGAGTCGCCAAATACATGGTACAGAAATAACTACAACTTTATTAATACATTTATCGTGAAAAATACGACAACATATATACTGTGAGTTTAAATACAATTATTGTCTTCTAGACAATATACATACCCAAATAAATCATCATCACAATTATTTATACATTATTTTACAAAAATTGTGAGGACTACTAAACAACTCTCTCTAGAACCTTCATTCCATACCCCGACTAGTACTCGCTACATTCTCGCCTCCTGAGAAGAAAAATGGAACAAAAAGGAAAAGGGTGAGCTCAACTAGCCCGATGAGAATATTATGACTAAGATAATATACAACAAATTATCGTTAGTCTCCAACGAGGAAAAATCTAATAGAATACAATAGACAACCAGTTTTAAATCAATCTTCGCTGCAGAAATAATAATTCATTTGAAGAGTTAAGTAGAGAATACAAACTACTATCTTCTATATATGAATTTAAAAGTTCATCGTCGATATTTTATCCCTGTAACATCAATCAATATATATCTGGAATCAAATATTCATCTTTGCACTGAGCCCAAAGATATTCATCGATTAATCATGTTCATCTAAACACTTGTTCATCTTTGCACTACGGGCAAAGATATTAATCACCGTCATGTTCATCTCAACACTGCTCATCTTTGCACTACGGGCCAAAGATATTCATCAAGAAATCATTCATCTTTGCACTACAAAAGCAAAGATATTCATAGATATCATCATTTAGGACCGAGGATGATGAAAAATATTTTAAAGGAAGCGAATCCAATGAAACAAAAGAACAAGTATTATGGATTCGTACTTTAAACAATCCGGAGTTAAAAATACTTCATAAATAATCATAGTGAAGTAAAATTCAAGAATGATCAAAACATGGATACAATCAAAGCTAGTATCCACAATAGATATTTTGGACAAAAAGAAGAAATTTAATTTTTCGGTTGAATAGTCTTGCCGTGTTAAATGAATAGTCAGATATCGTGAATAAGTCCGTATCGTGAATAGTAACTCTGACACCAAAAGATAGAAATTTCACAAAAAAAATATCTTCACGCTTCGTGAATAGTATTCGTGAATAGTAACTCGTGAATAGTAACTCTGACATGAAAAAGTTCCAAATTTGATAAAAATTTCCAACCAATATTTCGGCATAATGATATTGAAGAAATAATTTCATTTTCGAATAAAATAACATCCCTTACCTCGAAAGATCAGTATTTCTAGCTGAAACACCGGATATAGGCTATGACTTGAACTTGCACCGTATAGCAACACTCAAAGTATACTCAAAATACTCACAAGAATACGCTCGATAATATAGAGAGAAAAAACTTCAGTTTCTGGTGTAATTTTCAATTCTAACCTAAACACCCTATTTATAGGAAATTGCTTAGAACACCAAAACAGAAAATTTAATATAATATTATTATTATTTGTTAAAATTCTATACGCCCACTTTTGGAGATCTAATTTCAGCAATCAATAACACATGCTAGACCCACTTAACACACCAAAAACGTTTTTCTTGAAAAAAATAATTAAAACTTCCAAAAATCAATTATTTCGGAGCTTCGGAACTTCAATAATTCATAATAAATAGCTCTTTTGTCAGAAAATTCGAATCTCGCATTTTTTTATAGGAAATTCAATTCTCTACAACTTTGCAGAAGAAAGGTTTTCCAAATTCCAAATAGAAATTGACCGAAATTCACAAACGGGCGATTTTACAAGTTATAATCAAATTTTGGTCAATAATTGTGTCCACCAACACACAAAATATGTGTTAAACATTTAATGCCACAAATATACTCTTCCTCCTCATATACTCATATATCCCACATTCATTATAAAAATATCACCGTTAATATATTATTAAAATAATATATTTAAATAAATTATTTTATCAGAAAAAGATAAAATATTAATTTTCAACAATTGTCATTTTAAAAATTTTCTCCATCTATATCCACATAAAATCAATATTTTCTTCATCATTTAAATCAATAATTAATTATTCACAAATAATATTACAGAATCACAAGATCTTGGCAACCAGTGTAGTTCCTGGAAAGAGGGGCTTTCCAATAAGGATCTCTCCTTACTAGCGCCTTGATTAGGTGACCAAACCTTTCCTTAGATGTAACTTTCTAGACATTGCCAATAATGTTATCCAATAATATTATTCAGATAATATGAATTATTGCTCGATAATGGAAAATACGTAATGACAATTTATTGAAACAACGATAATATAAAATATTAATGCAAACGAATTATTGAATCAATAAAATAAAATATTGAATAGTAATTCTTTGTAACAATTATTGAGTAGTGCCTTCTTACGTAAGAATCAATAATTGGTGCAATACCGTGTCTTTATTGTTCAACAACGCGTATTAGTGTGTTTTAACCCACCGGTATTCCAACAATAATTAACAGAATAACTACGCCATTATTTATAAACAACTTATATTTGTCGTTTTCTTCATCCAATCGCTTTCCGTTATGGGGCCCATAAAAGATCGTGGCTGAGTCGTCGATTTAATATTCCCGAAGCAGCATTTAATATTCCACGACCAAACGAATATTCTCCGAATAATAATGAATATTTTATAACCACTTGCTTATTCAAATATTTATGTATTTTACCCATAACTTTCCACATTAATCAAATCAACCCTTACTATTTCAACATAATAAATAAAGGAAATTCCATTTATTTTAAAAGAAATTCGGGGTCTTACAATATATATACAGACATGATCAACCACCACGAAGCACCTCCGTGGGGGATCAGAAATGTAAATATATAAAAGCTGTAAATATATATATATATATATATATATATATATATATAGAGAGAGAGAGAGAGATGATCAACCACCACGAAGCACCTCCATGGGGGATGAAAAATGTAAATAATGCAATAAATGCGATCAACCGCCATGAAGTAAACTCCAGGCAGGACTGAAATGTAAAGAAAGCAGTAAAAACGATCAACCGGGACGAAGTAAACTCCAGGTGGGATGAAATATAAATAAAGCGAAGAAAAGAACACGAAGTAAACTCCGTGCCCGACATAAATGTAAATATATATATATATATATATATATATATATATATAAGTGGTAAACGCACGATGTTTCTCAATCCGGCTCGATTTATAATTTCAAAGAATTTGCGCTATATATATATATATATATATATATATATATATATATATATATATATATATATATATAAACAATAAACGATCGGATATAAAATCTAGGCTCATTGGAGTTCATATATATATATATATATATAAAAAAAAGTAAACGCTCCTCAGGATATAAAATCCGGGCTCATTTGATATAATCCGACATAAGTTCAAGCTCAATCGAGGCATAACTCGATAATGTTAGTCCATATATATATAAATATATATATATATATATATATATATATATATATATATATACGTGAATGAAAATCACAGGATAAAAGTTTGGGCATACACACACAACACGACTCTCAATGTGAAGAATAGTGTGTGCAAAGATGAAGAGAAAGGCTTTATAGAGTGTGAGAAGGCTTATAGTGGGCTACCAAAGTAGGCTTCTATGACTCTAGTTGGATAAACACTCAGCTCCCGCCAGTAAAATATAGCTATATGTGGGCTAATAGGTGTTTAAAATGAGAAAGCACTCAATATGGGGTGTGTACAGAGAAAATTGGGCAGGGCTTCCTCGACTCTTTTTCTCTTATAAATGGCCACCCCAAGCTCTATACTTATAGAGCTGGTGGCCGCAGGTGTACCTGCGTTAGCCGTAGATGCACCTGCGGCTGCCCGGGGTACCCCATGCTCTGTGGGTCCTACCGTCTCGAAGCACGTGCACTCGTGCACTGTGATGTCCATTTAAACTTACAGAACTTCAATCCGAGCAGCCGAATGAGGTGTACAAGACCTTCTTCAGACCGCTTTTATTGAGAATTACGCAATGACATGAGATTAGAGGTTGTATGAAGTCAGGAAGAGGGGACCATGCCCATGGTCTTCAAGCTTTAAATTATATCCGGTGTGCTGCCACGCATAATAGTCACTCGGGATTGGAATTCCTTGGCTCTTGTGGGACATTACTATGTAGAAATGTATGTATGAAATGTTGAGACGGCGCGTCGGGGGTTGCGGTGGTAAGATGATGATTTTCCCCTCATCGGGGTTATCTCCGGTTTGGGCTGATAGCAGACGTTGCTCAGGGTTACATCTGAGATTGGAGTGCTGCAAGTGTTTGAATTCCGCAGGGTCATCTTTAAGTGTGCTTGTCTTCTCGGTATTATCTCCGGGTCTTTGGAATGACTTCCTCGGTATGAGGTCTGAGATTGAAGCGGATTGTATGCATTTGAAAAAAGCATTTTCGGGGTTATTGCCGGAATTGCAACATCATTCCTTGGGGTTATCTCCATGGATGAAACTCTGGGTTATCACCGAGGTTGGAATTGATACTTCTGGTGTGTGTTCCGGGGTTGAGACTGAACTTCCGGTGGTATCCAGAATGGATGTGAGCTGTCTTCCAAGGTTATCTCCCAAAGACGAATCTGCCTTCCTATAATGTTAGTAACAGGTGTGCAGAAAATTTCGAGTGTCTACAGATGCCCCACTTTATCATATTCATGCAATGCAAGGCATGGATAGGATAAAGAATCCTAGACACTTAAAATGCAACAGGATAAACATGATGTTATGTGTAGCAACATGATGCAAATGCATGATGCATGTATGTTGTTGGATTATTTTCCAACATGATGGGATGATTGTCGTTTCCCTGTTAATCCTACGGGGGATGACGATCAATGATGTCTTGGAGATGCGATCCAAGTCTTCCAGGATGTTGATGTTGACGTTGGGTTTATCACCAAAGTCCTGGATCTTTGATACATACTTTACTCCGCAGAGATGCCTCTCATGTTTAAGAGATCTGTGGGGATAAAGCTTTGTCTGTTTGAGGATATGTATAACATATTCCATCATCGGTCCTCTCCGATGAGGATGGTCTTCTCTGGTTTGTGTCATCAGCATATACCACAGTCTTATTGGAGTTCCTGCCAATAGTATGTATTGTCAGGGTTGCCTGACCTTCGCTGATGTATGTATCACCTGATAGATCCCTGTTGGGCAAACTGTTAAGGCTGCTTGACATTCATTGATGTGTGTATCAATGGTTGCATTGCGTTGTGACCCCCGCTGGGGAACATGTTAAGGTTGTTTGATCTTCACTGACGCGTATATCAGTGGTTGAATTGCGTTGTAACCCCCGCCGGGGAAGGTTGTGGATAAATGCACTGATGGATGAGATCATCGAATGGCCTCCGATTCTTCGATGGGTTTACTTGCCATCAGTTGAAATGACGTCAAGGCTGCTTGACCTCCGTTGGGGATACTTTATCAATGATATCAGCATCTGCGATGTGACCCCCGCCGGGGAAGGTGTCTTTTAGGGTTACGACCCTGTATTTGGCGGCATCGGACCTGTGTGAGGCATCGACGAGCATGATTTCCAAAAGTTGAAGTTACTGGTATAATATACCTTGCATTAAGGTGAATACCAATGAGTGATATGTGAAGCCAGAGTTTGGCCCGTGAAAACCAAGATTTCAGGCTATTCCGCTCAATCGTGTAGCGTTTTTATTTCTGATTTGGTCTTTTTAAGCTTGTAAGACCTCCTTTATAACTTGAACTAAACTGAGCCGGAGGAGTGGGACCCATGTAGGGGTGCCTCAAATGGACCTACGGCCAACCGTGGGTATGTAATGCCTGCGGGTTGCTTTCATAAGTCATTTTCAAGTTGCGTCGCGAAGGAAATTCAAGAGCTCTTCTTCAGATCTGCTGAGTTTGGGCAACTTTTTGCAAATTCTGCTACAATATAATTGTTCTACATTGTCCTGGTAACGTATGCATGTATTCTTTTCCAGTTTCTATCCGTTGGAAATGATTTATCACATGAAATGCATTTAGACACATAGTAGTGAATATGCATGCTGATATGACTTTATAAAAAATATTCAACATAGTAAATGTTAGTATTAAACCATGCTAAATATAATAATGTGAAAAAATTTGACTTTTAAAACAGTCAAATTGGCACCTTTTACTATCATTTCTTATCCTTTTTGAGGAGAAAAGAGTAAAGGTAGAAAAGAAAATTAATCCTGGTAATTAGACTACAGTTACGGATTTTTTTTACTATGATGTATTAATGCATGTAAGATGTATATGACTGTGGGTAGGTGCGCTACTGAATGGCCACCTAGTAATGCCTATGTGCATGTGGATAGTCCTATTTACAAAGGGGACTATGGCAAAATTTTCCAAAACGTAGGCATTGTGTAGTCATGCATTTTTAACTCTACTGTAGATGTATGTTAACATAATGCATGCATGCATGTAGTCATAAAAATGTATTTTGAAAAACTCCAAGTTAAACATTACCACACCCTTTCTGAGGTGATTTGGAGACTTATTGTTCAGATATTATGATCCGGATCAGCCGAGTAGTTCCCGCAGGACCACTTATTGTGACGCCCCAAAAATAGGTATACATCACCCATTCTGAGTCGCCAGATATCACTCCATAAAAATCAAATACAAACTTCATTTATACAACTGTTAAACTATCGCGCAGAGTACGACAACAGATAAGCTGTGAGTTTAAATACAAAATCTATGTAACTCTCATGTTGCCTCGACCACAACACCTTATAAAGGTACTTTACATAAAAGTACAGTCAATAACTGTTTTAGAAATTAAAATCTTTGAGAAATGCTCAAGGAAACCTTTGTACATAGGAGGCCATGAATCTAAGTTATGATAGATATCATATGTCTAGAGAATTATCATTGGTTGACCAAATAGACCCCAAAGAAAAACGAGAAGATTACTATCATGTTCCTTCCAATGGTGAGTCTTATCTTGACATATAACTATCTCCATTGTCTGCAATTGAACATTATGTTTCAACCAAACTCCAAGATCATAAAGGTAGTGCTTGCAAATATACTCAGCAAGTGGATGTGCATAACCTTGTCTTATGATAACACGAGGTTGTATGTCATTAGATATCTTGTATGATAGTGGCAAAACACCCTTCCAAAGTTGGGTTCACCTCACCCTATTCGGTTCACCAAAATTAAATATCAAATGACGTATACAATACGACACACTTATCTAAAGTTCTCAACAAAATTATTTCCATACTATTTAGGGAGAACCTCAATAGCTATAGACCACCGTTCTATTCCCCTGTTATCCCCGCTCGACTCGGCAACACTCTTATTACCTGAATGGAATTGTGAAGCAAAAGGGTGAGCACAACTAGCCCAGTAAAGAATATCATAACTAAAGATAATTAAATTATCAATAGCTTTCGTCAATAATGAATCATAGATTTAGAACATATAGTAGATGACAAAACTTTTCAACCATAATTGCAGCGGAACGAGCAATCCATTAAAAGAGTCAAATAGACCATCAGGTCTATTATCTTCTCCATGTTAAAAGTCCACCAATAATGTTTTATCCCTGTAACATCAATCAATAATTCCTGTCCACAATCATATGAATAACTCATAATCATAATTGTGATTCTGAATTCCTTTTCGCACCCAAGATGAAGATAATTTACATCACCTATCTTCACCTGAAACATCAAAAATCATGGTTATTCCAAATCACAATTCCTGCTCACAATCATACTAATAAATTCATCTTTATACTACGGCCAAAGATATACAACTGTATAACCAATAATCAACAGTTCATCTTTGCACTACAGGCCAAAGTTATACAACTGTAAAACCAATAATTAGCAGTTCATCTTTGCACTACAGGCCAAAGATATACAACTGTAAAACCAATAATGGTGAGACTCAGCTTAATAGTATCACGACCACGAATTATCCATGCACTACGGGCCAAGGATATTCGTGTTTTCAATTATGGTCATGATTATACCGAATAATCCCTGGTCATAATCATACCAAGTCCATCTGTGCACTACGGGCCAAAGATGACTTTTACCACATCATTTGTAACATTACGGTCATGATTATACCGAATAATCATTAGTCATAATCATACCAAGTCCATCTTTGCACTGCGGGCCAAAGATGACTTTTACCACATCATTTATAACATTACGATCATGATTTACCGAATAATCCCTGGTCATAATCATACCAAGTCCATCTATGCACGTAAGACAAAGATGACTTTCATAACAATATAAGTATGAGAATGATGACAATGATATAAGCATTAATCAAACGAAAACAAGAATAAATATTAAAGACTTTAAATTTATCCAAATATTATCAATCACTTAATAAACTCATAATCTAATATTATTAATATTATAACAATATTTTAATCACTTCTTAAACTTATAAACAATTTATTTCATTTGTTTACACTTTACCAAATAATGCATTTAATCATTCAAAAATGTCATACTCATAATATTTCATCACAAATGATCAAATCCCTCATCAAAAATCTGCATGTACCCCATACAGGATTCCTAAGCCATAAAATCCTATTTTCCAACTTTGTTACTTCACATAACATATTTAACTCATTTACTCATAACTAGATCATTTTTATGAAAAATACCAAATCAGTCCCAAAATTAATATTTCTTTTCTTGGATTTAGCAGAATATAGTCCCATATTGAACATATATTTTTCTCGGAATTTTTAAAATTCATTTACTATTTTTCAAAAATCAATTTCTAATTAATTCCTTAAGAAATTAGCTACCTCAAATTTAACTCCAGAAATTCCCAAATCTTGGCAGGATCTTACACATGTTAACGTGATCTTCCAGTTTAAATTTCATGGTCATCGGAGTTATAGAACTCCGGTTTAGCATTTTTCGTCGAAAAAACATAAATATTGAAATGGTCATAACTTGCTAATTTTAAGTCGGAATGAGCTCATTTTGGACAAGAGGTACTTTATACCATATATTTTCTTGTCACAAAAGGCCAGAATTTTTCTCACAAATTAAGTGGCCGAAAATACCCTTTTAAATTTCTGGGCAGTAGCTTTTTCATAATTTGCAGCTTTTGACTCCTTTGCTAAAATCAGTCCACACAAAAATCAACAACACCTTTTCTAGTGATTCCACCTGGATAAGTTAGAAAACTCATAGATCTAACTCTAGAACTTGACCACACTCAAAAATTCAAAATATAATAGGAGATATGGTCAATTGAATTTCATGTTCCATTTTCTCTCAAAATCTGATTTTCAACCCTTTGTGATTTCTAAGAAACTTCATGTTTTCACATAATAACCAACATAACTCATCATAACACTTACTAATACTATATATACCCATGATTTTCATCAGTCCAATGCTTTTATTATGACTTTCATCCTAATCCATGTAAATAGATCATTTCCACAATTTAATAAGGAATGAATACAAAGGATCATGCACCATGCATGTGGTAATCCACATAATAAATATTCAACATAGTAAATGTTAGTATTAAACCATGCTAAATATAATAATGTGAAAAAATTTGACTTTTAAAACAGTCAAATTGGCACCTTTTACTATCATTTCTTATACTTTTTGAGGATAAATGAGTAAAGGTAGAAAAGAAAATTAATCCTAGTAATTAGACTACAGTTACGGATTATTTTTACTATGATGTATTAATGCATGTAGGATGTATATGACTATGGGTAGGTGCGCTACTGAATGGACACCTAGTAATGCCTATGTGCATGTGGATAGTCCTATTTACAAAGGGGACTATGGCAAAATTTTCCAAAATGTAGGCATTGGGTAGTCATGCATTTTTAACTCTACTGTAGATGTATGTTAACATAATGCATGCATGCATGTAGTCATAAAAATGCATTTTGAAAAGCTCTAGGTTAAACATTACCACACCATTTCTGAGGTGATTTGGAGACTTATTGTCCAGATATTATGGATCCGGATTTGCCGAGTAGTTCCCGCAGGACCACTTATTGTGTCGCCCCCAAAATAGGTATACATCACCAATTATGAGTCGCCAGATATCACTCCATAAAAATCAAATACAAAATTCATTTATACAATAAGTTGAATCGTCAGCATGCAGTACTACGACAATGATAAGTCGTGAGTTTCAATACAAAATCTATGTAACTCTCATGGTGCCTCGACCACAACACCTTATAAAGGTACTTTACATAAAAGTACAGTCAATAACTGTTTTAGAAATTAAAATCTTTGGGAAATGCTCAAGGAAACCTTCATACATTGGAGGCCATGAATATAAGTTATGATAGATATCATATGTCTAGAGAATTATCATTGGTTGACCCAATAGACCCCAAAGAAAAACGAGAAGATTACTATCATGTTCCTTCCAATGGTGAGTCTTCTCTTGACATATAACTATCTCCACTGTCTGCAATTGAACATTATGTTTCAACCAAACTCCAAGATCATATAGGTAGTGCTTGTAAATATACTCAGCAAGTGGATGTGCATAACCCTGTCTTATGATAACACGAGGTTGTATGTCATTAGACATTTTGTATGATAGTGGCAAAACACCCTTCCAAAGTTGGGTTCTCCTCACCCTATTCGGTTCACCAAAATTAAATATCAAATGACGTATACAATACGACACACTTATCTAAAGTTCTCAATAAAATTATTTCCATACTATTTAGGGAGAATCTCAATAGCTATAGACCACCGTTCTATTCCCCTGTTATCCCCGCTCGACTCGGCAACACTCTTATTACCTGAAAGGAATTGTGAAGCAAAAGGGTGAGCACAACTAGCCCAGTAAAGAATATCATAACTAAAGATAATTAAATTATCAATAGCTTTCGTCAATAATAAATCATAGATTTAGAACATATTGTAGATGACAAAACTTTTTAACCATAGTTGTAGCGGAACGAGCAATCCATTAAAAGAGTCAAATAGACCATCAGGTCTATTATCTTCTCCATGTTAAAAGTCCACCAATAATGTTTTATCCCTGTAACATCAATCAATAATTCTTGTCCACAATCATATGAATAACTCATAATCATAATTGTGATTCTGAATTCCTTTTCGTACCCAAGATGAAGATAATTTACATCACCTATCTTCACCTGAAACATCAAAAATCATGGTTATACAAAATCACAATTCCTGCTCACAATCATACTAATAAATTCTTCTTTGCACTACGGCCAAAGATATACAACTGTATAACCAATAATCAACAGTTCATCTTTGAATTATAAGCCAAAGTTATACAACTGTAAAACCAATAATCAACATTTCATCTTTGCACTGCAGGCCAAAGATATACAACTGTAAAACTAATAATGGTGAGACTCAGCTTAATAGTATCACGACCACGAATTATCCATGCACTACGGACCAAGGATATTCGTGTTTTCAATTATGGTCATGATTATACCGAATAATCCCTGGTCATAATCATACCAAGTCCATCTGTGCACTACGGGCCAAAGATGACTTTTACCACATCATTTGTAACATTACGGTCATGATTATACCGAATAATCACTAGTCATAATCATACCAAGTCCATCTATACACTACGGGCCAAAGATGACTTTTACCACATCATTTATAACATTACGATCATGATTATACCGAATAATCCCTGGTCATAATCATACCAAGTCCATCTATGCACGTAAGCCAAAGATGACTTTCATCACAATATAAGTATGAGAATGATGACAATGATATAAGCATTAATCAAACGAAAACAAGAATAAATATTAAAGACTTTAAATTTATCCAAATATTATCAATCACTTAATAAACTCATAATCTAATATTATTAATATTATAACAATATTTTAATCACTTCATAAACTTATAAACAATTTATTTTAATTGTTTACACTTTACCAAATAATGCATTTAATCATTCAAAAATGCCATACTCATAAGATTTCATCACCAATGATCAAATCCCTCATCAAAAATCTGCATATACCCCATATAGGATTCCTAAGTCATAAAATCCTATTTTCCAACTTTGTTACTTCACATAACATATTTAACTCATTTACTCATAACTAGATCATTTTCATGAAAAATACCAAATCAGTCCCAAAATTAATATTTCATTTATGGGATTTAGCAGAATATAGTCCCATATTGAACATATATTTTTCTCAGAATTTTTATAATTCATTTACTATTTTTCAAAAATAAATTTCTAATTAATTCCTTAAGAAATTAGCTACCTCAAGTTTAACTTCGGAAATTCCCAAATCTTGGCAGGATTTTACACATGTTAACGTGATCTTCCAGTTTAAATTTCATTGTCATCGGAGTTATAGAACTCCGGTTTAGCATTTTTCGTCGAAAAAACCTAAATATTGAAATGGTCATAACTTGCTAATTTTAAGTCGGAATGAGCTCATTTTGGACAAGAGGTACTTTATACCATATATTTTCTTGTCACAAAAGGCCAAAATTTTTCTCACAAATTAAGTGGCCGAAAATACCCTTTTAAATTTCTGGGCAGTAGCTTTTTCATAATTTGCAGCTTTTGACTCCTTTGCTAAAATCAGTCCTCACAAAAATCTACAACACCTTTTCCAGTGATTCCACCTGGATAAGTTAGAAAACTCATAGATCTAACTCTAGAACTTGACCACACTCAAAAATTTAAAATATAATAGGAGATATGGTCAATTGAATTTTATGTTCCATTTTCTCCCAAAATCTGATTTTCAACCCTTTGTGATTTCTAAGAAACTTTCATGTTTTCACATAATAACCAACATAACTCATCATAACACTTACTAATACTACATATACCCATGATTTTCATCAGTCCAATGCTTGTATTATGACTTTCATCCTAATCCATGTAAATAGATCATTTCCATAATTTAATAAGGAATGAGTACAAAGGATCATTCACCATGAATGTGGTAATCCACATAGACAGGTTATTACAACAGAATAATAAAGAATGGAATAACTGAAGAATTCACCATGCATGCGATAGATCGCACAGACGGGTTATTCTCAACAGAATAATAAAGAATGGAACCAAGTCAGGCGTAATTCGCACCGACAGGATATTCCAACAGAATACTATATAATGGAACCAGGTCATGCGTAAACGCACAGACAGGATATTCTGACAGAATAATAAAGAATGGAATAATAGAAGAATTTCACCATGTATAGGGTAGTCCGCATATACAGGTTATTCCAACAGAATAATAAAGAATGGAATAACAGAAGTTCTCTTCATGAATACGAAAGAAATAATACCCCTTATGAGTACAACAAAATAATATCCCTTACCTTATAAAGAAGAGTACTCCGACGAGTAGGGCGGGGATATACTTGAAGAAAACTTGCACTACGCTTAAAGCTTTCTTAAACTCTAAAGAAATACGCTCAAGATTATAGAAGAAAAATTCTCTCTACAGTTTCTCTCTCTAGAGTTTCAGTGAATTCGTAAGAAATAATGAATGAATGAGCTTCTATTTATAGAAGAATGGATTGAATAGTAACTAATTCATGAACGGTCCAGATTGATTCACTTTTAAACGGACGGTCCAGATTGATTTAATAAAATATTCTAATAAAACAAAATCTTTTTAAATAAAATATAATATATTCTATTTATAATCTAATAAAATGAATAATTTTATAAAAGTATTCTGTTTTATATAAAAAGATTTTACTATGCAAACACTATGCAGACACTATGCAAATACTATGTATAATAAAATATAATATATTCTAATTATTGTCTAATAAAATAAATAACTTTATAAAAGTATTCATTTTTATATAAAAGGATTTTACTATCTGAAAAACACTATGCATAATAGAAAATAATATATTCTATTTATAGTCTAATAAAACGAATAACTTTATAAAAGTATTCTATTTTATATAAAAAGCTTTTCTATTTTATTACATTAATAATACTAATAAAACAAAACTTCATCATTATTATTATAATTCACACTATTAATCAACCAGGTCGTTCCCAGGAACGAGGGGGCTTTCCAATAAGGATTTCTCCCTATTAGCGTGCAATTAGGTGACCAAACCTCTCCTTGGCAGAACTTCTAGACATAGTTAATATTGCAAATAATAATATTAATAACTTTATTATCTCAATTATTGATTTCATAATATATAAAATATTGACAATAATTGAATCAAACTGAGTGACTTCTCACGTAAGCATTAATAATCAATATCGTGTGCTACTATGCAACCACGCGTATTTTACCACTGATTATTTTATGACAACTTGCTTAATTTGAAAAATTTTCAAATGTCACCCTTCACTTTAAACTTTTATCAATTTAACTATTCACCAAAATAGAAAAATTGAATACTTTTATTTCATAAAATTCGGGGTCTCACACTTATGGTGTACGGAGAAGGGCTTCTGAAGTGCCTCGACCTCGTTCTGTTAGACAACCTCGTCGTTAGGTGGAGGCGGTGATACGTCATGTCCAGGTTGAAGTGCCGGACGTCGAGGACGAGGAGGAGGATGTTCTGGTTGCGGACCTCGCTTCTGCTGCACGTGTTCCTCGTAGGGATTTGTCAGGCATTCAGGTGGTGAAACAAGAGCTTCTAGGCGACTTGAGTTGACACCCTTCAGTTTACCTGCACGCAAACATGGTATAAAGTTAGATCTTAATCTTCCTTATTTTCTATTAATGAGGAGTAAAGGGTTCTGATGTTGATCTGCATTTGATGTAGGTTCCCGGCTTTACACAGCCTCGAGGGAACTGGTTCAACATCCACTCTATGTATCAGGCTCTGCATGATGATTATTGAGCGATTGTACATGGCTGGGGATTCGGGACGTTCTTTTCCATTCTTCCCCGCAATTGTCCCTGGGGTTACCTCATGGCATTGTCGAAACCTTTGGTTTCACCGCACTCTACCACTCCATTCTTTGGATGTGTGGTGATGATGACACTGATGGATTGGCGGTTTATCACAGGTATGTAGTTTAGAGGGGAGCCAGTGCCTTGTATGGCGGATATCACCCCTACAGCCATCAGATCCTTGCTAGGAGTTCCGGCAGAGGCGCTCAAGGGTAGGATTGTTCGTACATGTCCTTTGAACGTAGATGCTATGAGCGGGCTGTTGAGTGAGCCCATTATAAGAACTCGAATTTTCTAAAAATATTAAAATAAGAATTTAGTGAATAAAATTCTTAAGGCTTGTGAAGTGTTCAAATAAAAATATATAATACGTTATGAGGTATGTGGTATTATGTTATATAGGGTAATATGAACTATGTAATAAGTAATGTTGTGTTTAATAAATATATATCATTATTATATATTTGTTAAAAATTGTAGAGATGAATTTATATGAAGATAGATATGATTTATCTATCGACATTAAATAATTTATAGAATTATTATATAGTAGTAAGTTGGTGACATTAAAATATCTTTGATAATCACCAATTTCTTGAGTATATGTACGAGTGAATATCAAGTCTAAGGTAGTGCAATCTTACTCTTTAATGGTTGACGTATAGGAGTTGAGCTAAACGATTCCTTCAGAGAGCTGAGGTATATACGAATTGGTAACCGATCTAACTCACTATGAAAAACAGGTGTAGGCAGACTAAACCGATTTGTTGGTTGTTTGTGGGAAACCACTCAGTGTACTATATTGAATACTATTAAAGACTCGAGCTGTGTTAGGTTTGGACTTGTATATATGTACGTTGTTGAAGAGAAAAGAGAATCGATATACCTTTAAAGTGGTTAGAGAATTACTGAGTGAATTGATACACGGCGAGAAGTGAAGATTAAAGAAATATATGTATGTGTTATATTCGAGTATTGTGTTATTGGTGGGAAGAAGTACTATAAATGAGATTTTATAGTTGAGAGAAATTGAGTTTTAGAACTTGAAGTGTGATTCTTAAATTGTTAAGGAAGATAGTAACCAATGGAGTGAAACCAAAGGTGGGATTAATGTTAGACGAGCTAACGCTTAAGAGGGTGTGTAAAGTATTTAGAAGCATAGGTTTCATTTCTGCTGGTGGAAAACTTGTCTGCTTCTGATTTTGGTATGGCGCAATCGCCCATTACTAAAGCTTATGACATCAGTCAATTGTAATTGCTGCCAGTGCATAGAAAACTCTGAGTTAGTTTGTGAAATGTGATTTGCAAGCCATGTATACTAATAACTCTTATAAGGGTGATATATGGTGACTAAGTTGTCCATGAATGGAGTAGGATGGCAAAGCATGAATTTAATGAGAGTTAGTTATGGAGATTAACTAAACAAGAATAAATATTGGTTAATTAAAATTATATTATAGAATAATAGAATTTGAGTATTAAAGCCTTGTGTGGTAGTGGCGTGATATTAAATTGATTAAAAGGATTAGTTCACTTGTATAAGATGGTGAGTTAACATATGTGCTTAGCATAAGAGGATGAAAGAAATGTGTTAATTAATATTGGATGTTTTAATATATTACATAGTTTTGTAATATATCAAAGGGTTAATAATTGAAAGGTAAATGATTAATACTAATTAATCGTTGTGATATTAAAATATGATTATGGGTTGGGAATACCCAATTGAATTAAACTTAACCCAATTAAAATATTATTATGGACATTATCAATAAATAATATTACTATGGGTAATATGGAAAATGTGGGTAGTAGTGATGTAAAATATCTATGGCCTAAGAATACATGAAGTGTGATATTTAATTGGGACTAATGATATAAGGTATCAAGTGGTACAATAAAATCATAAGTGATTTTAATACAGAAATGATTAAATATCTGTGTATTCTAGAAACTGGTAGGAGATTAAATGTTTGAATAAACATTAATATTAAATAATGTTATAATGTGGTTATGTGATTAGTAGAAATAATTTTGAAACTACTCAGACAATGATGCCTAACTGCGATATTTTATTACATGTATTTAATGTTCATGAATTATATGAGGTGAGTATAAATTTTATCTTCAAATTCCTAATATGGTAACAATTGTACCTTAATATTACATTATGGGAATTAAAAGAACCAAACGAAGCCTTACATGACCAAATGTTGGGATATTTTCTCTTGTCCCAAATTAAGTGGCACAAAGGTACATGAACAGTGACTTAGAGGCTAGTTTGCATAATTTCCAAATGGCTATGGAGTAGGTGATAATTTTCTAGGAAGATGGTCAGGTAGGTGGTTGAGCAACTCTCTAGCAACCTTTGTTTCTTCCCATTACACCATGAATTCAACCTTAGTGTAATGAAATTGCCCAATCCAAGTTTCCTCTATATATGGCGAGACCATTTTTAGTTTTCACGTTGCTTTGTTTTGGTTCATGAAACACTGATAACTTGAGAGTGAGTGGGTTGTGGTTTAAAGTGAAGATTAGCAATTGCAAAAGATAGAAGTTAAGCAAACTAAGCTCCAAAAGGTAATGATTCTAACATATATGCTTTTGAATTCCTAGAAAAGTATATAAAAAAAGTGCTTAGTCCAAAAATTGATGCCTAAGGATTGTTATAATCCATGAATTGATGCCAAGTACTGTTAAGATAGTCAAATACAAAAACAACAAAAGTTAAACGAACCAATTTGGTTGAGAAACGAATTTGTGGTTAATGAATTCGCTAAGTTTGTCAAAACATAAAAATTAGTATGAACATGAGTTTCAAATTCATATTTGAGTTAGTTAATGATTATGTTAATGGTTGGATATTTGGTATGTTGTAGTTTTATGAGTTACAAACCTATAGAATCGAAAATGGACTGAATTGGATGAGTATAACTCATGTTATGATCATTGGAAGTAGTAAGGGTTTGTGTAATCGCGAAGAGCAAAGCCTGAGGGCTTGTTCTCATGACTTGGGTGTAGTAGTTACGCCCCAAGGCCATTATGGTACAACAAGGCTACCGACATAAGTGTCTGGTGCACTGCTATGACCTGTTGTAGTAAATTAAGCATAACGTTTTCATACGAACTCCGATTGAGGTGATTCAAGATCCGAAACGAGGACGAATAGACCTACAACTTTTGTTCTTTAAGGTTTTCAATTTAAGGTCATTAGGAAGGGTCAAAATAATCATCTTTGTTACTATTACATATTCGGAGGCGATCGGAGGGCGTCGACCGAGCACATAAACAAGTATAGTGCTCTCGACGATGGAATATGTTATTCTAAGTGATATAACATGAAAATGCATGATATTAGACATGTTATATAAGATTAAAATACTCATAATGGAATGCTTTAACGTGACTTAGTGTGTATTCTAAAATGAAACTTGAAGATTTCGAAAACAAACCTTGACGAACTTTAAGTCATTTGAGTTCTGACTTTGTAGTGAGCATATGGTGGAGTCATGCGAGCATAAAATGTGATCTTAAGTTACTTTGTATAAGATAACTTGTATAGCTTGGATAGTATGTGTTTTCAAAGAGAAATTCAATTTTTGAAAACTAATAATCATGAGTATGGTGTCGCCTACATTTCTACCTTGTAAGAATGTGTAGAAAGATGCATAAATGAATATGACATATGATTCAAGATTGTCTTGCATGATTTGGTTGGCATGACATGGAATTGAAGAAAAGAAACTTAGATATTTTGAAAACATTATTCGTGAGCATTGTGTGGTCTAAACTTCTAAACTTGTAGGATGGCATACTAGTATCTTTTTGGTCTTTAAATATGGCCTAAAAGTGCAAACACATAGTTTTACACAATGTAAGTCATTGGAACATGATTTTATGAGAATCTAAAGTGATGGACAAAACTAGTTATGTATAAATGATATGAATACTTGCGAGCGTGCATTATATAACCCTCTCATATGAATAGATGGATAATATAATTAACATCATGATTTCATGCACTTTAGTGCGGCCGGGGGACGGTTGCGCAATCTTTGCAGAGACGATTTAATCTCGACATTGTATTTGCTTTCTCATTTTGGCAACTTACTTATAGTACTATCCTAAGCTATAGTACTTGACATGGATGATGTTTTAAGCCTAAGAGCATGTAATGGTTATATAAAACCAATTTTTTTTAAAAGTTATTAAAACTTGCAAAATGCAAGAACTATATGAAACATTCATCTAGGAATTTAAAATGTGCAACAAACACATAGCGAGTCACGTGTGTAATAGATTTATGATGTTGATATTGAACATGTGTAGCTAAGGTATACCTAGACATACCTAGCTATTCTAAGAGTATAATGAGGAAGTGAAATATAGGTTTTACGAACCTAGTTAGGAAATAATGTAACACAATTATTACATTAAGAATGTATGAATTATGTGACTAATGGATGTAAATCTATGATTATATAACTATGTAAGAATACACAAAGTGCAGCTAAGCTTTAAGCAGTTAAGTCGTAGTTCATAAACTACGAAGCAGGCAAGTCTTTCAGTTCCTATTTGATATATGAATTTGATAACTGTTAGTTGATCTATATTATGCTATGCAAATGTTGATGTATATATATGAAATGCATATGAGATATGTATGAAATGTGAAAGTTGATCTTTGATGATATGCTTGTGAAATAAATCTCTATGCCTGTTATATGAGAAGTAACATGCGTAGTAAATATTAATTGATTATGAATGCATGAACTAAATATGCTATTATATGCTATATGCTGTATGAAAACTGTTAGAATTGCTAGGCTGTCGAGCTCACCTTTGCAAATAACCACTTTTGTATGTTAAGGATACACGATAAAGGTTATGTGTTATTTGATTGATAAAGTTCAATGGTATCGAAGGAGATTGATTTATAATTTAACTAGATGTTCTCGAACAATGTTTAGGTTCTAGTAGATGTACATGATAGTAGTTTATAATGAGTAATACATGTTGCGTCATAAAGTTGTATTATGTGATACATAGAGAAATTCGATTTGAGATGTAAATATTTATACAGTTCTTCGAATAGAGTGAATCATAGAATAATTTGATTCAGGGATTTGTAATTGATTTAAGTTAAAAAATCAATAAAAGATTTATTTTTTAAAGGAGGTTGAAAAAGTTTAAATTATTCCGCATATTTTTATAACATCAAATATGATGTAAGACAGGAATGGTAAATGACCAAGATTAGAAACTTATAAAAGTTGGGGTCATTACATAGATCCTGTGACACCCCCAAATTTGGGTACTTCGATTCCACGGGATTTGGTGTTCACTGTACAAATATCATCTATCTATCTACCCATAATAAATGCAAACCATGCAATAGATAGAAATAAAAATCTTCCCTTTATAGGTTACAACATCTAAATCATAAACATAATCCCAAAGTTGAACTAACCTTAAACATCCGTATGGAAATATAAAAATAAGTCTTAAACAACATTATTAACTCAAGTCTAACATAAATACATCATCAAATAAAATAACAAGTCTTCAACACTTGCTAACTTTGCCCTTGCCTTTACTAGTGGAAGGTTAAATGGGTTCTTTTCGTTTAAAGCGCAATGTTATTATAAAGCAAGAGTGAGCACTATTGCCCACACGTAAAACAATAAAATAACATTATAATAACATGCGAGTGAATCAAAGACATCTGAATAAAAGCTCATCTTTTGAATCAAGAATGAATAACAAGAATCAAAAGAATTCTGAGGGTCATAAGACCTTGAACTATGTCCTAGGTTAACAAGGGTTATACTTGAAACCTTTAACAGTCATAAGACTATGGACCTTTCTACTCGTACTTAGGGGGATTAGCCCTTGGTACAATACTGTGCACAATATCTTAACGCTAACGCATAAGTAAATCCCTTTGCAGGGTTGTTCATCTCAGTTTGACATTCGAGTCTGCACCAAAGGAAGTTTGGTTTGGACAATTCATCAAGGGTTCAGAAATTTAGAATGCTCATCAACTATGGACTAGTTGAATCAATAAGGGTTCGCTAGTCTAATAAGGTTCAATAATAAAGATATTCAAATTGAATAATACTCTCAGGAAGTATACAATAGGACAATTATTGTATAACTGAATCATGCTTTGAAAAGATAATCAATCTTTAATATAACATTTGAACATGAATAATAATAATGATAATTTACTCGAGGTAATTAATAAACTTGAACAATAATGACAAGTAGGTTAGAAACTTGCCTCGTGCGTGAAGCTAAACGATTACTACTTGAGTTCACCACAAATCCTACACACATACCATACGTATTCACAACATTCATTAGTTACATTTTCACTTAATTATTTAATATAAACTCCACTTTATTTAACAAATCATTACCTTCTAATTTAATTACTTAATTAAATTAGAATATTTTCATTCTCTTACTATTATTACACTCGAATAAATTATTTCATATTAATTTCCATCGAATATTTATTTTATTCCATAAATATCTCAATTACAATATTTACTTTATTTTATAAATATTTTAATAATAATTTTAAGTAGAATATTTATTTTATTCCATAAATATCTCAATTAAAATATTTAATTTATTTTATAAATATTTTAATAATAATTTTCATCGAATATTTATTTTATTCCATAATATCTCAATTAAAATATTTAATTTATTTTATAAATATTTTAATAATAATTTTCATCGAATATTTATTTTATTCCATAAATATCTCAATTAAAATATTTAATTTATTTTATAAATATTTTAATAATAATTTTCATCGAATATTTATTTTATTCCATAAATATCTCAATTAAAATATTTAATTTATTTTATAAATATTTTAATAATAATTTTCATCAAATATTTTATTTATTTATTTATTTTATTTTTATTTTATTTTATTTTTGACCGTCAAGGCGGGGTAATTTAGTTTGGTAACGCCCATCGAAAGGGTTACCTGTGTTCATTTTCTGCGAGTTTACTGCTAGATTCTGCGATCCTTGAACATAACAAGGCCAAATTAGGCCAAAAATCAATCACACGTAAAATTATACATGAATATGGCCATAACTTCCAATTAGTTATTTTTACACGAATTTAGACTTACCAAATCGTTGTAATACATATATAATCATTACTTAACCCATCTAGCATGATTTTTAACAAGTTACAGCATATAATTTGCAAAATCAACACATTTACTTTCACTGTTCTTGATGTTCTTGAAGGTTTTGAAAATAAAACATGAAAATTGTCACTACGGATTCGTTATAACACCGAATCCTTTTATTTAAACTTTGGTCTCTTCGTATCAACATGCATAATAATATACGAATGTAAAATTTAGGGATAACATACGATCAATACATAAAATATCACGTATAAGGCCATAAGGCCAAAACCCATACTCTATAAATTTTTGAAATAGCAATTCATAGTATTATGAAACTAATGACATGATAATTCACATAATATATATATATATATAATCAAATACGATTTGATACATCTTAACCCATATATAAACTCATAATCAAACCTTTTCTCAATTACAGAGATTTTACAAAATGTATGAAAGCCATTTTTATAAAAACTAATGACGTGAAATTTAGAATTTGGGAAGAGGAGATTACCCTGAGAATAAGTATAGATTGGTAGGGAATAATTTCTTCTCAACTCTTCTTCAATCAAAATTCTTTCTCAACACTTCTCAATCTCTCTTTGAAACTCTCTCTGTTTCTACTTTTCTAGACTTAGGAAAAATGAAAAAAGAAAAGAAGACATATGATATAATAAGACAACTGACGCACTGAGTGGTGAGTTAACCCAATAATGGGTAATTGTTCCAACACCCCATAGGGCCTTGTTTGGCTAGCAAAATAGATTTAAAAAATATTTAATTTAATAAAATTTTATCATATAGTTTTATTAATGTCACACTCCTTCATAAAATAAATCAATATCTTATTTAATTTATTTTAAATAAAATATAATAATTTCTCATAATTTCACATAGTCACATTATTAATTTTCTCATTAATAAATAATGTCAAATTATTAACTCTCTAATTAATAATTAAATTAATTAAATAACATCATGCTTAATTAAATATTTCATTTAATTCGATAAGCTCACATAATTACATATTTGAATAATAATTATTCTCAACATTAATTTAATAAATGTAACACATAATTAAATTAATCTACCACAATTGCATCAAATAATTATTTAATCCAATAATTAAATCATCGAAAATATTTATTTAATTCAATAAATATTAAAATTAATTTACAAAAATCTCGTTCAATCACATCTTTCCCCCTTAAAAGGATTACATCCCCGTAATCACAACTCAATAAATTCGACCGAATTACATTCTCCCTCTTACAAAGATTCTGTCCCCGAATCGCTTTACACATAATTTAAGTAAATAAATGAGGGTAATTCTTCATCATATTCTCTTCGAGTTCCCACGTAGCTTCTTCAGCGTTGTGGTTCCTCCAAATTACCTTAACAGAAGGTTTAACTTTATTTCTGAGAACTTGTTCTTTACGATCGACAATTTGGACAGGAATTTCTTCGTAAGATAAGTCTTTCTCAAAATGCAGGGGTTCGTATTCAATTACATGCTTGTAATCGGCTTTGTAGGGTCATAAAGCTTGTAAAACATGGAAGACGCGTTGTGGACATTCTCGAGTCTTTGGAGGTAAAGCTACCTCATACGCGACTTCTCCAGATTCTTCGTAATACTTCAAATGGTCCAATGAATCTTGGGCTCAATTTCCCTTTCTTCCGAACTCGATCTTCCCTTCCGTGGAGAGACCTTCAAGAAAACATAACTACCGATTCAAACTCGATATTTTTACGATGTAAATCAACAGTATTTCTTCTGTCGATCTTGAGTCGCTACCAATCGCGTTTCTCGGATTACTTTGACTATTTCTCGCAAATGCTTGTACCAATTTACACCTCGCCCTAGCAATTGTCTTTCACCAACTTCATCCCAAAGAAAGTGGAGTTCTCGCACTTTCGCCATATAACGCTTCGTGGCGGCATGCCTATACTAGCGTGATAACTGCTGTTGTGGCCGAAACTCTACTAACGGTGAGTGATCATCCCAATTTCCTTTAAAATCCATCACACGTGCTCTCTTAGCATATCCTCTAATGTTTGAATCGTTCTTTCACTATGTCTGTGAGACCCCAGATTTTATCAATAAAGATTTAAATTTTGTCGAAATAATTTTTAATATTATGGTGTGAATTTGAGATAATATTATAGTTGTGGGTAGTATTTATAAATTTTGCAAAGTATGCAAGTGGTTATATTATATTCGATTGGTCAGAATATTCGGTTTAGCGGGGAATATTCGTACAACTACTCAATCATTGGTGGAACCCTAATGTAATTATTGTCGGATTGAGAAAACGACAAAAATATTTTATTGAAATAACGGCGGAAGTTTTACCGTTGATCTTGTTGAACTACTCAGTAGTAAAAATACAGAATATCGTCGGTTGCATAAAGTAGCACACGTATTGATTATTGATGCTTATGTGAGAAGTCACTCGGTTTGATTCCATTATTGTTAGATTAATAATATGAATTATTATAAATGATAATGAAGTTTTGTTTTATTCGTATTATTAACGTAATAAAACATAAACATCTTTTATATAAAAATGCATTACTTTATTAAAGTTATTCTATAAATAGAATATATTATATTTTATTATGCATAGTGTTACATAGTGTTTTGCATAGTGTTTTGCATAGTATTGGATAGTGTTTGCATAGTAAAATGTTTTTATATAAATAGAATATATTATATTTTATTTAAAAGATTTTGCTTTAAATATGGACCGTCCGATTAAAGTAAATCAATCTGACCGCTTCATGGATTAATTACTATGCATTCTATTTTCCTATAAATAGAAGCTCATTCCTTCATTATTTTCTTACTTAATTCACCGAAACTCTAGAGAGAGAAATTATAGAGAGAAGCTATAGAGAAAAATCTATAGAGAGAAAGAAGAAGAGTATTCTCGTACTTCACTACTTTGATATCCAAAGGTGTCTTTTTACGGTAAGGGGTATTATTTGTTGTACCGTAAGGGGTGTTATTCTTTCTTATTCATGAAGAGAACTTCATTATTCCATTCATTATTATTCTCATTGGAATAACTTTTGTAAAAGTGGTATACCCTATACATAACTTTGATATGCGGCATACCCTATACTTGGTGAAATCTTTATGTTATTCCATTCTTATTTATTCTGTTGGAATAACTCAGTATACATGAATCCCCTATACTTGGTGATCTTCTTCATTATTCCATTCTTTATTATTCATTTGGAATATCACATGTCATGTGTTTTTTACACCGGACCGGTTCCATTGTTTATTATTCCGCATTTATTATTCTCGTTGGAATATCCTCATGCGTGTGTTTTTACACCCACCTAGTTCCATTGTTTATTATTCAAAGATTTATTATTCTCGCTGGATCATCCTGCTTGTGAATTTCACCCGACACGGTTCCGTTATTATTATTCATTGGAATAACTCCGCTTATGCGGTACCGCATGCATGGTGATTTCTTTTGTTATTCCATTCTTTATTATACCCAAATAAGTTAAAACTTTGACTTCTATACTCCATGAAATTAGTAGAATATCCTTGATATTTGCGTTTCATCCAAAGATATCTTTTCATGGAAATATTCTTCCGATCATTCTTGAATTTTACTCTACAAAACAAAGATCTTGTTGACAATTTGGGCGTTACTAATTCTGGATAAAATAATTCTTGAACTTGTTTTATTGAATTATTATGTCATTGTCATCATCCTCATGATATATTATGTTATCTTTGGCTTACATGCATAGATGAACTTAGTATGATTATGACCGTGGATCATTCGGATAATCATGGCTTGTTATAAATGATGTGATAAAAGTCCTCGGTGGCCCTGTAATGCATTGATGGATAGTTTTGGTATGATTATGACCGAGGGGTGATTCGGTATAATCATGACCATTGATAATTTGATGAAAATCCTTGACCGTAGTGCGGGGATGATTAGATGTGGTGGTTTATTTATTAAAATTTGAGTCTCGTGATAAAAATTGATGAAAACCTTTTAAAACCTAAAAGATAGTAGATTTTATTCTCTACTTGACTCTTTTAATGGATTGCATATTCCACCGCAGCAGATTAAACCGGTTGTCATTGTATTTTATCGCTTTAACATCATTGTTGAAGGCTAATGATAATTTATTCTCGCATTATCTTAGTCATAATATTTCTTCTTTGGCTAGTTGAGCTCACCCTTTTCTTTCAACCGTTTCTTTGTGAAATGAGAATATAGCCGGGACGAGTCGGGAAAAGAGTGATGGTCCCAAGATAGCATTAGTAGTCCTCACTATTCTCATTAAATAGTGTGACAATAAATGTAATGAGGACTCCTTGAGTATGGATATTGTCTAAATGACAATATTCCTATTAGAACTCTCAGTTTATGTATTGTCGTATGTTACACGACAGATGTATAATTAAGTTTGTATTTAAATTTATGTACCATGTAAGTGGCGACCCAAGATGGGTGACGATACCTAATTTTGGGCGCCACAGTTGGTATCAGAGCTTAGGGATATGATCCCTGGCTGAGATGTGAGATAAGAACTAGGAGGGGAGAGACGGGAATTCCTTCGCTAGTATGACCTACCTAAATTTATTTGGTATTTAATTGGTTGGTCAGAGTATAGGGATAATATGTGATATGTTAATTAACCCTTGTTTTGTGACAGTGTTTGAGAATGGCATCTGAAAATGCTTTGAGATAAGCAATGAAGCACATGAGAGTGTTAATTCAAATCAAACAAAAGGTAACGACCAACAATACGATAATAATCATCTTTGGTGGCAACGGCTATCGAACAATGATAACCATCGTGGGGAAATTATCATGCTAAGAATGGTAACCACTTGATGGTAATCATGGCAAAGATAATAGAAGTGGAAATTGCAAGAAGAGAAGATCATTTAGCTCAATTTTGTTGTGCACCAAAGTCAAGTCTAGTTGGGACGGTGGCACTAAAAATGGATATGGACAAAACAAAGTCGTTGGTTTTAGGAAGTACATTTTTCACGACTTCTCAAAAAGCGAGTAAACCGAACGAAGTTAGCACGGGTTAGTTAATTATAAATTACGAAGTCTATACCTTATAAGATACCGGTTCTACCCCTTTATTTTATCTCTCTTGCTTGCGTTCAACGTTTAAATTTGACTCCAGAGAAGTTAGACTTTGACTTATTGGTTGAAACTTCTTTAGTAGGAGCCTTCTTTACCGCTACTATTTTTAAATCTTGTTTGGTTCAAATAAGCATTTTCACGTCGATCTTATCTTTTTGAAAATATTTGCCTTTGATGTGATTTTAGGAATCAATTGGTTAACTACTCATCATGCTTTTCGTAAGGTTGTTAGCTTTTATATTCATAACCAACTTGTTGTGCGAATTCAAGTAACCAAACTACTAAAGTCAATTATTGTCGCATCAAGCCATAAGTAAAGAGCCCCGATCCTTTCGTTGTTGACTTCCTTGTGTGGAATGCACCGAAACCAGACTTTCTGTAGGCGATGTCGTGACTGAAGATGGCAAGTTGATAGGTATCATTGTGAGGTGCTATCCAGGTTAAGGGATAGAAGTCACAGTTGATATTAATGTGACGTACTATCCAAGTCTTGGATGAGAGTAACAGTTTTGAATGATATTTCTATCATTAATAAATTTCTTGGCGTATTCTTGAAGACTTCCTAGCCTACCCTAGAACGTGAAATCGAATTTTGTATTGACCCCAAAGACAAAACCCATTTCTTAAACCTCAAATATTTCTTCAACTAAAAGGATCATTTACGAGGATTATGATGAAAGTCATAATAAATGCATTGGACTAATGAAAATCATGGGTATATGAAGTATTAGTAAGTGTTATGATGAGTTATGTTGGTTATTATGTGAAAACATGAAAGTTTCTTAGAAATCACAAAGAGTTGAAAATCAGATTTTGGTGAAAAACGTAACATGAAATTCAATTGACCATATCTCCTATTATATTTTGAATTTTTGAGTGTGGTCAAGTCCCAGAGTTATATCTATGAGTTACCTAACTAATCCAAGTGGAATTACTAGAAAAGGTGTTGTAGATTTTTGTGTGGACTGATTTTAGCAAAGGAGTGCAAAGCTGCAAAAACGAAAAAAGTCACTGCCATGATTTTAGAGGGGCTGTTTCGGCCACTTAAATTATGAGAAAAATTCTGGCCTTTTGGGACATGAAGGTATATGGTATAAAGTACCTCCTGTCCAAAAATGAGCTCATTCGACTTAAAATGAGCAAGTTATGACTATTTCAATATTTAGGTTTTTCCGATGAAAATGCTATAACCGGAGTTCTATAACTCAGATGACCATGAAATTTAAACTGAAGCTCACATTAATATGTGTAAGGTCCTGCCAAGATTTGGGAATTTTTAGAGTTAAACTTGAGGTAGCTAATTTCTTAAGGAATTAATTAGAAATTGATTTTGAAAAATAGTAAATGAATTTTAAAAATTTCGAGAAAAGTATATTTTCATTATGGGATTATATTATGCTAAATCCCAGAAAAGAAATATTTTGGGACTGATTTGATATTTTCATGAAAATAGTTTAGTTATTTAACATATGAGTTAAATATGTTATGTGAAGTAACAAAGTTGAAAATAGGATTTTATGGCTAGAGAATCCTATATAGAGTATATACATATTTTTTTTTGATGAGGATTTAATAATTGGTGATGATATCTTATGAGTATGGCATTTTGAATGATTAAATGCATTATATGGTAAAGCGTAAACAATTGAAATAAATTGTTTATAAATTTAAGAAGTGATTAAAATATTGTTATAATATTAATGATATTAGATTATGAGATTATTAAGTGATTGATAACATGGGGATATTCTTGAATCCTGGATAAATTATATTATAAATGTTTAATATTTATCCTATATCTCATTTGATTGATTCTTTATATCATTGACATGATCCTCATGCTTATATTATGTTGAAAGTCATCTGTGGCTCACGTGCATAGATGGACTTGGTATGATTATGACCAGGGATTGTTCGGTATAATCATGACCGTAATTGAAAACACGATTATCTTTGGCACGTAGTGCATGGATAATTTGTGGTCGTGATACTAATGAATACACGATTATCTTTGGCACGTAGTGCATGGATAATTTGTGGTCGTGATACTAATGAATACACGATTATCTTTGTACGTGTAGCATAGATAATTTGGTGGTCGATACTAATGAATACACGATTATCTTTGGTAGTAGTGCATGGATAATTCGTGGTCGTGATACTTAATGAATATCCTTGGCACGTAGTGCGGGGATGATTCGATGATATGGATTAATTATTGAAATGAGTCTCAAAGAATGAAATATTAATTCATGGATGTGGTAAAAGTCATCTTTGGTAGTAGTGCATTGATAGACTTGGTATGATTATGACCACGGATTATTCGGTATAATCATGATCAGATTGAAAACACGAATATCCTTGGCCGATGAGTGCATGGATAATTCGTGGTCGTGATACTATTAAGTCGCATCTCAAAGATTATTGGTTTTACCAGTTGTATATCTTTAGCCTTTAGTGCAAAGATGAATTGTTAATAAATATCTTTGGCCTGTAGTGCAAAGATGAATTGTTAATGAATATCTTTGGCCGGATTGCAAAGATGAATTTAATGTTTTCAACGATAAAGGTATTCAAGGTATCCTCACCTCTTTATCATACCAGGTACGTACCCTAATTTCGAGGGTGAAATTCCATAAGGAGGGGAGATTGTGAGACCCCAGATTTTATCAATAAAGATTTAAATTTTGTCAAAATAATTTTTAATATTATGGTGTGAATTTGAGATAATATTATAGTTGTGGGTAGTATTTATAAATTTTGTAAAGTATGCAAGTGGTTATATTATATTCGATTGGTCAGAGAATATTCGGTTTAGCAGGGAATATTCGTACAACGACTCAATCATTGGTGGACCCCACAACAGAATTATTGTCGGATTGAGAAAACGACAAAAATATTTTATTGAAATAACGGCGGAAGTTTTACCGTTGATACTGTTGAACTACTCGGTAGTAAAAGTACAGTAATACGTGTGGTTGCATAGTAGCACACGGTATTGATTATTGATGCTTATGTAAGAAGTCACCTCGGTTTGATTCCATTATTGTCGATTAATAATATGAATTATTATAGCGATAATGAAGTTTTGTTTTATTAAGTATTATTAACGTAATAAAACATAAACATCTTTTATATAAAATGTATACTTTATTAAAGTTATTCTATAAATAGAATATATTATATTTTATTATGCATAGTGTTGCATAGTGTTTTGCATAGTGTTTTGCATAGTGTTGCATAGTGTTTGCATAGTAAAATGTTTTTATATAAATAGAATATATTATATTTTATTTAAAAGATTTTGCTTTAAATATGGACCGTCGATTAAAGTAAATCAATCAGACCGTTCATGGATTAATTACTATGCATTCTATTTTCCTATAAATAGAAGCTCATTCCTTCATTATTTTCTTACAATTCAATTGAAACTCTAGAGAGAAAATTATAGAGAGAAGCTATAGAGAAAAATCTATAGAGAGAAAGAAGAAGAAGAGTATTCGGTACTTCACTACTTTGATATCCAAAGGTCTTTACTAGTAAGGGGTATTATTTGTTGTACCCGTAAAGGTGTTATTCTTCTTTTATTCATGAAGAGAACTTCATTATTCCATTCATTATTATTCATTGGAATAACTTGTAAAAGTTGTATACCCTATACATAACTTCAGATATGCAGATACCCTATACTTGGTGAAATCCTTATGTTATTCCTTTCTTATTTATTACATTGGAATAACTCAGATACGCTGAATCCCCTATACTTGGTGATCTTCTTCTCATTATTCCATTCTTTATTATTCTCATTTGGAATATCCATGTCGTGTTTTACACCGGATCTAGTTCCATTGTTTATTATTCCGCATTTATTATTCATTTGGAATATCACATCGTGTGTTTTACACCGACCGGTTCCATTGTTTATTATTCAAAGCATTTATTATTCTGTTGGATCATCCTCGTCGATTGTGAATTTCACGACCGTTCCGTTATTATTATTCTGTTGGAATAACTGCATCATCACACCGCATGCATGGGTGATTTCTTTTGTTATTCCATTCTTTATTATACCCAAATAGTTAAAACTTTGACTTCTATACTCCATGAAATTAGTAGAATATCCTTGATATTTGCGTTTCATCCAAAGATCTTTTCATAGAAATATTCTTCCGATCATTCTTGAATTTTACTCTACAAAACAAAGATCTTGTTGACAATTTGGGCGTTACTAATTCCTGGATAAAATAATTCTTGAACTTGTTTTATTGAATTATTATGTCATTGTCATCATCCTCATGATATATTATGTTATCTTTGGCTTACGTGCATAGATGAACTTAGTATGATTATGACCGAGGATGCGTTCGGTATAATCATGGCTTGTTATAAATGATGTGATAAAAGTCCTCGGTGGCTCAGAATGCGTTGATGGATAGTTTTTGGTATGATTATGACCGGGGTGATTCGGTATAATCATGACCATTGATAATTTGATGAAAATCCTTGACCGTGGTACGGGGATGATTAGATGTGGTGGTTTATTTATTAAAATTTGAGTCTCGTGATAAAAATTGATGAAAACCTTTTAAAACCTAAAAGATAGTAGATTTTATTCTCTACTTGACTCTTTTAATGGATTGCATATTCAATTGCAGCTTAAACTAGTTGTCTATTGTATTTTATCGCTTTAACATCATTGAAGGCTAATGATAATTTATTCGCATTATCTTAGTCATAATATTTCTTCTTTGGGCTAGTTGAGCTCACCCTTTCTTTTATTGTTCTCTTCAGGAAATGAGAATATAGCTGGGATGAGTCGGGGAAAAGAGTGATGGTCCCGAAGATAGCATTAGTAGTCCTCACTATTCTGTTAAATAGTGTGACAATAAATGTAATGAGGACTCCTTGAGTATGGATATTGTCTAAATGACAATATTCCTATTAGAACTCTCAGTTTATGTATTGTCGTATGTTACACGACAGATGTATAATTAAGTTTGTATTTGAATTTATGTACCATGTAAGTGGCGACCCAAGATGGGTGACGTATACCTAATTTTGGGGGCGTCACAATGTCCGTCTGTTTGAGGGTGGTAAGTTGTACTCATTCGTAACTGCGTACCCATACATTCTTGAAGACGTTTCCAAAAATTCAATGTGAAGCGCGGATCTCTATCAGAAACAATTGACACCGGCACTCCGTGCCTCGAAATAATCTCTTTCATATATAACCTTGCCAACTGATCTAAGTTGAATCTGATTTTGATTGGAAGTAAGTGTGCGGATTTTGTCAGTCGGTCAATGATAACCCATACTGCGTCGTAGCCTTTCTGAGTCGTCGGAAGGCCAACCACGAAGTCCATTGTAATATGTTCCCATTTCCAACGGTTGAAGCAATCCACTCGGTCTCTGATGTTCTGCTTTCACTTTCTGACAGGTCAAACACTTGGCAACACATTCTGGGACATCACGTTTCAAATTCAGCCACTAGAAATGTTGTCTAAGATCTTGGTACATCTTGGTACTACCAGGGTGAATCGAATATCGTGAACTATGAGCCTCGCTTAAAATATCTTCCTTAATCTCTTGAACTGGCGATACCCAAATTCTATTATCAAATCTCAGTATTCCTTTCTTATCCATCTTAAATCTTGGTTCTGGTTCTTCGGATATCTTCTTTGTCACATTTTTACATTCTTCGTCCCGGTCGAGCCTCCTTAACTTTATCCAAGAGGGTTATACCAGTTGCATCTGAAATATTTTCTCATCAATCTCCATAGGATAATTCACTTCCAATTCCAGCTTCTCCATTCTTTGAAATTAACCTCCTCTGTCACGGTTAACAACATCGGTTTCTCCCACCCTTTCTACTTAAGGCGTCGGCCACAACATTTTCCTTACCCTATGATGGTATAGAATCTCACAATCGTAGTCCTTAATTAACTCCAACCACCTTTTTTGGCGCATATTCAAGTCTTTACGTGTAAAAATATATTTCGCACTTTCTTGTGGTCAGATATATTTCACACTTCTCCCATAGAGATAGTGCCTCCAGATTTTCAAAGCAAAACTCTGCAACTAACTCCAAGTCATGGGTGGATACCCTTCTCATAAATTTTCAGTTGTCGTGACGCGTACGCAATGACTCTGCCATTTTGCATGAGCACACAGCCAAGTCCTTTGTGCGATACATCACTATATACCATAAAATTTCTTGTGTCATCTGGAAGAGATAACACAGGGGCTTAACTTAACCTCTTCTTTAATTCTCGAAAGCTTTCCTCACACTTCTCCGTCCAAACAAATTTCATTGATTTTCTAGTCGATTAAATCAATCGGGGTTGCGATCTTGGAAAAATCCTGAATGAATCTTCTGTAATAACCTGCCAATCCAAGAAAACTTCTTACTTCTGACGGCGTCTTCGGCTGATCCCAGTTAATCACAGCTTTGACTTTGGAGGGATCCACTGAAATTCGGTCTCTATCGATCACATGTCCAAGAAATTGTACCCTTTCAATCCAGAATTCACATTTCGAAAATTTAGCGTACAACTTCTCTCTTCTCAACGTCTCTAATGTCACCCTCAAATGTTCTTCATGTTCTTCCTTGGTTTTCGAATATACCAAAATGTCATCTATAAATACCACTACGAATTTGTCCAAAAACGGCCTGAACACTCCATTGATTAAGCCCATAAATGCTGCAAGAGCATTTGTTAGACCAAATGACATTACCAGAAATTCGTAGTGACCGTATCGGGTTCTGAATGCTGACTTCGGTACATCTTCTGGTCTCACCTTTAGTTGATGATAACCACTCCTCAAATCTATCTTTGAAAAGTATCTCGCTCCCTTTAACTGATCGAACAAGTCGTTGATTCGCGGTAATGGATATCTATTCTTGATCGTGACCTTATTCAATTCTCTATAGTCGATGCAGAGCCACATTGTCCCATCTTTCTTCTTTACGAATAAAATCGGCGCTCCCCACGGTGATACGTTTGGTTGGATATACTTCTTGTCTAGTAATTCTTGTAGTTGAACCATCAGCTCTTTCATCTCTACCGGTGCCATTCGGTATGGTGCCTTTGATATTGGAACCGTTCCTGGAGCCAAATTGATCACAAATTCAACCGCTCTATCTGGTGGAAGTCCTGGCAAATCATCTGGAAATACGTCTGCGGAATCCCTCACTACTGGTATCTCCTCTATTTTTGGATTTTCTTTACGAATATCGACTATGTAAACTAGATATCCTACACAGCCTTGTCTTAACAACTTCCTGGCCTGCATCATCGTCAGACAACTCGCTTGTCTAGGCGACTTACTACCATAAAACACAACCTTTGACAGAGTTATAAGGTTAATACGCTTCTTCTGGCAATCAATTACCGCCCCATAATTGGATAACCAGTCCATACCCAAGATAATATCAAATTCTCCAAGTCGAATAGGGATAAGATCTACGTTCATAATGTTACCCTTAATATCCACTCTACAGTTCTTGTGCACGTACTTAACAGGAATAATTTCTCTATTCGCAATTTCTATGTTCATGGGGTATTCTAACTCATCCTTAGGCAATTCTAAGTTCTTGGAAAAGTCATCGGATATAAATGAACAAGTAGCACCCGAATCAAATAATACATAAGCATTAACTTTATTGATCGGAATGATACCTGACACCACATCGCGAGAGGCTGCCGCATCCTGAAGAATCATGTTGAATGTTACGGTGGTTACGGTCATTGGTTGAAGTTGGTCCTGTGATAGTCAGAGTGCTTCCACCGTTGTTTCCTCTATTCTTTCCTGATCCTGTTCCTCCAGATCCCTTCTTAGGACAATCCCTTGCAAGATGATCCTTTGAGCCACAAGTGAAGCAGGCACCCTTCTTTGGTTTAGAACAGTTAGGTGCTATGTGGCCTTCCTGACCACAATTGTAGCATACTTGTTTTCCCTTCATGCAAACTCCCAGATGAGCTTTTCTGCAGGTTGAGCATGCTTCAATCTTCTTCTTTTGCCCTCCTTGTTGACTTCCAACTGATGACTTATCGGACCACTTTCTCTTCTGATTATTATTACCTCCCGTGTTACTTCCACCAGTCTTGTTAATTCCTTCATTTTCAGTCTTTTCTTCTTCCGATCCTCGATTATATTTAGATACCGCGATCGCTTCCACCTTCAAATGGTATGGCCTTCTCTAACACTCTAGCAAAAGTGTTCAATTGGAACATTGACACATTGCTATACAACCAGGGCTTCAGTCCCTGCTCGAAACGTCTTGCCTTTCTCTCGTCAGTATGCACTTGATATGTGGCGAACCTAGCCAATTCATTGAACCTTGCCGCATAATCTGCTACGGACATATTCCCCTGTTTCAACTCCAAAAACTGAACTTCCATTTGGTTTTGCGAACTAGTCGGAAAATACATCTCGAAAAACATCTCCTTAAATCTCTCCCAGGTTATTACATCTTCTCCTCCCCGTACTTTGTTTGCCTGCCACCAATAGCTGGCTTTAGACTTCAGCATGAATGTTGCATATGCGGTCTTCTGGTCTTCCTTTACTCTGGCGACGTCAAACACCTTCTCCATCTCCATAACCCATGTTTGAGCTTCGATTGGGTTCATAGAACCTTTAAACTCTGGCGGTCCCACCGCCTTGAAATCCTTGAACGTGGTGTTTGGTGGGGCTTGTGGTTGATTGTTAATTGCTCCAGCCAGTAAATTCACCAACTTTCTTTGAGCAAATTCGACATTGGTGGTGTTATTGTTGTTATTCGTTGACCGCTTCTTCCTCGGTTTGGTCGGCGATTTGGTCGTCTTCTTGGCGGCATTTTTCAATTAAATAAACTCTTTATTAGAATTTTATTTATTTCCCTAAATAGTTAAGGTATTACTCAACAATTTAACATATCACTTAACACATCATCTCAAACAACTTGATATATTTGCATTCACATCAAAGTTTTAACATTAAACGATAGCATAACTGCTATTTACATCAACTATCCTGGAATAAAGAATCCACAGGATTTAAAACATTCAAATATTCTTTCGTTCATAAACACGTCAGAATTTACATATAAAAACTAATTAAGCCTTTCACATAATTAAACAAATTCTATCACTGTCTGTCAAGGCGCTGGATAGCCTTGCTACGTTCCTCCTCCATGATGCGGCACATCGTTCTACGATCTAGCATATATGATAGTAGATCCTCAAACTGGATTGGATACTTCCTAACTCGATTTTGGACCACATTCATTGCATTTTGTAGTGTAGAGTATGTCTCCTCAAGTTTAGCCTTCTTCGGCATGGCGATCATCTTCTTCGTGACGATCGGCCGCGGCGTGACTCTCGTACTCCAACCCTCCTCCTGCTTATGGCAAGCCTCTCTAAGGTCTCCTTCGATCCTTCTTTAACTTCTCTATTTCTGAGGACTTATCCTCGGTCTGACCCTTCTCGTGAACCAGATCCCACTCCACATTTCCTAAACGTGTGTAAAGAGTCACAATCTCTCATCCTTCGCTTTCAATAGTAATCACCGACTAACCGCTTTGCTCGGTCAAATCCGAACAAAGATCCTGCAACTCTACGTTACGACCATAGAGTGCGTCATACATCTCTGCATCAATGGAGTTCGGTGGGAACTCCTCTTCTTCCTCTTCTTCTTCCTCTTCCTCAGGATCCTTATCTGGATCAGTCTCCAGCTCATGCTCCTCGACCAACGACGGTGATCATCGAAGATGACTCTCTCTGCATAAGTCGCCTCCCCTAACGACATGAATGTCTCTTGGGCTCCTCCTCTTCGCATTTATAGGTACACGGGTTCTTCCTCCGCATGACTTGACTAGCTTCTCCAACATTCGACATCCCGACACAAAATTTTAAGTTTTAGTTACTAATCCGTATTTAGCGAACACATAGATTAACACATCAAAGACATAAAGTCTTTTATTATCTTTAATGAATTTAGAAATTCATTTCTTAGAACTCGATAAGAGTTTACCACTACTATGTTCTCGATCTCCTACAAGGCTACTACCTAAGGTTGTTCCCCCCACCTAAGGTTCATAAACTTACAGCTTTGATACCAACCTGTGACACCCCCAAATCTGGGTACTTCGATTCCACGGGATTTGGTGTTCACTGTACAAATATCATCTATCTATCTACCCACAATAAATGCAAACCATGCAATAGATAGAAATAAAAATCTTCCCCTTATAGGGTTACAACATTTAAATCATAAACATAATCCCAGGTTGAACTAACCTTAAACATCTGTGCGGTTCGCTAGTCTAATAAGGTTCAATAATAATGATATTCAAATTGAATAATAATCTCAGGAAGTATACAATAGGACAATTATTGTATAACTGAATCATGCTTTGAAAAGATAATCAATCTTTAATATAACATTTGAACATGAATAATAATAATGATAATTTACTCGAGGTAATTAATAAACATGAACAATAATGACAAGTAGGGTTAGGAAACTTGCCTCGTGCGTAGGCTAAACGATTACTACTTCCGTTCACCACAAATCCTACACACATACCATATGTATTCACGACATAAATTAGTTACATTTTCACTTAATTATTTAATATAAACTCCACTTTATTTAACAAATCATTACCCTTCTAATTTAATTACTTAATTAAATTAGAATATTTTCATTCTCTTACTATTATTACACTCGAATAAATTATTTCATAATAATTTCCATCTAATATTTATTTTATTCCATAAATATCTCAATTAAAATATTTACTTTATTTTATAAATATTTTAATAATAATTTTCTAAGAATATTTATTTTATTCCATAAATATCTCAATTAAAATATTTAATTTATTTTATAAATATTTTAATAATAATTTTCATCGAATATTTATTTTATTCCATAATATCTCAATTAAAATATTTAATTTATTTTATAAATATTTTAATAATAATTTTCATCGAATATTTATTTTATTCCATAAATATCTCAATTAAAATATTTAATTTATTTTATAAATATTTTAATAATAATTTTCATCAAATATTTTTTTTATATTTTTTTATATTTTTTTTTTTTTATTTATTTTATTTTTTATTTTTTTTTTTTTCAAGTCGGGTGGGGGTAATTTAGTTTAGTAACGCTACGAAGCTGGGTTACCAGTTCATTTTCTTCAGTTTACTCATAGCTTCTGCGATTCATTGAACATAACAAGGCCAAATTAGGCCAAAAATCAATCACACGTAAAATTATACATGAATATGGCCATAACTTCCAATTAGTTATTTTTACACGAATTTAGACTTACCCAATCATTGTAATACATATATAATAATTACTTAACCCATCTAGTATGATTTTTAACAAGTTACAACACATAATTTGCAAAATCAACACATTTACTTTCACTGTTCTTGATGTTCTTGAAGGTTTTGAAAATAAAACATGAAAATTGTCACTCTGGATTAGTTATAACAATCGAATCCATTTATTTAAACTTTGGTCTCTTCAGATCAACATGCATAATAATATACGAGTGTAAAATTTAGGGATAACATACGATCAATACATAAAATATCACGTATAAGGCCATAAGGCCAAAACCCATACTCTGTAAATTTTTGAAATAGCAATTCATAGTATTATAAAACTGATGACATGATAATTCACATAATATATATATAATCAAATACGATTTGATACATCTTAACCCATATATAAACTCATAATCAAACCCTTTCTCAATTACAGAGATTTTACAAAATGTATGAAAGCCATTTTTATAAAAACTAATGACGTGAAATTTAGAATTTGGGAAGAGGAGATTACCTTGAGAATAAGTATAGATTGGTAGGGAATAATTTCTTCTCAACTCTTCTTCAATCAAAATTCTTTCTCAACACTTCTCAATCTCTCTTTGAAACTCTCTCTGTTTCTACTTTTCTAGACTTAGGAAAAATGAAGAAAGAAAAGAAGACGTATGATATAATAAGAAGGCGACGATCGAGTGGTCGATTAACCCAATAATGGGTAACTGTTCCAACTCCCCATAGGGCCTTGTTTGGCTAGCAAAATAGATTTAAAAAAACATTTAATTTAATAAAATTTTATCATATAGTTTTATTAATGCCACACTCCTTCATAAAATAAATCAATATCTTATTTAATTTATTTTAAATAAAATATAATAATTTCACATAGTCACATTATTAATTTTCCCATTAATAAATAATGTCAAATTATTAACTCTCTAATTAATAATTAAATTAATTAAATAACATCATGCTTAATTAAATATTTCATTTAATTCGATAAGCTCACATAATTACATATTTGAATAATAATTATTCTCTACATTAATTTAATAAATGTAACACATAATTAAATTAATCTACCACAATTGCATCAAATAATTATTTAATCCAATAATTAAATCATCAAAAAATATTTATTTAATTCAATAAATATTAAAATTAATTTACAAAAATCTCGTTCGTCACAAATCCTGGAAATGGAAAGAATTCATATTCTAAATTATAATAAGTAAAGTTATATTCATTATGTTATGAATAAAAGATATAAATTGTTTGACGATAGTAGTATCGTGGCGGACCAAATTCGAGGTTCGAAGGGACCTGGATTTGGGGCGTCACAGGTTGGTATCAAAGCCGTAGGTTATAAACTATAGGTAAGTGTACCTTAGGCTATAACCTGAGAGAGAGAAAGATAAAGATTAAAATATATATAAGTCAAGATTCAAAGAAGAATTTTGAAGTATCTAAAAGAATGAGAATTCAGGAGTTTCCTAACTCCGGTAATAAAAATGTTATGATGATGACTATATGACAAAGATAATAAGAATGAACTCGGATGGAGTTTTGTTGAAAATAGGGAAAGAACCCTAAGGTAAATTGATGATCACGACGTGATCAGATTAAGCTATGAAGTGATAAATAATCTGTAATGACTAAGTGTGTATAGCTTGATGCTATAAGTGAATGTATTATGAAATGGTACGATATGAACTCATGAGGAGTTGTATGTGATGAGATACGAAGAATTCATATCGAGTAAAGTGTAAAATAGAGTTAAGTGGGATTTTAATTGAGGACCCATGTCAGCAGCTGAGTTGTATGATTCCTTGTTATGGGCGGGGAATTGTACTTGGTGTAAAAACCACTTAGTTCTGGCACTGATAATCATTAAAATGTTTGTGTCGCGCTATTTGCTATATACCTGTTGAGAAGGTGATTCTTTTCTCATGTGTATAACAAATAGCTATGTTATAGTTAGAGAATATAAGGTTAAGTTGCGAGTTCCTAAAACTTATACTTATGGGACGTTCGTGACTTGTAATTATATGAAATATTTTTGAACCCTTTAGCGAATGGACACATGTGGTCTGACTAGGGTAAGTTCTTAAACTCATATGATGATGGCAAGTCCTGAATTTTCAAAGTGTGGTAAGTTTGATGAACTATATTAGGTATATATATGTTATGAAGTTAGAAATTTTGGTATGGTAAGCATTGATAGTGTTAAAGATTGCATGCATTTGAAACAAGTATTTTCGGGGTTATTGCCGGAATTACAACATCATTCCTTGGGGTTATCTCCAAGGATGAAACTCTGGGTTATCACCGAGGTTGGAATTGATACTCCCGGTGTGTGTTCCGGGGTTGAGACTGAACTTCCGGTGGTATCCAGAATGGATGTGAGCTGTCTTCCAGGGTTATCTCCCAAAGACGAATCTGCCTTCCTATAATGTTAGTAACAGGTGTGCAGAAAATTTTGAGTATCTACAGATGCCCCACTTTATCATATTCATGCAATGCAAGGCATGGATAGGATAAAGAATCCTAGACACTTGAAATGCAACAAGATAAACATGATGCTATGTGTAGCAACATGATGCAAATGCATGATGCATGTATGTTGTTGGATTATTTTCCAACATGATGGGATGATTGTTGTTTCCTTGTTAATCCTACTGGGGATGACAATCAATGATGTCTTGGAGATGCGATCCAAGTCTTCCAGGATGTTGATGTTGACGTTGGGTTTATCACCAAAGTCCTGGATCTTTGATACATACTTTACTCCACAGAGGTGCCTCTCATGTTCAAGAGATCTGTGGGGATAAAGCTTTGTCTGTTTGAGGATGTGTATAACATATTCCATCATCGGTCCTCTCCGATGAGGATGGTCTTCTCTGGTTTGTGTCACCAGCATATACCACAGTCTTATTAGAGTTCCTGCCAACAGTATGTATTGTCAGGGTTGCCTGACCTTCGCTGATGTATGTATCACCGGATAGATCCCTGTTGGGCAAACTGTTAAGACTGCTTGACATTCATTGATGTGTGTATCAATGGTTGCATTGCGTTGTGACCCCATTGGGGAACATGTTAAGGTTGCTTGATCTTCACTGACGCGTATATCAGTGGTTGAATTGCGTTGTAACCCCCGCCGAGGAAGGTTGTGGATAAATGCACTGATGGATGAGATCATCGAATGGCCTCCGATTCTTCGATGGGTTTACTTGCCATCAGTTGAAATGACGTCAAGGCTGCTTGACCTCCGTTGGGGATACTTTATCAATGATATCGGCATCTGCGATGTGACCCCCGTCGGGGAAGGTGTCTTTTAGGGTTTAGACCCTGTATTTGGCGGCATCGGACCTGTGTGAGGCATCGACAAGCATGATTTCCAAAAGTTGAAGTTACTGGTATAATATACCTTGCATTAAGGTGAATACCAATGAGTGATATGTGAAGCCAGAGTTTGGCCCGTGAAAACCAAGATTTCAGGCTATTCCGCTCAATCGTGTAGCATTTTTATTTCTGATTTGGTCTTTTTATCTTGTAAGACCTCTTTTATAACTTGAACTAAACTGAGCCGGAGGAGTGGGACCCATGTAGGGGTGCCTCAAGTGGACCTACGATCAACCGTGGGTATGTAATGCCTGTGGGTTGCTTTCATAAGTCATTTTTAAGTTGCGCCGCGAAGGAAATTCGAGAGCTCTTCTTCAGATCTGCTGAGTTTGGGCAACTTTTTGCAAATTCTGCTACCGTACAAGTGTTCTACATTGTCCTGGTAACGTATGCATGTATTCTTTTCCAGTTTCTATCCGTTGGAAATGATTTATCACATGAAATGCATTTAGACACATAGTAGTGAATATGCATGCTGATATGACTTTATAAAAAATATTCAACATAGTAAATGTTTGTATTAAACCATGCTAAATATAATAATGTGAAAAAAATTGACTTTTAAAACAGTCAAATTGGCACCTTTTACTATCATTTCTTATCCTTTTTTAGGACAAATGAGTAAAGGTAGAAAAGAAAATTAATCCTGGTAATTAGACTACAGTTATGAATTTTTTTTACTATGATGTATTAATGCATGTAGGATGTATATGACTGTGGGTAGGTGCGCTACTGAATGGCCACCTAGTAATGCCTATGTGCATGTGGATAGTCCTATTTACAAAGGGGACTATGGCAAAAATTTTCAAAACGTAGGCATTGGGTAGTCATGCATTTTTAACTCTACTGTAGACGTATGTTAACATAATGTATGCATGCATGTAGTCATAAAAATACATTTTGAAAAGTTCCAGGTTAAACATTACCACACCCTTTCTGAGGTGATTTGGAGACTTATTGTCCAGATATTATGGATCCGGATCAGCCGAGTAGTTCCCACAGGACCACTTATTGTGACGCCCCCAAAATAGGTATACATCACCCATTCTGAGTCGCCAGATATCACTCCATAAAAATCAAATACAAACTTCATTTATACTGTTGTTGAACGTATCGATGCGATACGACAACGATATAGCCGTGAGTTTCAATACAAAATCTATGTAACTCTCATGGTGCCTCGACCACAACACCTTATAAAGGTACTTTACATAAAAGTACAGTCAATAACTGTTTTAGAAATTAAAATCTTTGGGAAATGCTCAAGGAAACCTTCGTACATAGGAGGCCATGAATCTAAGTTATGATAGATATCATATGTCTAGAGAATTATCATTGGTTGACCCAATAGACCCCAAAGAAAAACGAGAAGATTACTATCATGTTCCTTCCAATGGTGAGTCTTCTCTTGACATATAACTATCTCCACTGTCTGCAATTGAACATTATGTTTCAACCAAACTCCAAGATCATATAGGTAGTGCTTGTAAATATACTCAGCAAGTGGATGTGCATAACCCTGTCTTATGATAACACGAGGTTGTATGTCATTAGACATCTTGTATGATAGTGGCAAAACACCCTTCCAAAGTTGGGTTCACCTCACCCTATTCGGTTCACCAAAATTAAATATCAAATGACGTATACAATACGACACACTTATCTAAAGTTCTCAATAAAATTATTTCCATACTATTTAGGGAGAACCTCAATAGCTATAGTGCACCGTTCTATTCCCCTGTTATCCCCGCTCGACTCGGCAACACTCTTATTACCTGAATGGAATTGTGAAGCAAAAGGGTGAGCACAACTAGCCCAGTAAAGAATATCATAACTAAAGATAATTAAATTATCAATAGCTTTCGTCAATAATAAATCATAGATTTAGAACATACGGTAGATGACAAAACTTTTCAACCATAGTTGCAGCGGAACGAGCAATCCATTAAAAGAGTCAAATTGACCATCAGGTCTATTATCTTCTCCATGTTAAAAGTCCACCAATAATTTTTATCCTCAGTAACATCAATCAATAATTCACATCCACAATCATATGAATAACTCATAATCATAATTGTGATTCTCAATTCCTTTTCGCACTCCAAGATGAAGATAATTTACATCACCTATCTTCACCAAACATCAAAAATCATGGTTATACCAAATCACAATTCCTGCCACAATCATACTTAATAAATTCATCTTTGCACTACTCTACCAAAGATATACAATCAGATAACCAATAATCAACGATTCATATTTGCACTACAGCCAAAGTTATACAACTCAGTAAAACTAATAATTAACAGTTCATCTTTGCACTACAGGCCAAAGATATACAACTGTAAAACCAATAATGCTGAGACTCAGCTTAATAGTATCACGACCACGAATTATCCATGCACTACGGGCCAAGGATATTCGTGTTTTCAATTATGGTCATGATTATACCGAATAATCCCTGGTCATAATCATACCAAGTCCATCTATGCACTACGGGCCAAAGATGACTTTTACCACATCATTTGTAACATTACGGTCATGATTATACCGAATAATCACTAGTCATAATCATACCAAGTCCATCTATGCACTACGGGCCAAAGATGACTTTTACCACATCATTTATAACATTACGATCATGATTTACCGAATAATCCCTGGTCATAATCATACCAAGTCCATCTATGCACGTAAGACAAAGATGACTTTCATCACAATATAAGTATGAGAATGATGACAATGATATAAGCATTAATCAAACGAAAACAAGAATAAATATTAAAGACTTTAAATTTATCCAAATATTATCAATCACTTAATAAACTCATAATCTAGTATTATTAATATTATAACAATATTTTAATCACTTCTTAAACTTATAAACAATTTATTTCAATTGTTTACACTTTACCAAATAATGCATTTAATCATTCAAAAATGCCATACTCATAATATTTCATCACCAATGATCAAATCCCTCATCAAAAATCTGCATATACCCCATATAAGATTCCTAAGCCATAAAATCCTATTTTCCAACTTTGTTACTTCACATAACATATTTAACTCATTTACTCATAACTAGATCATTTTTATGAAAAATACCAAATCAATCCCAAAATTAATATTTCTTTTCTGGGATTTAGCAGAATATAGTCCCATTTGAACATATATTTTTCTCAAAATTTTTAAAATTCATTTACTATTTTTTAAAAATCAATTTCTAATTAATTCCTTAGGAAATTAGCTACCTCAAGTTTAACTCCAGAAATTCCCAAATCTTGGCAGGATCTTACACATGTTAACGTGATCTTCCAGTTTAAATTTCATGGTCATCGAAGTTATAGAACTCCGGTTTAGCATTTTTCGTCGAAAAAACATAAATATTGAAATGGTCATAACTTGCTCATTTTAAGTCGGAATGAGCTCATTTTGGACAGGAGGTACTTTATACCATATATTTTCTTGTCACAAAAGGCCAGAATTTTTCTCACAAATTAAGTGGCCGAAAATACCCTTTAAATTTCAAGGCAAGAGCTTTTTCATAATTTGCAGCTTTTGACTCCTTTGCTAAAATCAGTCCACACAAAAATCTACAACACCTTTTCCAGTGATTCCACCTGGATAAGTTAGAAAACTCATAGATCTAACTCTAGAACTTGACCACACTCAAAAATTCAAAATATAATAGGAGATATGGTCAATTGAATTTCATGTTCCATTTTCTCCCAAAATCTGATTTTCAACCCTTTGTGATTTCTAACAAACTTTCATGTTTTCACATAATAACCAACATAACTCATCATAACACTTACTAATACTACATATACCTATGATTTTCATCAGTCCAATGCTTTTATTATGACTTTCATCCTAATCCATGTAATAGATCATTTCCACAATTTAATAAGAAATGAATACAAAGGATCATGCACCATGCATGTGGTAATCCACATAATAAATATTCAACATAGTAAATGTTAGTATTAAACCATGCTAAATATAATAATGTGAAAAAATTTGACTTTTAAAACAGTCAAATTGGCACCTTTTACTATCATTTCTTATCCTTTTTGAGGACAAATGAGTAAAGGTAGAAAAGAAAATTAATCCCGGTAATTAGACTACAGTTACGGATTTTTTTTACTATGATGTATTAATGCATGTAGTATGTATATGACTGTGGGTAGGTGCGCTACTGAATGGCCACCTAGTAATGCCTATGTGCATGTCGATAGTCCTATTTACAAAGGGGACTATGGCAAAATTTTCCAAAACATAGGCATTGGGTTGTCATTCATTTTTAACTCTACTGTAGACGTATGTTAACATAATGCATGCATGCATGTAGTCATAAAAATGCATTTTGAAAATCTCCAGGTTAAACATTACCACACCCTTTCTGAGGTGATTTGGAGACTTATTTGTGACGCCCCCAAAAATTAGGTATACATCACCCATCTTGGGTAGTCAGATACATGGTACAGAATTTAAATACAACTTACTAATATAACTGCTGTGGTGTACAATACGACATAAATCGTGAGTTTGAATACAAATATTGTCTACTAGATATTATACAAACTCAAAAGGAGTCCTCATTACAATTATTTTCACACTATTTCACGAATAGTGAGGACTACTAATGCTATCCTCTCGACCATTACTCCGCCTCCCGACTCGTCCCCAAATATATTCTCATTTCACGAAGAGAACGGTGAAAGAAAGGGTGAGCTCAACTAGCTCAAGAAGAAATATTATGACTAAGATAATGCGTAATAAATTATCATTAGCCTACAACAAGATGTTAAACCGATAAAATATAATGAACATGAAGTTTAACTACAATGGAACCAAAGATCCATTAAAAGAGTCAAGTAGAAAATAAAATCTACTATCTTTTATGATTTTAAAAGGTTTTTCATCATCATTATAAATTGAGACTCGACTTTAATAAATATTCCACATCATCGAATCACCCCGCACTACTTCTGACAAGGATATTCTTTAGTATCACGACCACAATTATTCATACACTACGGGCGAAGAATATTTGTGTATTCATTAATGGTCATGATCATGCCAACAATCGTCCATCAATGCACTACGGGCCACCGAGGATTTTTACCACATCATTTGTAACATTACTACCATGATTACAATCAATAGTCTCTCGGTCATAATCATACCAAGTCCATCTACGCACTATGTGCCACAGATGACTTTCAATATAATATAAACATGAGGATGATGACAATGATATAAGAATTCAATAAAACAAGTTCAAGAATTAATTTATCTAGGAACTGTAAGGTTTTGTGAAAATCAAAGTAGAAATCAAATTGAAAAATTAGCGGAAGCGAAATAAAATCAGATTTTAAAATTTTTCACAAACCAATTACCCAGATCATCCTTTATGCATATTATTAATTAAACGAAGAATAAGAAATTATGAAATCATACCCTTGTAGAAATGAGCTTCCTCAGGTACGAGTTCACCTCCTACTTCTCCGCGATCTCCTTGAATCTCCGGGTAAATTCCTTCCTTTGATCAATGTAAGCCACCCAAATGTATGGCCTCTAGAGGTTATCAACCAAGGAAGAAGAATTTTCAAGAAGAATGGGTATTGGCTCAAACCCTAGTTTTTTCTATCTGTATAGAAAAAGGAGGCGTACTCTCCAACTCTAGGAATTACGTATATTAGATATCTGATATAAGACTCCTCTTATAAAGATATCATGTAACCCTATTTTAATTAAAATAAGGTATTATTTATTTAATTAAACTCTTTTAATTAAATGGGCTCCCTAATCCTATTAGGGGTAATTAATTAAACTCCTTTAACTAATTTTCCTTCCTAATCCAATTAGGAATAAATGAGAGTACTTATATTAAATTAATTCCTAAACCCTTTTAGAAATTAAAATAATAATAATTGTAATAATATTAATAAGACTCCTCTTATTAATTTATATTTAATATTTCTAAAATATTAAATAATAATATTAAGCTATTTAATTTATTCTATCACCATAGATTAAATTAAATATACTTAATATATTATTATAATTATGCCATTAATTTCTTAAATAATTATTCTTCCTTTTATGGTGTGACCCTTTAGTTCTCCATATTAAACCTAGGTTGTGAATAAATCAATTAGAATAATTCTAATCTCATTTAAATAAATAAATTAAACAAATAATTTATTTAAATAAATAATATTTATTCTACAATAGGGATAAGCCTCCCTAGCGATCAACGACTTTCCGGATAATATAGATTTCAACATTAATCATAAAAGAACCTTTGAGTAAATAGTTACCGTATAATTCAATCCTTCCACCATACAATGTCCCAATTAAATATAAGACATGGAATTATCACAAGTCTTATTTTATTTAATTATATGTATTTTGATTCCTAAATGAATAACTCCTAATGAATGCAAATTAGAAACTACTTTCTAATTTCATTCCACCTCGCCAAGGATTCCCGGGGTTGTCATTTATCGAATCACATAGACATTTCTCCTTTTTACTAGAAGTGGTAGATTCTTTATTGATCATTCATTATCTTCATATATAACTTATTACACCCAAGCATACCCTTTGATATACTCTAAGAGTCTTAAGAAATAAGTCAACGGGTAATTCATTATATATAAGATACTATGATGATCTCAAGTCTAAGGATCATTTGTCTTTACTATCACTACAGAATTCCTATTGACAGTAAGTAAAACTCCATTAGGTATTCCTTAGCGAGTCACGTTCAAAGAACTTATTCTCTAATAAGCACCTACATACTTGCTTTAATGTCTCCACACAAAAATGATCAAGAGATCAATCATCCTCATCCAATGAGCAAACAACGACGTACTCAATCTATCCCATTCATTAATCCCTTTTTAGTAATCCATTGATTGGGAACATTTTAGTTTTAAGCTATCTAAGAATTTAGATCTCATTATTATGATCTTATCATGATTCTAAAAGCATTGCTTAAAACTATGGGTTTATCACATATTATTAAAACAACACCATTTAGATAATAAATTCCTTTAAGAAATAATTCTTTTATTAATAAACAAATAAGATTGATTACACAGTATATGCTTTATCATCATACATGATTGGCTTGTATGCATAATACTTTCAGGAACCAATAACATCCAAACTGTCAACATGATACTGCTTTGTAGAGTAAAATTCAAGAATACTGAGAAGAATATTTCCATGAAAGGATACTTGATGAAGCGCAAATATCAAGGATATTCCACTAATTTCATGGAGTATAGAAGTCAAAGTTTTAACCAACTGGGTATAATAAAGAATGGAATAACAAAAGAAATCACCATGCATGTGATAGACCAAGACAGTGAAAAGTTATTCCAACAGAATAATAAATAACGGAACCCGGTCCCATAGAAACGCATGCATGTGATATTCCAACAGAATAATAAAGAATGGAACCAGTCCGTGTAAAACACATGTATGTGATGTTCCAAATGTAATAATAATAAAGATTTTAAACCAGTGCGGTGTAAAACACACGAGCGTGATGTTCCAATAGAATAATAATAAAGACGGAACCAGTTCTCTGTAAAACACACGATAGGATGTTCCAATAGAATAATATTAAAGATGTAACCAGTCCTAGTAAAACACACGCATGTGATGTTCCAATGTAATAATAGAAGAATGTCACCAAGTATAGGGTAAACCACGTTATACAAAGTTATTCCAATGTAATAATAAGCAATGGAATAACAACAGTTCTCTTCATGAATAAGAAAGAATAACACCCTTACTTTTAGTAGGAGATTGAATCTTTGCAGTAGTGTAGTAACAAAATACTCTTCTTCTTTCTCTCTTATTCTCGCTATACTTTCTCTCTCTATAGCTTGAATGAATTCGTGAAAAATAATGAAGCACTAGGCCTCTATTTATAGAAGATTTCTAGCTTAGCACATGCCATGTGAAAAGGCAAGTGGCTTGATGACTGGTGATGTGAAAAGAAAAGTGGTTTGACGCCTGTAATGTGAAACGACAAGTGGTTTGACGTCTGGTAAAGGTAATTACTATCGATTTAAGGTAATTACTATTCACAAAGGTAATTACTATTGATTTAAGGTAATTACTATTGACGAAGAGACTCTTAGATGATGACATATGGGCCCCCATAAAATAATCAAACTTACCACAAACGCCTCATAATGTACTCTTTATATACATCAAGTATTGAATAAATATTACCACAAATCATTTTATTTTTAATCAACACATATTTAATCTTTCAACAATTATTAATCATTTATAACTTGTCGTCTCAATTATTGATTTAATACTATAACATATTATATTGATGATCTTTGTGACAATAATTGAATCAATAATATAAGAGATATGATGCGAAAGAATTATCTTGTAGTAATAATTGAGCATAGCTGAGTGACTTCTCACGCAAGCATCAATAATCAATATCATGTGCTACTATACAACTACGCGTATTACTTTACTTTTACTACCGGGTAGTTCAACAGTTTTAACGGTAACACCTCTGCCGTTATTTTTATAGAAAGATAATTTTGTCGTTTTCTAACTACGACGATACTTCCGTTGTGGGGTCCACCAATGATTGAGTAGTCGCATTTAATATTCATCGACAAAAAGAATATTCCCCGACCAAACGAATATTTTATAACAACTTGCTTACTTTGCAAAATTTATAAATATTACCCACAACTATAACATTATATCAAATTTATTCCATAATATTCAAAAAATAATATTTATAGAAAATTCATCTTTATTTATAAAAGTTGGGGTCTTACAACCTCCCCTTCTTATGAAATTTCACCCTCAAAATTAAGGTACGTCCCTGGTATGTCGAAGAGGTAAGGATACCTTGATTTCATTTCAGATTCTAACTCCCAAGTCATTTCCTCAACATCGTGGTTCCTCCACAAAACTTTAACTTGAGGTATAACCTTGGAGCGTAGAATATGTTCCTTCTTATCCAAGATTTGAACAGGAACCTCTTCATACGTCAAATCTTCCGCTATTTCGTCCGGTTCTAACTCAATAATGTGGTTCGGGTCTTTCACATATTTACGTAACATGGATATGTGAAAAACGTTATGAACACGAGACATACTTGGCGGTAAAGCGAGTCTATATGCCACAGTTCCTACTCGATCGAGGATTAAAAATGGACTGAAGAATCGAGGATTAAGTTTTCCTTTCTTTCCAAATCTTGTAACTCCTTTCCATGGAGCAACTCTTAACAACACATGATCTCCTATATCGAATTCCACGTCCTTTCGATGAAGATCAAGATAACTCTTTGTCGATTTTGTGAGGTTTTTATACGTTGTTTGATCGTTTAAATCTTTTCCGTAGTCATACGTACCAACTCCGGTCCCAACAACGTTGCTTCACCCACCTCATCCCAGCATACTGGAGAACGACACTTTCTTCCATACAACGCTTCGAATGGAGCCATGCCAATACTTGCTTGATAACTGTTGTTGTAGGAAAACTCCACCAATGGTAAGAACTTGTCCCAACTTCCCTTGAAATCAAGGACACAGAGTCTTAATAGATCTTCAAGAGTTTGAATAGTCCTCTCTGACTGTCCGTCCATCTGAGGATGATATGCCGAGATAAATCGTAAGTTTGTGCCCATAGCTTTTTGCAAACTAACCCAAAATCGTGAAGTGAATCTTGGGTCTCGATCAGAGACTATGGATACCGGCATACCATGCAGTCTTACAATCTCGTTTATGTACATACGAGAAAGATGTTCAAGTGTATAAGTTTCTCGTATCGGTAAGAAATGAGCAGACTTGGTCAATCTATCAACAATGACCCAAATCGCATCTATGCCTTGAGAAACCTTAGGAAGACCGTAGAACGAAATCCATGGTAATGTGCTCCCACTTCCATTCGGACTTTCAAGTGGTTGCAATGGACCTTTTGGTACTTGATGCTCCGCTTTAACTTTCGTTGACAAGTTAGACACCTTGAGATAAACAAATATATCTCTCTTCATATTGCTCCACCAAAATGTATGACTAATATCATGATACATTTGGTACTCCCGTGATGGATTGCAAATGGTGTGTTGTGCGCCTCCATCATGATATTATACTTTAAATTAGGGTCGTTAGGAACACAAAGTCCGGAGTTGACTCAAGTATTCCTTCTTCATCGATTCTTGCTTCCTAAGATAGCACCTTCTTGCACTTTCTTCCTCATACGCGATCGGCTCCAGTCCAGCAGCTTGAGCGACTTTAGCTTTATCAATTAAAGTCGGTTCTACTCGTATACTCGCTATCATCACATGCGTCCCTGAGTCTTTAACTCTATCTCCATCCTTTGCAAGTCACACAAAATGGGCCTTTGATTGACAATATCGCACTTTCGTGCTTGCATATGATCTTCTACTCAATGCGTCAGCTACCACGTTCGCTTTTCCAGGATGGTATTGGATGGTATGATCATAATCTTTCAACAATTCAAGCCAACGTTGTTGTCGCATGTTGAGTTCCTTTTGAGTGAAGAAATATTTGAGGCTTTTATGATCCGTAAAGATCTCACTTTCTCCCCATACAAGTAATGCCTCCAAATTTTAAGTGCAAAGACAACAGCTGCTAACTCTAGATCATGAGTAGGATAATTCCTCTCATATTCTTTGAGTTGTCGCAAGGCATAGGCTATAACTTTTCCATGTTGCATAAGAACACATCCCAACCCTTTGCCCGAAGCATCACTATAGATTACAAATCCGTCCGAGCCAGATAGGATTGTCAGAACAGGTGCTGAAATAAGTCTCCTCTTGAGTTCTTGAAAACTCTTCTCACATTCTTCGCTCCAACCAACTTTTGTATCTTTCCGAGTCAATTTGAAATCAATGGAGTAGCGATTCTAGAAAATCCTTCCACGAATCTCCGATAATAACCAAATAAACCGAGAAAGCTACGTATTTTGGCCATCGATTTAGGTTGTTCCCACTTTGAATAGCTTCAATCTTTCTTTGGGTCAATAGATATTCCATGACTTGATACCACGTGCCCAAGGAATGCTACTTCTTCAAGCCGTAACTTGCATTTCTTCAACTTGGCATAAAGCTTATATTCACGAAGCTTTTGGAGTGTCGACCTCAAGTGTTGCTCATGATCTTCACGACTTTTGGAATAAATAAGGATGTCATCAATAAAGACGACCACAAAGTGATCCAAATATTCCTTGAATACTCGGTTCATCATATCCATGAAGGCGGCGGGGAGCATTAGTTAATCCAAAGGACATGACTAGGAATTCATAATGCCCGCATCGGAGTTACGGCGAAGCCGTCTTTGGAATGTCATTGGTTCTAATCTTCAATTGGTGATATCCTAACGAAGATCAATCTTTGAAAAGAATTTGGCTCCTTACAACCGGGTCAAACAGTCATCAATACGTGGCAATGGATACCTATTTTGATGGTGACATGATTCAACTCCCCGATAATCAATATAAAGTCGCATACTCCCATCTTTCTTCTTCTTCACGAATAATAGTAACAGAGCACCCCAAGGAGAAGTACTAGGACGAATAAAGCCAATGTCTAACAATTCCTACAAATTGGGTCTTTAACTCACGAAGTTCAATAGAGCCATTCGATATGGGGCTTTGGAAATAGGTTTTGTCTGCAGGGTTCAAGGTCGATACAAAATTCAATTTCACGCTCCTGGGGTAGGCCAGAAGTTCTTCGCGAATACGTCGAAAATTTATTAACAATAGAAATATCGTTCAAAACCGACGTATTTTTGTTTAAATCGTGACATGAGCTAAGAAAGCTTGACATCCGCTTTTCAATAAACTAATAGCTTTATGGCTTGAGATGACCGTGATTGATTTTAATGGTTTGGTCACTTGAATTAGCATAATAGGTTGGTTAGGAATATGAAAGCTAACAACCTTACGAAAATAATCAATTTTTGCATGATAAGTAGTTAACCAATCAATCCTAGAATCACATCAAATGCAAGTATTTTTAATGAAATAAGATCGACGGTAATGTGAGGTACCGATTTGAACCAAACAAGACTTATAAACAAAGGATGTAATGAAGGTTTCTCCCAACGGAGTTTCCACAGATAAGTCAAAGTCTAATTTCTCCTGAGTCAAATTTAATCGATGAGCGCAAGTAGGAGAAATAAAAGAATGGGTAGAACCGTATCAAATAAAGTATAGACTTCATTAGAGTTTATGATAAGCTTACCCGTGATGACCTCATTCGGGTTCCTTGCTCTCTGGGAGGTCACAACAAACGCCTCCTCAGCACTACTGGGTTTTGACTTTTTTTCGACTACCTTTGGTGCCTCCATCCTAGTCCGAATTTACCTTCTAGAAACGACAAAAAATCGAGCTAAGTGACCTTCTCTTCCACAATTATAACATGCTTTGGACGACATGGCTAGCTTGATCGATGTGTCCCTCTCCTCCGCATTTTGAAGCATATGATAGGTGGTCTTTCTCCTTCCTTAACAACGGGTCTTTGGTCTTGATGTCTTTCCATCATTGTTGAATCTCCTTTTCTTGAAATGTCCATTCTTATTGTTTTGGCCCCGATTACCACCGGTGGTTACCATATCCGCCCGTTGATTCCTCCATGCTTGTTGTCACCGCTCGATGACTACTCTCCGGTATTGTATTATAATTTCTGCCCGCTCTCTTTTAGTTGCGTTGACTCGTTATCGCTCCTTCCACTAATCGAGCCCTATTTACAACATCTCAATATAAACACGCTTTATGAGAAATAAGATGTTGACGATTCCCGCTTCAAACCTCTTAAAAACATTTAGCCATTCTCTTCTTCATTATCCACCAAGTGGGACGAACCGTGATAACTCGCAAATTTTGCCTAGTATTGCGACACTGGTCATATTGTTTTGTTCCAACTTGATAAACTCCACCTCCTTCATGTATGGCGAATACTTTCGTGAAAGTATTTGTCGTTGAAACGCCTCCCGAACTTCTCCCAAGATATCTTCAAGATAAAGAAGAGTTGAGTACATTTTACCGATTCCCACCAAGAATCGCCTCCTCCGCTAAGAACATAAAGGCGTAAGGGGAACCTTTGCTCCTCGAGCATCCCAAGACATCAAATATCTTTGTAATCGCTTTATCCATGCTTCCGCCAAGTAGTTTTGGCTCTCCCTTAAACTCCGGTGGTCCCAGCTCCTTGAATCGCTTAATGGGGACGCTTGAGAGTTTTCCGTGTTTCCACCTACGTTTTGGACGAGAGTCGCCTCACCTTTGTTGTTGCATGAATTACATAAAGCCTCCGAACATTTGATCATTCATCATTTGGTCAAGTTGTTGTTTGCATGAGGATTGTCGCCTTCACGATGACACAATATCCTCGATTGTTGATATGTGGTGAATCAATGATCGCTTTGTGCTCCATTGCTATTCTCAACATTCTCGGATGTCATTTTCGACATCGCCACAAAACAAAAGGTTAATTGACATGTAACATATTATCCCTATATTCGACGACAAACCAATAAAATAGCACATAAACTTTGGTAGGTCATACTAGCGAAGGTATTCCCCGTCTCTCCCCTCCTAGTACTATTCTCACATCTTAGCCAGGGATCATATCCCTAAGCTCTGATACCAACTGTGACGCCCCCAAAAATTAGGTATACATCACCCATCTTGGGTAGTCGATATATGGTATGTAATTTAAATACAACTTACTAATATTACATGCATTATACAATACGACATAAATCGTGAGTTTGAATACAAATATTGTCTGTTAGATATTATACAAACTCAAAAGGAGTCCTCATTACAATTATTTTCACACTATTTCACAGAATAGTGACGACTACTATTGCTATCCTCTGGACCATTACTCCGTTCCCCGACTCGTCCCAGCTATATTTTCATTTCTTGAAGAGAACGGTGAAAGAAAGGGTGAGCTCAACTAGCTCATTAAGAAATATTATGACTAAGATAATGCGTAAATAAATTATCATTAGCCTACAACAAAGAAGGTTAAACCGATAAAATATAATGAACATGAAGTTTAACTACAAATAAACCAAAGAATCCATTAAAAGAGTCAAGTAGAAAATAAAATCTACTATCTTTTATGATTTTAAAAGGTTTTTCATCACTGTTATAGCTGAGACTCAGCTTTAATAAATATTCCACATCATCGAATCACCCCTGCACTATGGCCAAGGATATTCTTTAGTATCACGACCACAATTATTCATGCACTACGGGCCAAGAATATTTGTGTATTCATTAATGGTCATGATCATGCCAACAATCATCCATCAATGCACTACGGACACTTCGAGGATTTTTACCACATCATTTGTAACATTACTACCATGATTACACCGAATAGTCTCTCGGTCATAATCATACCATGTCCATCTATGCACACTACAGCCACAGATGACTTTCAACATAATATAAACATGAGGATGATGACAATGATATAAGAATTCAATAAAACAAGTTCAAGAATTAATTTATCTAGGAACCAATAACATCCAAATCACAACATGATATCGCTTTGTAGAGTAAAATTCAAGAATATCGAGAAGAATATTTCCATGAAAGGATACTTAGATGAAGCGCAAATATCAAGGATATTCCACTAATTTCATGGAGTATAGAAGTCAAAGTTTTGACCAACTGGGTATAATAAAGAATGCAACAACAAAAGAAATCACCATGCATGTGATAGATCGCACAGAGCGTGTTTATTCCAACAGAATAATAAATAACGGAACCAGTCCGTAAAGAAACGCATGCATGTGATATTCCAACAGAATAATAAAGAATGGAACCAGTCCGTGTAAAACACACGCATGATGTGTTCCAATAGAATAATAATAAAGACGGAACCAGTGTTCGATGTAAAAACACATGCATGTGATGTTCCAATAGAATAATAATAAAGATTTTAACCAGTCCTGTAAAACACATGCATGTGATGTTCCAATGTAATAATAGAAGAATGTCACCAAGTATAGGTAAAACACGATATCTGAGTTATTCCAAATGAATAATAAGCAATGGAATAACAACAGCTTCTCTTCATGAATAAGAAAGAATAAGACCCTTTACTTTTAGTAGGAGATTGAATCTCGCAGAGAGTTTAGTAACAAAATACTCTTCTTCTTTCTCTCTTATTCTCTCTATACTTTCTCTCTATATAGCTTGAATGAATTAAAAAAAATAATGAAGCACTAGGCCTCTATTTATAGAAGATTTCTAGCTTAGCACCCCCATGTGAAAAGGCAAGTGGCGTGGCGACGATCGGTGATGTGAAAAGAAAAGTGGTTTGACGCTTTTATAATATGAAACGACAAGTGGTTCGATCACTTTTGTAATGTGAAACGACAAGTGGTTCTACGCTTTGTAATGTGAAACGACAAGTGGTTTGACGTCTGGTAAAGGTAATTACTATCGACGGAAGGTAATTACTATTCATAAAGGTAATTACTATCGACGAAGGTAATTACTATCGACGAAAGACTCTTAGATGATGACATATGGGGACCCCATAAAATAATCAAACTTACCACAAACGTCTCATAACAGACTCTTTATATACATCAAGGATTGAATAAATATTACCACAAATCATTTTATTTTTAATCAACACATATTTAATCTTTCAACAATTATTAATCATTTATAACTTGTCGTCTCAATTATTGATTTAATACTATAACATATTATATAGATGATACTGTGACAATAATTGAATCAATAATATAAGAGATATGATGCAGCAATTACTGTAGCAATAATTGAGCATAGCTGAGTGACTTCTCACGTAAGCATCAATAATCAATATCGTGTGCTACTATACAACTACGTGTATTCATCGTACTTTTACTAATGGTAGTTCAATGCTTTTAACGGTAACACCTCTGCCAAGTTATTTTTATAGAAAGATAATTTTGTCGCTTTTCTAACTACGACAATACTTCTTTAATAGGGTCCACCAATGATTGATCCGTCGTATAAATATTCCCAAACAAAAAAGAATATTTTATAACAACTTGCTTACTTTGCAAAATTTATAAATATTACCCACAACTATAACATTATATCAAATTTATTCCATAATATTCAAAAATAATATTTATAGAAAATTCATCTTTATTTATAAAAGTTGGGGTCTTACATTATTGTCCAGATATTATGGATCCGGATCAGCCGAGTAGTTCCCGCAGGACCACTTATTGTGATGCCCCAAAATAGGTATACATCACCCATTCTGAGTCGCCAGGTATCACTCCATAAAAATCAAATACAAACTTCATTTATACAATTGTTGAACTGCGTAAGTAGTGCGTAGTACGACAACGTATAAGTATGAGTTTCAATACAAAATCTATGTAACTCTCATGGGTGCCTCGACCACACCACCTTATAAAGGTACTTTTACATAAAAGTACAATCAATAAGCTTTTAGAAATTAAAATCTTTGGGAAATGCTCAAGGAAACCTTCGTACATAGGAGGCCATGAATCTAAGTTATGATAGATATCATATGTCTAGAGAATTATCATTGGTTGACCCAATAGACCCCAAAGAAAAACGGGAAGATTACTATCATGTTCCTTCCAATGGTGAGTCTTCTCTTGACATATAACTATCTCCACTGTCTGCAATTGAACATTATGTTTCAACCAAACTCCAAGATCATATAGGTAGTGCTTGTAAATATACTCAGCAAGTGGATGTGCATAACCCTGTCTTTTGATAACACGAGGTTGTATGTCATTAGACATCTTGTATGATAGTGGCAAAACACCCTTCCAAAGTTGGGTTCACCTCACCCTATTCGGTTCACCAAAATTAAATATCAAATGACGTATACAATACGACACACTTATCTAAAGTTCTCAATAAAATTATTTCCATACTACTTAGGGAGAACCTCAATAGCTATAGACCACCTTTCTATTCCCCTGTTATCCCCGCTCGACTCGGCAACACTCTTATTACCTGAAAGGAATTGTGAAGCAAAAGGGTGAGCATAACTAGCCCAGTAAAGAATATCATAACTAAAGATAATTAAATTATCAATAGCTTTCGTCAATAATAAATCATAGATTTAGAACATATGGTAGATGACAAAACTTTTCAACCATAGTTGCAGCGGAACGAGCAATTCATTAAAAGTCCACCAATAATGTTTTATCCCTATAACATCAATTAATAATTCCTGTCCACAATCATATGAATAACTCATAATCATAATTGTGATTCTGAATTCCTTTTCGCACCCAAGATGAAGATAATTTATATCACCTATCTTCACCTGAAACATCAAAAATCAAGGTTATACCAAATCACAATTCCTGCTCACAATCATACAAATAAATTCATCTTTGCACTACGGCCAAAGATATACAACTGTATAACCAATAATCAACAGTTCATCTTTGCACTACAGGCCAAAGTTATACAACTGTAAAACCAATAATCAACAGTTCATCTTTGCACTACAGGCCAAAGATATACAACTGTAAAACCAATAATGCTGAGACTCAGCTTAATAGTATCACGACCACGAATTATCCATGCACTACGGGCCAAGGATATTCGTGTTTTCAATTATGGTCATGATTATACCGAATAATCCTTGGTCATAATCATACCAAGTCCATCTGTGCACTACGGGCCAAAGATGACTTTTACCACATCATTTGTAACATTACGGTCATGATTATACCGAATAATCACTAGTGATAATCATACCAAGTCCATCTATGCACTACGGGCCAAAGATGACTTTTACCACATCATTTATAACATTACGATCATGATTATACTGAATAATCCCTGGTCATAATCATACCAAGTCCATCTATGCACGTAAGCCAAAGATGACTTTCATCACAATATAAGTATGAGAATGATGACAATGATATAAGCATTAATCAAACGAAAACAAGAATAAATATTAAAGACTTTAAATTTATCCAAATATTATCAATCACTTAATAAACTCATAATCTAATATTATTAATATTATAACAATATTTTAATCATTTCTTAAACTTATAAACAATTTATTTCAATTGTTTACACTTTACCAAATAATGCATTTAATTATTCAAAAATGCCATACTCATAAGATTTCATCACCAATGATCAAATCCCTCATCAAAAATCTGCATATACCCCATATAGGATTCCTAAGTCATAAAATCCTATTTTCCAACTTTGTTACTTCACATAACATATTTAACTCATTACTCATAACTAGATCATTTTCATGAAAAATACCAAATCAGTCCCAAAATTAATATTTCTTTTCTTGGATTTAGCTGAATATAGTCTCATATTTAACATACATCTTTCTCGGAATTTTTAAAATTCATTTACTATTTTTCAAAAATCAATTTCTAATTAATTCCTTAAGAAATTAGCTACCTCAAGTTTAACTCCAGAAAATCCCAAATCTTGGCAGGATCTTACACATAACACGTGATCTTCCAGTTTAAATTTCATGGTCCTCGGAGTTATAGAACTCCGGTTTAGCATTTTCGTCGGAAAACCTAAATATTGAAATGGTCATAACTTGCTCATTTTAAGTCGGAATGAGCTCATTTTGGACAAGAGGTACTTTATACCATATATTTTCTTGTCACAAAAGGCCGGAATTTTTCTCACAAATTAAGTGGCTGAAAATACCCTTTTAAATTTACTCAAGCAAGCTTTTTTCATAATTTGCGACTTTTGACTCCTTTGCTAAAATCACCACACAAAAAAATCTACAACACCTTCTCCAGTGATTCCACCTGGATAAGTTAGAAAACTCATAGATCTAACTCTAGAACTTGACCACACTCAAAAATTCAAAATATAATAGGAGATATGGTCAATTGAATTTTATGTTCCATTTTCTCCCAAAATCTGATTTTCAACCCTTTGTGATTTCTAAGAAACTTTCATGTTTTCACATAATAACCAACATAACTCATCATAACACTTACTAATACTACATATACCCATGATTTTCATCAGTCTAATGCTTTTATTATGACTTTCATCCTAATCCATGTAAATAGATCATTTCCATTATTTAATAAGGAATGAATACAAAGGATCATTCACCATGCATGTGGTAATCCACATAGACATGCTATTCCAACAGAATAATAAAGAATGGAATAACTGAAGAATTCACCATGCATGCGATAGATCGCATAGATAGGTTATTCTCAATGTATAATAAAGAATGGAACCAAGTCAAAGCGTAATTCTCACCGGCGGGATATTCCAACTAATAATATATAATGGAACTCAGTCACGCGTAACGCACGCATGTGATATTCTCGACGAATAATAAAGAATGGAATAATAGAAGAATTTCAACATGTATGTAGTACTTGTGATAGATTGTGTTATTCCAACATAATAATAAGGAATGGAATAATAGAAGAATTTCACCATGTATAGGGTAGTCCGCACAGATACAAAGTTATTCCAATGTAATAATAAAGAATGGAATAATAGAAGTTCTCTTCATGAATACGAAAGAAATAATACCCCTTATGAGTACAACAAAATAATATCCCTTACCTTATAAAGAAGAGTACTCCGACGAGTAGGGCGGGGATATACTTGAAGAAAACTTGCACTACGCTCAAAGCTGTCTTAAACTTTAAAGAAATACGCTCAAGATTATAGAAGAAAAATTCTCTCTACAGTTTCTCTCTCTAGAGTTTCAATGAATTCGTAAGAAATAATGAAGGAATGAGCTTCTATTTATAGAAGAATGGATTGAATAGTAACTAATTCATGAACGGTCCATATTGATTCACTTTTAAACGGACGGTCCAGATTGATTTAATAAAATATTCTAATAAAACAAAATATTTTTAAATAAAATATAATATATTCTATTTATAATCTAATAAAACGAATAACTTTATAAAAGTATTCTGCTTTTATATAAAAAGATTTTACTATGCAAACACTATGCGCATACCTTATGCAAATACTATGATAATAAAATATAATATATTCTAATTATTGTCTAATAAAACAAATAACTTTATAAAAGTATTCTATTTTATATAAAAGGATTTTACTATGCAAAACACTATGCATAATAGAATATAATATATTCTATTTATAGTCTAATAAAACGAATAACTTTATAAAAGTATTCTATTTTATATAAAAAGCTTTTCTATTTTATTACATTAATAATACTAATAAAACAAAACTTCATCATTATTATTATAATTCACACTATTAATCAACCGTGTCGCTCCTCAGAACGAGGGGCTTTCCAATAAGGATTTCTCCTATTATGCCAAAATTAGGTGACCAAACCTCTCCTTGGCAGAACTTCTAGACATCGTTAATATTGAAAATAATAATATTAATAACTTTGTTATCTCAATTATTTATTTCATAATATATAAAATATTGACAATAATTGAATCAAACTGAGTGACTTCTCACGTAAGCATTAATAATCAATATCGTGTGCTACTATGCAACCACGCGTATTTTACCACCGATTATTTTATGACAACTTGCTTAATTTGAAAAATTTTCAAATGTCATCCTTAACTTTAAACTTTTATCAATTTAACTATTCACCAAAATAGAAAAATTGAATACTTTTATTTCATAAAATTCGGGGTCTCACACTTATGGTGTACGAAGAAGGGCTTCTGAAGTGCCTCGACCCCGTTCTGTTAGACAACCTCGTCGTTTAGTGGAGGCGGTGATACGTCATGTCCAGGTTGAAGTGCCGGACGTCGAGGACAAGGAGGAGGATGTTCTAGTTGCGGACCTCACTTCTACTGCACGTGTTCCTCGTAGGGATTTGCCAGGCATTCAGGTGGTGAAACAAGAGCTTCTAGGCGACTTGAGTTGACACCCTTCAGTTTACCTGCACGCAAACATGGTATAAAGTTAGATCTTAATCTTCCTTATTTTCTATTAATGAGGAGTAAAGGGTTCTGATGTTGATCTGCATTTGATGTAGGTTCCCGGCTTTACACAGCCTCAAGGGAACTGGTTCAACATCCACTCTATGTATCAGGCTCTGCATGATGACTATTGAGCGATTGTACATGGCTGGGGATTCGGGACGTTCTTTTCCATTCTTCCCCGCCATTGTCCCTGGGGTTACCTCATGACATTGTCTGAGCGCTGGTTTCACCAGACCCAGTCACTCCATTTGCTGGACTGTGAGGTGATGATGACGCTGATGGATTGGCGGTTTATCACAGGTATGTAGTTTAGAGGGGAGCCAGTGCCTTGTATGGCGGATATCACCCCTACAACCATCAGATCCTTGCTAGGAGTTCCGGCAGAGGCGCTCAAGGGTAGGATTGTTCGTACAGGTCCTTTGAACGTAGATGCTATGAGCGGGCTGTTGAGTGAGCCCATTATAAGAACTCGAATTTTCAAAAAATATTAAAATAAGAATTTAGTGAATAAAATTCTTAAGGCTTGTGAAGTGTTCAAATAAAAATATATAATGCGTTATGAGGTATGTGCTATTGTGTTATATAGGGTAATATGAACTATGTAATAAGTAATGTTGTGTTTAATAAATATATATCATTATTATATATTTGTTAAAAATTGTAGAGATGAATTTATATGAAGATAGATATGATTTATCTATCGACATTAAATAATTTATAGAATTATTATATAGTAGTAAATTGGTGACATTAAAATATCTTTGATAATCACCAAATTCTTGAGTATATGTACGAGTGAATATCAAGTCTAAGGTAGTGCAATCTTACTCTTTAATGGTTGACGTATAGGAGTTGAGCTAAACGATTCCTTCAGAGAGCCGAGGTATATACGAATTGGTAACCGATCTAACTCACTATGAAAACAGTGTAGACGAGACGAAAACTGATTTGTTGGTTGTTTTTGGGAAACCACTCAGTGTACTATATTGAATACTATTAAAGACTCGAGCTGTGTTAGGATTGGACTTGTATATATGTACGTTGTTGACGAGAAAAGAGAATCGATATACCTTTAAAGTGCTTAGAGAATTACTTAGTGAATTGGTACACGGCGAGAAGTGAAGATTAAAGAAATATGTGTATGTGTTATATTCGAGTATTGTGTTATTGGTGGAAAGAAGTACTATAAATGAGATTTTATAGTTGAGAGAAATTGAGTTTTAGAACTTGAAGTGTGATTCTTAAATTGTTAAGGAAGATAGTAACCAATGGAGTAAAACCAAAGGTGGGATTAATGTTAGACGAGCTAACGCTTAAGAGGGTGTGTAAAGTATTTAGAAGCATAGGTTTCATTTCTGCTGGTGCAAAACTTGTCTGCCTCTGATTTTGGTATGGCGAATCGCGCCATTATTGTTTTATGACCAAATAAGTAATTGCCACTGGCATTCAGAAAACTCTGAGTTAGTTTGTGAAATGTGATTTGCAAGCCATGTATACTAATAACTCTTATAAGGGTCATATATGGTGACTAAGTTGTCCATGAATGGAGTAGGATGGCAAAACATGAATTTAATGAGAGTTAGTTATGGAAATTAACTAAACAAGAATAAATATTGGTTAATTAAAATTATATTATAGAATAATAGAATTTGAGTATTAAAGCCTTGTGTGGTAGTGGCGTGATATTAAATTGATTGAAAGGATTAGTTCACTTGTATAAGATGGTGAGTTAACATATGTGCTTAGCATAAGAGGATGAAAGAAATATGTTAATTAATATTGGATGTTTTAATATATTACATAGTTTTGTAATATATCAAAGGGTTAATAATTGAAAGGTAAATGATTAATACTAATTAATCGTTGTGATATTAAAATGTGATTATGGGTTGTGAATACCCAATTGAATTAAACTTAACCCAATTAAAATATTATTGTGGACATTATCAATAAATAATATAACTATGGGTAATATGGAAAATGTGGGTAGTAGTGATGTAAAATATTTATGGCCTAAGAATACGTGAAATGTGATATTTAATTGGGACTAATGATATAAGGTATCAAGTGGTACAATAAAATCATAAGTGATTTTAATACAGAAATGATTAAATATCTGTGTATTCTAGAAACTGGTAGGAGATTAAATGTTTGAATAAACATTAATATTAAATAATGTTATAATGTGGTTATGTGATTAGTAGAAATAATTTTGAAACTACTCAGACAATGATGCCTAACTGCGATATTTTATTACATGTATTTAATGTTCATGAATTATATGAGGTGAGTATAAATTTTATCTTCAAATTCCTAATATGGTAACAATTGTACCTTAATATTACATTATGGGAATTAAAAGAACCAAACGAAGCCTTACATGACCAAATGTTGGGATATTTTCTCTTGTCCCAAATTAAGTGGCACAAAGGTACATGAACAGTGACTTAGAGGCTAGTTTGCATAATTTCCAAATGGCTATGGAGTAGGTGATAATTTTCTAGGAAGATGGCTGGTAAGGGTGGTTGAGCAACTCTCTAGCAACCTTTGTTTCTTCCCATTACACCATGAATTCAACCTTAGTGTAATGAAATTGCCCAATCCAAGTTTCCTCTATATATGGCAGACCATTTTTAGTTTTCACGTTGCTTTGTTTTGGTTCATGAAACACTGATAACTTGAGAGTGAGTGGGTTGTGGTTTAAAGTGAAGATTAGCAATTGCAAAAGATAGAAGTTAAGCAAACTAAGCTCCAAAAGGTAATGATTCTAACATATATGCTTTTGAATTCCTAGAAAAGTATATAAAAAAAGTGCTTAGTCCAAAAATTGATGCCTAAGGATTGTTATAATCCATGAATTGATGCCAAGTACTGTTAAGATAGTCAAATACAAAAACAACAAAAGTTAAACGAACCAATTTGGTTGAGAAATGAATTTGTGGTTAATGAATTCGCTAAGTTTGTCAAAACATAAAAATTAGTATGAACATAAGTTTCAAATTCATATTTGAATTAGTTAATGATTATGTTAATTGTTGGATATTTGGTATGTTGTAGTTTTATGAGTTACAAACCTATAGAATCGAAAATGGACTGAATTGGATGAGTATAACTCATGTTATGATCATTGGAAGTAGTAAGGGTTTGTGTAATCGCGAAGTGCAGAGCCTGAGTGCTTGTTTCTGCGATTGGGGTAAACAAGCCCCCCAAGGTTATTTATGGCGCAAATTGCGCCCAGCATATAAGTGTCTCAGTGCAATCGCTATGACTTCGTTGTAGTAAATTAAGCATAACGTTTTCATACGAACTCCGATTGAGGTGATTCAAGATCTAGAACGAGGATGAATAGACCTACAACTTTTATTCTTTAAGGTTTTCAATTTAAGGTCGTTAGGAAGGGTCAAAATAGTCATCTTTGTTACTATTACATATTCAGAGGCAATTGGAGGGCGTCGACCGAGCACATACGCAAGTATAGTGCTCTCGACGATGGAATATGTTATTCTAAGTGATATAACATGAAAATGCATGATATTAGACACGACATATAAGATTAAAATACTCATAATGGAATGCTTTAACGTGACTTAGTGTGTGTTCTAAAATGAAACTTGAAGATTTCGAAAACAAACCTTGACGAACTTTAAGTCATTTGAGTTCTGATTTTGTAGTGAGCATGTGGTGGAGTAATGCGAGCTTAAAATGTGATCTTAAGTTACTTTGTATAAGATAACTTGTATAGCTTGGATAGTATGTGTTTTCAAAGAGAAATTCAATTTTTAAAAACTAATAATCACGAGTATGGTGTCGCCTACATTTCTACCTTGTAAGAATGTGTAGAAATATGCATAAATGAATATGACATATGATTCAAGGTTGTCTTGCATGATTTGGTTGGCATGACATGGAATTGAAGAAAAGAAACTTAGACATTTTGAAAACATTATTCGTGAGCATTGTGTGGTCTAAACTTCTAAACTTGTAGGATGGCATACTAGTATCTTTTTGGTCTTTAAATATGGCCTATAAGTGCAAACACATAGTTTTACACAATGTAAGTCATTGGAACATGATTTTATGAGAATCTAAAGTGATGGACAAAACTAGTTATGTATAAATGATATGAATACTTGCGAGCGTGCATTATATAACCCTCTCATATGAATAGATGGATAACATAATTAACATCATGATTTCATGCACTTTGGTCCAGCGGGGGGATCGGCAAGAAGTGCTACACTACAGCAGACGCTTTAGTCTCGGACATTGTATTTGCTTTCTCATTTTGGCAACTTACTTATAGTACTATCCTAAGCTATAGTACTTGACATGGATGATGTTTTAAGCCTAAGAGCATGTAATGGTTATATAAAACCAATTTTTTTTAAAAGTTATTAAAACTTGCAAAATGCAAGAACTATATGAAACATTCATCTAGGAATTTAAAATGTGTAACAAACACATAGCGAGTCACGTGTGTAATAGATTTATGAATGTTGATATTGAACATGTGTAGCTAAGGTATACCTAGACATACCTAGCTATTCTAAGAGTATAATGAGGAAGTGAAATGTAGGTTTTACGAACCTAGTTAGGAAATAATGTAACACCATTATTACATTAAGAATGTATGAATTATGTGACTAATGGATGTAAATCTATGATTATAAAACTGTGTAAGAATACACGAAGTGCAGATAAGCTTTAAGCAGTTAAGTCGTAGTTCATAAACTACGAAGCAGGCAAGTCTTTCAGTTCCTATTTGATATATGAATTTGATAACTGTTAGTTGATCTATATTATGCTATGCAAATGTTGATGTATATATATGAAATGCATATGAGATATGTATGAAATGTGAAAGTTGATCTTTGATGATATGCTTGTGAAATAAATCTCTATGCCTGTTATATGAGAAGTAACATGCGTAGTAAATATTAATTGATTATGAATGCATGAACTAAATATGCTATTATATGCTATGTGCTGCATGAAAACTGTTAGAATTGCTAGGCTGTCGAGCTCACCCTTGCAAATAACCACTTTTGCAGGTTAAAGGATACACGATAAAGGTTATGTGCTATTTGATTGATAAAGTTCAATGGTATCGAAGGAGATTGATTTATAATTTAACTAGATGTTCTCGAACCATGTTTAGGTTCTAGTAGATGTACATGATAGTAGTTTATAATGAGTAATACATGTTGCGTCGTAAAGTTTTATTATGTGATACATAGAGAAATTCGATTTGAGATGTAAATATTTATACAGTTCTTCGAATAGAGTGAATCATAGAATAATTTGATTCAGGGATTTGTAATTGATTTAAGTTAAGAAATCAATAAAAGATTTATTTTTCAAAGGAGGTTGAAAAAGTTTAAATTATTCCGCATATTTTTATAACATCAAATATGATGTAAGACAGGAATGGTAAATGACCAAGATTAGAAACTTATAAAAGTTGGGGTCATTACATAGATCCTGTGACACCCCCAAATCTGGGTACTTCGATTCCACGGGATTTGGTGTTCACTGTACAAATATCATCTATCTATCTACCCATAATAAATGCAAACCATGCAATAGATAGAAATAAAAATCTTCCCCTTATAGGGTTACAACATCTAAATCATAAACATAATCCCAGGTTGAACTAACCTTAAACATCTGTGCGGAAATATAAACAATAAGTCTTAAACAACATCATTAACTCAAGTCTAACATAAATACATCATCAAATAAAATAACAAGTCTTCAACACTTGCTAACTTTGCCCTTGCCTTTTACTAGTGGAAGGTTCGCCGGGTTCTTTTCATTCTTAATCGCAATGTTATTATAAAGCAAGAGTGAGCACTATTGCCCATAAGTATAACAATGAAATAACAGTATAATAACATGAGAGTGAATCAAAGACATCTGAATAAAAGCTCATCTTTTGAATCAAGAATGAATAACAAGAATAAAAAGAATTCAGAGGGTCATAAGACCTTGAACTATGTCCTAGGTTAACAAGGATTATACTTGAAACCTTTAATGATCGTAAGACTATGGACCTTTCTACTGCATTTTTTAGGGGATCGACCCTTGAAGTACAATCATCACACAATATCTTAATGCTAACGATAAGTAAATCCCTTTGCGAGGTTGTTCATCTCGGTTTGACATTCGAGTCCGCACTAAAGGAAGTTTGGTTTGGACAATTCATCAAGGGTTCGGAAATTTAGAACGCTTATCAACTATGGACTAGTCGAATCAATAAGGGTTCGCTAGTCTAATAAGGTTCAATAATAATGATATTCAAATTGAATAATAATCTCGTGAAGTATACAATAGGACAATTATTGTATAACCTGAATCATGCTTTGAAAAGATAATCAATCTTTAATATAACATTTGAACATGAATAATAATAATGATAATTTACTCGAGGTAATTAATAAACTTGAACAATAATGACAAGTAGGGTTAGGAAACTTGCCTCGTGCGTAGGCTAAACAATTACTACTTCCGTTCACCACAAATCATACACACATACCATATGTATTCACGACATTCATTAGTTACATTTTCACTTAATTGTTTAATATAAACTCCACTTTATTTAACAAATCATTACCCTTCTAATTTAATTACTTAATTAAATTAGAATATTTTCATTCTCTTACTATTATTACACTCGAATAAATTATTTCATAATAATTTCCATCGAATATTTATTTTATTCCATAAATATCTCAATTAAAATATTTACTTTATTTTATAAATATTTTAATAATAATTTTCGTAGAATATTTATTTTATTCCATAAATATCTCAATTAAAATATTTAATTTATTTTATAAATATTTTAATAATAATTTTCATCGAATATTTATTTTATTCCATAATATCTCAATTAAAATATTTAATTTATTTTATAAATATTTTAATAATAATTTTCATCGAATATTTATTTTATTCCATAAATATCTCAATTAAAATATTTAATTTATTTTATAAATATTTCAATAATAATTTTCATCAAATATATATATATATATATATATTTTATTTATTTTTTTTGATCGCTGTATGGGTAATTTAGTTTAGTAACGCTTGCCACGGGGCTGAGTTACCTGTGTTCATTTTCTCGCGATTCATAGCTTCTGCGATCATAAAACATAACAAGGCCAAATTAGGCCAAAAATCAATCACACGTAAAATTATATACTTAATATGGCCATAACTTCCAATTAGTTATTTTTACACAATTTAGACTTACCCAATCATTGTAATACATATATAATCATTACTTAACCCATCTAGCATGATTTTTAACAAGTTACAACACATAATTTGCAAAATCAACACATTTACTTTCACTGTTCTTGATGTTCTTGAAGGTTTTGAAAATAAAACATAAAAATTATCACTACGGATTCGTTATAACACCGAATCCGTTTATTTAAACTTTGGTCTCTTCGTATCAACATGCATAATAATATACGAGTGTAAAATTTAGGGATAACATACGATCAATACATAAAATATCGCGTATAAGGCCATAAGGCCAAAACCCATACTCTGTAAATTTTTGAAATTGCAATTCATAGTATTATGAAACTGATGACATGATAATTCACATAATATATATATAATCAAATATGATTTGATACATCTTAACCCATATATAAACTCATAATCAAACCCTTTCTCAAATACAGAGATTTTACAAAATGTATGAAAGCCATTTTTATAAAAACTAATGACGTGAAATTTAGAATTTGGGAAGAGGAGATTACCCTGAGAATAAGTATAGATTGGTAGGGAATAATTTCTTCTCAACTCTTCTTCAATCAAAATTCTTTCTCAACACTTCTCAATCTCTCTTTGAAACTCTCTCTGTTTCTACTTTTCTTCACTTAGGAAAAATGAAGAAAGAAAAGAAGACGTATGATATAATAAGAGAACTGACGCACTGAGTGGTCAGTTAACCCAATAATGGGTAAATGTTCCAACTCCCCATAGGGCCTTGTTTGGCTAGCAAAATAGATTTAAAAAAAACATTTAATTTAATAAAATTTTATCATATAGTTTTATTAATGTCACACTCCTTCATAAAATAAATCAATATCTTATTTAATTTATTTTAAATAAAATATAATAATTTCTCATAATTTCACATAGTCACATTATTAATTTTCTCATTAATAAATAATGTCAAATTTTTAACTCTCTAATTAATAATCAAATTAATTAAATAACATCATGCTTAATTAAATATTTCATTTAATTCGATAAGCTCACATAATTACATATTTGAATAATAATTATTCTCTACATTAATTTAATAAATGTAACACATAATTAAATTAATCTACCACAATTGCATCAAATAATTATTTAATCCATTAATTAAATCATCGAAAAATATTTATTTAATTCAATAAATATTAAATTTAATTTACAAAAATCTCATTCGTCACATCTTTCCCCCCTTAAAAGGATTCTGTCCCCAGAATCACGACTCAATAAATTCGACCCGTTACATTCTCCCCTCCTTACAAAGATTCTGTCCCCAAAATCGCTTACACATAATTTAAGTAAATAAATGAGGGTAATTCTTCATCGTATTCTCTTCGAGTTCCCACGTAGCTTCTTCAGCGTTGTGGTTCCTCCAAATTACCTTAACAGAAGGTTTAACTTTATTTCTGAGAACTTGTTCTTTACGGTCGACAATTTGGACAGGAATTTCTTCGTAAGATAAGTCTTTCTCAAAATGCAGGGGTTCGTATTCAATTACATGCTTGTAATCGGCTTTGTAAGGTCATAACACAGAAACATGGAAGATGTTGTGGACATTCTCGAGTGCTGGAGGTAAAGCTACCTCATACGCGACTTCTCCGATTCTTCGTAATACTTCAAATGGTCCAATGAATCTTGGGCTCAATTTCCCTTTCTTTCCGAACTTGATCTTCCCCTTCTAGGGAGAGACCTTCAAGAAAACATAACTACCTGATTCAAACTTGATATTTTTATGATGTAAATCAGCGTATTTCTTCTATCAATCTTAAGCTACTACCAATTGTGCTCGGATTACTTTGACTATTTCTACCGCCTGCTGTACCAATTCTGGCCCTAGCAATTGTCTTTCACCAACTTCATCCCAGTAAAATGGAGTTCTGCACTTTCGGCCGTATAACGCTTCGTAAGGCGGCATGCCTATACTAGTGTGATAACTGTTGTTATAGCCGAACTCTACTAACGGTAGGTGATCATCCCAATTTCCTTTAAAATCCATCACACAGGCTCTTAGCATATCCTCTAATGTCTGAATCGTTCTTTCACTATGTCCGTCTGTTTAAGGTTGGTAAGTTGTACTCATTCGCAATTGCGTACCCATACATTCCTGAAGACGTTTCTAAAAATTCAATGTGAAGCGCGGATCTCTATCAGAAACAATTGACAACGGCACTCCGTGCCTCGAAATAATCTCTTTCACATATAACCTTGCCAGCTGATCTAAGTTGAATCTGATTTTGATTGGAAGGAAGTGTGCGGATTTCGTCAGTCGGTCAACGATAACCCATACTGCGTCGTAGCCTTTCTTAGTCGTCGAAAGGCCAACCACGAAGTCCATTATAATATGTTCCCCTTTCCATCTAGGATTTCCAATGGTTGAAGCAATCCACTCGGTCTCTGATGTTCTGCTTTCACTTTCTGACAGATCAGACACTTGGCAACACATTCTGCGACATCACGTTTCAAATTCAGCCACCAGAAATGTTGTCTAAGATCTTGGTACATCTTGGTACTACCAGGGTGAATCGAATATCATGAACTATGAGCCTCGCTTAAAATATCTTCCTTAATCTCTTGAACTGGCGGTACCCAAATTCTATTATCAAATCTCAGTATTCCTTTCTTATCCATCTTAAATCTTGGTTCGGTTCTTTCAGATATCTTCTTTGTCACATTTTTACATTCTTCGTCCTGATGCTGAGCCTCCTTAACTTTATCCAGTAGGGTTATACCAGATTGCATCTGAAATATTTTCTCATCAATCTCCATAGGATACTTCACTTCCAATTCCAACTTCTCCATTGCTGAAATTAACTCCTCTTGTACGGTTAACAACATCAGTTTCTCCCGACCCTTTCTACTTAAGGCGTCAGCCACCACATTTTCCTTACCCGGATGGTATAGAATCTCACAATCGTAGTCCTTAATTAACTCCAACCACCTTTTTTGGCGCATATTCAAGTCTTTCTGTGTAAAAATATATTTCAGATTCCTATGGTCTGTATATATTTCACACTTCTCCCCATAGAGATAGTGCCTCCAGATTTTCAAAGCAAAAACTACTGCAGCTAACTCCAAGTCATGGGTCGGATACCCCTTCTCATAATCTTTTAGTTGTCGTGACGCGTACGCAATGACTCTGCCATTTTGCATGAGCACACCGCCAAGTCCTTTGTGCGACGCATCACTATATACCACAAAATTTCCTATGTCATCTAGAAGAGATAACACAGGGGTTGAACTTAACCTCTTCTTTAATTCTTGAAATCTTTCCTCACACTTCTCCGTCCAAACAAATTTCATCGATTTTCTAGTCAGATTCGTCAACGGGGTTGCGATCTTGGAAAAATCCTGAATGAATCTTCTGTAATAACCTGCCAATCCAAGAAAACTTCTTACTCTTACGCGCCGTCTTGGCTGATCCCGCTTAATCACAACCTTCGACTTTAGAGGGATCCACCAAATTCCGTCCCTATCGATCACATGTCCAAGAAATTGTACCCTTTCAATCCGAATTCACATTTCAAAATTTAGCGTCAACTTCTCTCTTCTCAACGCCTCTAATGTCACCCTCAAATGTTCTTCATGTTCTTCCTTGGTTTTTGAATATACCAAAATGTCATCTATAAATACCACTACTGAATTTGTCCAAAAACGGCTTGAACACTCCATTCATTAAGCTTATAAATCTTCAGCAGGAGCATTTGTTAGACCAAATGACATTACCGTAAATTCGTAGTAGTGACCGTATCGGGTTCAATGTCGCCTTCTTGGTACATCTTACGGTCTCACCTTCAGCTTGATGATAACCACTCTCAAATCTATCTTTGAAAAGTATCTCGCTCCCTTTAACCGATCGAATGTCATCGATTCGCGGTAATGGATATCTATTCTTGATCGTGACCTTATTCAGTTCTCTATAGTCGATGTAGAGCCGTATTGTCCCATCTTTCTTCTTTACGAATAAAACCGACGCTCCCCACGGTGATACGCTTGGTTTGATATACTTCTTGTCTAGTAATTCTTGTAGTTGAACCATCAGCTCTTTCATCTCTACCGGTGCCATTCGGTATGGTGCCTTTGATATTGGAATCATTCCTGGAGCCAAATCGATCACGAATTCAACCGCTCTATCTGGTGGAAGTCCTGGCAAATCATCCAGAAATACGTCTGTGGAATCCCTCACTACTGGTATCTCCTCTATTTTCGGATTTTCTTTACGAATATCGACTATGTAAGCTAGATATCCTACACAGCCTTGTCTTAACAACTTCCTGGCCTGTATCATCGTCAGACAACTCGCTTGTCTAGGTGACTTACTACTATAAAACACAACCTTTGACGGAGTTATAAGGTTAATACGCTTCTTATGGCAATCAATTACCGCCCCATAATTGGATAACCAGTCCATACCCTAGATAATATCAAATTCTCCAAGTCGAATAGGGATAAGATCTACGTTCATAATGTTACCCTTAATATCCACTCTATAGTTCTTGTGCACGTACTTAATAGGAATAATTTCTCTATTCTCGATTTCTATGTTCATGGGGTATTCTAACTCATCCTTAGGCAATTCTAAGTTCTTGGCAAAGTCATCGGATATAAATGAACAAGTAGCACCCGAATCAAATAATACATAAGCATTAACTTTATTGATCGGAATGATACCTGACACCACATCGCAAGACTGCACTACATCCTGAACTGTCATATTGAATGTTTTGGCGGTCGGTCGGTTGGTTGCAGTTGGTCATGTGATAGTCAGAGTGCTTCCACCGTTGTTTCCTCTATTCCCTCCTGATCCTGTTCCTCCAGATCCCATCTTAGGACAATCCCTTGCAAGATGATCCTTTGAGCCACAAGTGAAGCAGGCACCCTTCTTTGGTTTAGAACAGTTAGGTGCTATGTGGCCTTCCTGACCACAATTGTAGCATACGTGTTTTCCCTTCATGCAAACTCCCAGACGAGCTTTTTAGCAGGTTGAGCACGCTTCAATCTTCTTCTTTTTCCCTCCTTGTTGACTTCCAACTGATGAGTTATCGGACCACTTTCTCTTCTGATTATTATTACCTCCCGTGCTACTTCCACCAGTCTTGTTAATTCTTTCATTTTCAGTCTTTTTCTTCTTCTGATCCTGATTATATTTAGATACCGCATCGCTTCCACCTTCAGCGAGTATGGCCTTCTCTAACACTCCAGCAAAAGTGTTCAATTGGAACATTGACACTTTGCTATACAACCAGGGCTTCAGTCCCTGCTCGAAACGTCTTGCCTTTCTCTCATCAGTATGCACTTGATATGTGGCGAACCTAGCCAATTCGTTGAACCTTGCCGCATAATCTGCTACGGACATATTCCCCTGTTTCAACTCCAAAAACTGAACTTCCATTTGGTTTTGCGAACTAGTCGAAAAATACATCTCGAAAAACATTTCCTTAAATATCTCCCAGGTTATTACATCTTCTCCTCCCCGTGATTTTGTTTGCTTCGCCACCAATAGGCGGCTTCGGACTTCAAAGATGAATGTTGCATATGCGGTCTTCCGGTATTCCCTTACTCGCGACGCCAAACACCTTCTCCATCTCCATAACCCATGTCTCGAGCTTCGATTGGGTTCATAGAACCTTTAAACTCGGGTCGTCCACCGCCTTGAAATCCTTGAACGTGGTGTTTGGTGAGGCTTGTGGTTGATTGTTAATTGCTCCAAAAAAATTCACCAACTCAGCAATCGGGTCGACATTGGTGGTGTTGTTGTTGTTATTCGTTGACCCTTCCTGGGCTGGTCGACGATTTGGTCATCTTCTTGACAGCATTTTTCAATTAAATAAACGCTTTATTAGAACTTTATTTATTTCCCTAAATAGTTAAGGTATTACTCAACAATTTAACATATCACTTAACACATCATCTCAAATAACTTGATATATTTGCATTCAAATCAAAGTTTTAACATTAAACGATAGCATAACTGCTATTTACATCAAATATCCTGGAATAAAGAATCCACAGGATTTAAAACATTCAAATATTCTTTCGTTCATAAACACGTCAGAATTTACATATAAAAACTAATTAAGTCTTTCACATAATTAAACAAATTCTATCACTGTCTATCAAGGCGCTGGATAGCCTTGCTACGTTCCTCCTCCATGATGCGACACATCGTTCTACGATCTAGCATATATGATGGTAGATCCTCAAACTGGATTGGATACTTCCTAACTCGATCTTGGACCACATTCATTGCATTTTGTAGTGTAGAGTATGTCTCCTCAAGTTTAGCCTTCTTCGCATGGCGATCATCTTCTTCAGACGATCAAGACGGCGTGACTCTCGTACCCAAATTCTCCTCCGCTATGGCAAGCCTCTCCGAGGTCTCCTTCAGATCCTTCTTTAACTTCTATTTCGCGACTTATCCTCATTCCGACCCTTCTCGTGAACCAGATCCCACTCCACGCTTCCTAAACGTGTGTGAAGAGTCACAATCTCTCATCCTTCTGCTCAATAGTAATCTGCTGACTAACCGCCTGCTTAGTCAAATCCCGAACAGTATCCTGCAACTCTACGTTACGACCATAGAGTGCGTCATACATCTCTGCATCAATGGAGTTCGGTGGGAACTCCTCTTCTTCCGCTTCTTCTTCCTCTTCTTCAGGATCCTTATCCGATCTGCCTCCACTCATGCTCTCGACCAACGACAAAGATCATCGAGATGACTCTCTCTGTACAAGTTGCTCCCTAACGACATGAATGTCTCGGGGCTCCTCCTCTGTCGGTACTATAGGTACACGGGGTTCTTCCTCCCCAGCTTGACTAGCTTCTCCAACATTCGACATCCTAACACAAAATTTTAAGTTTTAGTTACTAATCCGTGCTAGCGAACACATAGATTAACACATAAGCACATAAAGTCTTTTATTATCTTTAATGAATTTAGAAATTCATTTCTTAGAACTCGATAAGAGTTTACCACTACTATGTTCTCGATCTCCTACAAGGCTACTACCTAAGGTTGTTTCCCCCACCTAAGGTTCATAAACTTACGACTTTGATACTAACTCAGCGACACCCCAAATCTGGGTACTTCGATTCCACGGGATTTGGTGTTCACTGTACAAATATCATCTATCTATCTACCCATAATAAATGCAAACCATGCAATAGATAGAAATAAAAATCTTCCCCTTATAGGGTTACAACATCTAAATCATAAACATAATCCCATATTGAACTAACCTTAAACATCTGTGTGGTTCGCTAGTCTAATAAGGTTCAATAATAATGATATTCAAATTGAATAATAATCTCAGGAAGTATACAATAGGACAATTATTGTATAATCTGAATCATCTTTGAAAAAGATAATCAATCTTTAATATAACATTTGAATATGAATAATAATATTGATAATTTACTTGAGGTAATTAATAAACTCAACAATAATGACAAGTAGGGTTAGAAACTTGCCTCGTCGTAGAAGCTAAACGATTACTACTCCGCTTCACCACAAATCCTACACACATACCATATGTATTCACGACATTCATTAGTTACATTTTCACTTAATTATTTAATATAAACTCCACTTTATTTAACAAATCATTACCTTCTAATTTAATTACTTAATTAAATTAGAATATTTTCATTCTCTTACTATTATTACACTCGAATAAATTATTTCATAATAATTTTCATCGAATATTTATTTTATTCCATAAATATCCCAATTAAAATATTTACTTTATTTTATAAATATTTTAATAATAATTTTCGTAGAATATTTATTTTATTCCATAAATATCTCAATTAAAATATTTAATTTATTTTATAAATATTTTAATAATAATTTTCATCTAATATTTATTTTATTCCATAATATCTCAATTAAAATATTTAATTTATTTTATAAATATTTTAATAATAATTTTCATCGAATATTTATTTTATTCCATAAATATCTCAATTAAAATATTTAATTTATTTTATAAATATTTTAATAATAATTTTCATCGAATATTTATTTTATTCCATAAATATCTCAATTAAAATATTTAATTTATTTTATAAATATTTTAATAATAATTTTCATCAAATATTTTTTATATTTTTTATTATTTTTTAATTTTTTTATTTTTTTATTTTTTTTTTTTTGGCCGTTTGTAGGGTAATTTAGTTTAGTAACGCTACACGAAGCTGGTTACCTGTGTTCATTTTCTCGAGTTAGTCATTCTTCAGTCAAGAAACATAACAAGCCAAAAGTAGGCCAAAAATCAATCACACGTAAAATTATATACTGAATATGGCCATAACTTCCAATTAGTTATTTTTACACCTAATTTAGACTTACCCAATCATTGTAATACATATATAATCATTACTTAACCCATCTAGCATGATTTTTAACAAGTTACAACACATAATTTGCAAAATCAACACATTTACTTTCACTGTTCTTGATGTTCTTGAAGGTTTTGAAAATAAAACATGAAAATTGTCACTACGGATTCGTTATAACACCGAATCCGTTTATTTAAACTTTGGTCTCTTCGTATCAACATGCATAATAATATACGAGTGTAAAATTTAGGGATAACATACAATCAATACATAAAATATCACGATATAGGCCATAAGGCCAAAACCCATACTCTGAAATTTTGAAATAGCAATTCATACTATTATGAAAACCGATGACATGATAATTCACATAATATATATATAATCAAATACGATTTGATACATCTTAACCCATATATAAACTCATAATCAAACCCTTTCTCAATTACGGAGATTTTACAAAATGTATGAAAGCCATTTTATAAAAACTAATGACGTGAAATTTAGAATTTGGGAAGAGAGATTACCTTGAGAATAAGTATAGATTGGTAGGGACTAATTTCTTCTCAACTCTTCTTCACCAAAATTCTTTCTCAACACTTCTCAATCTATCTTTGAAACTCTCTGCTTTCTACTTTTCTAGACTTAGGAAAAATGAAGAAAGAAAAGAAGACGTATGATATAATAAGAGAATCGACAAGATCGAGTGGTCGAGTTAACCCAATAATGGGTAACTGTTCCAACTCCCCATAGGGCCTTGTTTGGCTAGCAAAATAGATTTAAAAAAAACATTTACTTTAATAAAATTTTATCATATAGTTTTATTAATGTCACACTCCTTCATAAAATAAATCAATATCTTATTTAATTTATTTTAAATAAAATATAATAATTTCTCATAATTTCACATAGTCACATTATTAATTTTCTCATTAATAAATAATGTCAAATTATTAACTTTCTAATTAATAATTAAATTAATTAAATAACATCATGCTTAATTAAATATTTCATTTAATTCGATAAGCTCACATAATTACATATTTGAATAATAATTATTCTCTACATTAATTTAATAAATGTAACACATAATTAAATTAATCTACCACAATTGCATCAAATAATTATTTAATCCATTAATTAAATCATCGAAAAATATTTATTTAATTCAATAAATATTAAAATTAATTTACAAAAATCTCGTTCAATCATGAGATCCTCGGAAATGGAAAGAATTCATATTCTAATTTATAATAAGTAAAGTTATATTCATTATGTTATGAATAAAAGATATAAATTGTTTGACGATAGTAGTATATAAATGGCGGACCAAATTCGAGGTTCAAGGGACCTAGATTTAGGGCGTCACAAAAGTTGGTATCAAAGTAGTAGGTTATAAACTATAGGTAAGTGTACCTTAAGGCTATAACTTAGAGAGAGAAAAGGTAAAATTAAAATATATATAAGTCAAGATTCAAAGAAGAATTTTGAAGTATCTAAAAGAATGAGAATACAGGAGTTTCCTAACTCCGGTAATAAAAATGTTATGATGATGACTATATGACAAAGATAATAAGAATGAACTCGGATGGAGTTTTATTGAAAATAGGGAAAGAACCCTAAGGTAAATTGATGATCACGATGTGATCGGATTAAGCTATGAAGTGATAAATAATCTGTAATGACTAAGTGTGTATAGCTTGATGCTATAAGTGAATGTATTATGAAATGGTACGATATGAACTCATGAGGAGTTGTATGTGATGAGATACGAAGAATTCATATCGAGTAAAGTGGAAAATAGAGTTAAGTGGGATTTTAATTGAGGACCCATGTCATCAGCTGAGTTGTATGATTCCTTGTTATGGGCGGGGAATTGTACTTGGTGTAAAAACCACTTAGTTCTGGCACTGATAATCATTAAAACGTTTGTGTCGCGCTATTTGCTATATACCTGTTGAGAAGGTGATTCTTTTCTCATGTGTATAACAAATAGATAGGTTATAGTTAGAGAATATAAGGTTAAGTTGCGAGTTCCTAAAACTTATACTTATGGGACGTTCGTGACCCGTAATTATATGAAATATTTTTGAACCCCTCAGCGAATGGACGCATGTGGTCTGACTAGGGTAAGTTCTTAAACTCATATGATGATGGCAAGTCTTGAATTTTCAAAGTGTGGTAAGTTTGATGAACTATATCGGGTATATATATGTTATGAAGTTAGAAATTTTGGTATGGTAAGCATTGATGGTGTTAAAGATTGATAGAATGAAGCAAAGGAGTACAGTTGATGGAGAAACATGGATTTTCTAAATCTTCTAGCTTTGCTAGATTTTCAAAATTTATTGACTTCGTGCTAATGTTGGCATTTCTGTTTTCTCGAAAAACTTTAGATCATGTGATTGAACCAATGATGTTTTAAAAACAATACCATTATCCATATGTCTATGCTAATTGTTTCGGTTAAGACAAAATGATTTGAAAATTTTCAAAATGTATTTCTGACCATTTACATCATTTGGTATGGTGTAGAAATGGTAAACGATGGAGTCATCAATGCAGTTGAACCTAGTGTTGGTTGTGATTGAAAGATCGTTAGCCAATTTTGGTACGATGTAGTGTGACGAAGTCACATAATGGCGGAATCCTCAACGTACTACTAATCTAGTACGGTATCATGACGTCATAAAAGAATTTTTGGTTTTCTTTTAAATTATGAAGAAGGTCAATTAAGTTGGCCAAATTATTTCGATTGATGTCCGAATTGTTGATAAAAGTCTAAGCTATTTGATTTAGCTAGATGACTGTTGAAAAATATTTATGAAATTCAAGCGTTCTTGACTATTTACGCCCAGCCAGATTGCTCGGATGCAGATTCGGATGAAAAAAAAAGCTGAGGTGAACAACCCTATAAGGGGACATGTTTTTGGGGACAATGGTTCCGAGTGTAATGCATGTAGTTATTACAAAACACTACGTTGCGGCCCAACGTAGTGGTATAATAGGCTGGCCACCTAGTGTACATGTGGAGGGTGTTTTCAATCTTTGTGATTGATAAACATTCTAGTTTGTAGTGAGAAGGATTGTGATGAAGCACTGGTTCACGGACTAGTGTGACCCCTCAACATAATTTGGAATCCAAGTTATTCATACTACTTCCCGATTATTGAAAAATCGTGGAAGACTCGTATTATTCTGTGTGATGAATGTAGTGAGTAGAGTGTTCCTTAGAAAGGAGAATGTGGTAGAATGCAAGTGAACAAGTTATAATGAAATTTCTAAAAAGAGAAGGGATAAAATTATTCAAAAGAATATGTAATATTCGAAATACCATCGAGTGGAGGAGGTTTCGGTGATTCCGAGGATGGAATCCTTATAAGGGGGAGAGGATGTAAGAACCCGAATTTTCAAAAAATATTAAAATAAAAATTTTGTGAACAAAATTCTTAAGGCTTGTAAAGGGTTCAAATAAAAATATATAATGCGTTACGAGGTATGTGGTATTATGTTACATAGGGTAATATGAACTATGTAATAAGTAATGTTGTGTTTAATAAATATATATCATTATTAGATATTTGTTAGAAATTGTAGAGATGAATTTATATGACGATAGATAAGATTTATCTATCGACATTAAATTATTTATAGAATTATTATATAGTAGTAAGTTGGTGACATTAAAATATCTTTGATAATCATCAATTTCTTGAGTATATGTACGAGTGAATATCAAGTCTAAGGTAGTGCAATCTTACTCTTTAATGGTTGACGTACAGGAGCTGGGCTAAACGATTCCTTCAGAGAGCGGAGGTATATACGAATTGGTAACCGATCTAACTCACTGTGAAAACAGTGTAGACGAGACGAAAACTGATTTGTTGGTTACTTCTGGGAAACCACTCAGTGTACTATATTGAATACTATTAAAGACTCGAGATGTGTTAGGTTTGGACTTGTATATATGTACGTTGTTGACGAGAAAAGAGAATTGATATACCTTTAAAGTGGTTAGAGAATTACTGAGTGAATTGATACACAGCGAGAAGTGAAGATTAAAGAAATATATGTATGTGTTATATTAGAGTATTGTGTTATTGGTGGAAAGAAGTACTATAAATGAGATTTTATAGTTGAGAGAAATAGAGTTTTAGAACACGAAGTGTGATTCTTGAATTGTTAAGGAAGATAGTAACCAATGGTGTGAAACCAAAGGTGGGATTAATGTTAGACGAGCTAACGCTTAAGTGGGTGTGTAAAGTATTTAGAAGCGTATATTTCATTTCTGCTGGTGCAAAACTTGTTCACACATCGATTTTTGGTATGGCAATTGCGCTTGCCATTACTAAGCTTATGACCATGACAAGTAAATTGCGTCTTGGTCTATAAAAACTCTGAGTCAGTTTATGAAATGTGATTTGCAAGCCATTTATACTAATAACTTTTATAAAGTTCATATATGGTGACTAAGTTGTCCATGAATGGAGTAGGAAGGCAAAGCAAGAATTTAATGAGAGTTAGTTATGGAAATTAACTAAACGAGAATAAATATTGGTTAATTAAAATTATATTATGGAATAATAGAATTTGAGTATTAAAGCCTTGTGTGGTAGTGGCATGATATTAAATTGATTGAAAGGATTAGTTCACTTGTATAAGATGGTGAGTTAACATATGTGCTTAGCATAAGAGGATGAAAGAAATATGTTAATTAATATTGTATGTTTTAATATATTACATAGCTTTGTAATATATCAAAGGGTTAATAACAGAAAGGTAAATGATTAATACTAATTAATCGTTGTGATATTAAACTGTGATTATGGGTTGGGAATACCCAATTGAATTAAACTTAGCCCACTTAAAATATTAATGTGGACATTATCATTAAATAATATTACTATGGGTAATATGGAAAATGTGGGTAGTAGTGATGTAAAATATCTATGGCCTAAGAATACATGAAGTGTGACATTTAATTGGGACTAATGATATAAGGTATCAAGTGGTACAATAAAATCATAAGTGATTTTAATACATAAATGATTAAATATCTGTGTATTCTAGAAACTGGTAGGAGATTAAATGTTTGGATAAATATTAATATTAAATAATGTTATAATGTGGTTATGTGAGTAGTAGAGATAATTTTGAAACTACTCGGACAATGATGCCTAACTGCAATATTTTATTACATGTATTTAATGTACATGGATTATATGAGGTGAGTATAAAATTTATCTTCAAATTCCTAATATGGTAACAATTGTACCTTAATACTACATTATGGGAATTAAAAGAACCAAACCAAGCCTTACATGACCAAATGCTGGGATATTTTCTCTTGTCCCAAATCAAGTGGCACAAAGGTACATGAACAGTGACTTAGAGGCTAGTTTGCGTAATTTCCAAATGGCTATGGAATAGGTGATCATTTGCTAGGAAGATAGCTGGTAAGGGTGGTTGAGCAACTCTCTAGCAACCTTTGTTTCTTCCCATTACACCATGAATTCAACCTTAGTGTAATGAAATTGCCCAGTCCAAGTTTCCTCTATATATGGCAGACCATTTTCAGTTTTCACGTTATTTTATTTTGGTTCATGAAACACTGATAACTTGAGAGTGAGTGGGTTGTGGTTTAAAGTGAAGATTAGCAATTGCAGAAGATAGAAGTTAAGCAAACTAAGCTCCAAAAGGTAATGATTCTAACATATATGCTTTTGAATTCCTAAGTTTTGAATTCCTAGAAAAGTATATAAAAACAGTGCTTAGTCCAAAATTGATGCCTAAGGATTGTTATAATCCATGAATTGATGTTAGGTACTGTTAAGATAGTCAAATACTTAAACAACGAAAGTTAAATGAACCAATTTGGTTAAGAAACGAATTTGTGGTTAATGAATTCGCTAAGTTTGTCAAAACATAAAAGTTAGTATGAACAGGAGTTTCAAATTCATATTTGAGTTAGTTAATGATTATGTTAATTGTTGGATATTTGGTCTGTTGTAGTTTTATGAGTTACAAACCTATAGAATCAAAAATGGACTGAATTGGACGAGTATAACTCATGTTATGATCATTGGAAGGAGTAAGGGTCTGTGTAATCGCGAAGAGCAAAGCCTGAGGGCCTGTTCTGCGACTTGGGGCACAGCTGCGCTGCCCCTAAGGCCATTTAGGGTGCAGCTACGCCGAACATCAGTGTCTAGTGCACTGCTATGTCCTACTGTAGTAAATTAAGCATAACCTTTTCATACGAACTCCGATTGAGGTGATTAAAGATGATCCGGAACGAGGATGAATAGACCTACAACCTTTGTTCTTTAAGGTTTTCAATTTAAGGTCGTTAGAAAGGGTCCAAATAGTCATCTTTGTGATTGTTACATATTCGGAGGCGATCAGAGGGCGTCGAGCAAGCACATACGCAAGTATAGTGCTCCCGACGATGGAATATGTTATTCTAAGTGATATAACATGAAAATGCATGATATTAGACATGACATATAAGATTACAATACTCATAATGGAATGCTTTAGCGTGACTTTGTGTGTGTTCTAAAATGAAACTTGAAGATTTTGAAAATAAACCTTAACGAACTTTAAGTCATTTGAGTTCTGTCTTTGTAGTGAGCATATGGTGGAGTCATGCGAGCATAAAATGTGATCTTAAGTTACTTTGTATAAGATAACTTGTATAGCTTGGATAGTATGTGTTTTTAAAGAGAAATTCAAGTTTTGAAAACTAATAATCATGAGTATGGTGTCGCCTACATTTCTACCTTGTAAGAATGTGTAGAAATATGCACAAATGAATATGACATATGATTCAAGGTTGTCTTGCATGATTTGGTTGGCATGACATGGATTTGAATAAAAGAAACTTAGACGTTTTGAAAACATTATTCGTGAGCATTGTGTGGTCTAAACTTCTAAACTTGTAGGATGGCATACTAGTATCTTTTTGGTCTTTAAATATGGCCTATAAGTGCAAACACATAGTTTTACACAATGTAAGTCATTGGAACATGATTTTATGAGAATCTAAAGTGATGGACAAAACTAGTTATGTATAAATGATATGAATACTTGTGAACGTGCATTATATAACCCTCTCGTATGAATAGATGGATAATATAGTTAACATCATGATTTCATGGACTTTTTGTTCGGCGGGAGATCTAGCAAGCAAATTGCCACCATCCCAAGCTTATATAACCTCATTTCAATTTACAGCAATAACGATTTAGTCCGGACATTGTATTTGCTTTCTCATTTTGGCAACTTACTTATAGTACTATCTTTAGCTATAGTACTTGACATGGATGATGTTTTAAGCATAAGAGAATGTAATGGTTATATAAAACCCAAATTTGTTAAAAGTTATTAAAAGTTGCAAAATGCAAGAACTATATGAAACATTCATCTAGGAGTTTAAAATGTGTAACAAACACATAGCGAGTCACGTGTGTAATAGATTTATGAATGTTGATATTGAACATGTGTAGCTAAGGTATACCTAGACATATCTAGCTATTCTAAGAGTATAATGAGGAAGTGAAATGTAGGTTTTACGAACCTAGTTAGGAAATAATGTAACACTATTATTACATTAAGAATGTATGAATTATGTGACTAATGGATGTAAATCCATGATTATATAACTGTGTAGGAATACACGAAGTGTAGATAAGCTTTAAGCAGTTAAGTCGTAGTTCATAAACTACGAATCAGGCAAGTCTTTCAGTTCCTATTTGATATATGAATTTGATAACTGTTAGTTGATCTATATTATGGTATACAAATGTTGATGTATATATATGAAATGCATATGAGATATGTATAAAATGTGAAAGTTGATCTTTGATGATATGCTTGTGAAATAAATCTTTATGCCTGTTATATGAGAAGTAACATGCGTAGTAAATATTAATTGATTATGAATGCATGGACTGAATATGCTATTATATGCTACGTGCTGCATGAAAACTGTTAGAATTGCTGGGCTATTGAGCTCACCCTTGCAAATAACCACTTTTGCAGGTTAAGGATACACGATAAAGGTTATATGCTATTTGATTGATAAAGTTCAATGGTATCAAAGGAGATTGATTTATTATTTAACTAGATGTTCTCGAACCATGTTTAGGTTCTAGTAGATGTACATGATAGTAGTTTATAATGAGTAATACATGTTGAATCGTAAAGTTGTATTATGTGATACATAGAGAAATTCAAATTGAAATGTAAATATTTATACAGTAATTCGAATAGAGTGAATCATAGAATACTTTGATTCAGGGATTTGTAATTGATTTAAGTTAAGAAATCAATAAAAGATTTATTTTTCAAAGGAGGTTGAAAAAGTTTAAATTATTCCGCATATTTTTATAACATCGAATATGATGTAAGACATGAATGGTAAATGACCAAGATTAGAAACTTATAAAAGTTGGGGTCATTACATAGATCCTGGAAATTGAAAGAATTCATATTCTAAATTGTAATAAGCAAAGTTATATTCATTATGTTATGAATAAAAGATATAAATAGTTTGACGATAGTAGTATCATGGCGGACCGAATTCGAGGTTCGAAGGGACCTGGATTTGGGGGCGTCACAGCCATACCCGATGATGTGAGATTTAGGGATCGTATTCTTCGGCGATTGTTCCTGATGATCATTAGGGGCTGCTTCATAGCAGATAACTCTTCTACGGTGTCCTTCGCTTTGATTAGCGCCCCTCGACACATGGACCATATAGGAGACTATGATTGGGGTTCCTACACCTTCGCCTATTTCCTCAGGGGAATGCGCATGCAATCACAGGGCTTAACCGAGGCTTGGTTAGGATTCTACCCATTTCTGCAGGTGAGTATTTCTCTTATCTTTTCCCATGTATAGGTTAAGAGTGTTAACTGACAGTAGATGTTTTGCCTTTGTGTTGGCATTTTTGGGCCTATGAGAGGCTCCTATGTTTGTATCCTGTGAGTATGTTAGGTTTAGACACCTATCCACGAGGACGGAGATGGCATCATTCCATATTGGCGGAGGTCCCTATTTCTGAACATTTTACTCATTGCCTCCTATAACTGGAGTTGTTGACAGCGGATGTCATCACATGGGTTCCCTACTCTGGGGAGCATTTGAGCATTGGATTTGAGGATGGGTACCCAATTGGTGTCGAGCACGTGATTTCCACCCGTAGGATTCCTCTTTTCACAGATGGAGGATGGGAGCTCTACTTAGGAGAGCATGCTATCAGGAGCACCACATGAGAGATTTGTATGTCGATCTTGCCTCCTGCCAGGCGTTACTGGCCTATTTCGTAGTCACTCGTCATTGATATCCCATTGTTGGGGGTTAACAGTTTCACATTATCAGAGGGCCCCTGCACTCAGGAGATGTTCCAACATTGGTGGTTCCCTCGTACCATTGGAGCCCAAACCCGTGCCACTCAGTTCATGGGGGATATGGTCCCAGGATCTGTGATGATGACAGATTGGTTAGCTTATGTCTGAGATCCGACTCATTTGACACAGATTGACAGTTTAACCCGACAGTTGGACCGGGCACATTACTTTATCCGGTACTTGGGCAGAGATCCTTCAGAGGCAGATCTTTTGATCCTTCCAGCTCTGACACTAGCCCCTCAAGTGACCCATATGGTTTTGCTAGTGCAGATCCTCCTTTGGTTATGCCTGACATCCCTGTGGATAAAGATCCAGTGACTCAGGAGGAGTTACATCAGGTGCACAGGATTGATGTTGTAGACATTGACACCATTGTCTTCTTCTGATGTATATTCTCATTATCTCTTTTGATATGCCTCTATTAGACATTGGGTAGCTTCGCCCCATTCTCGCTATATCTTTTGATAGGCCTCTATTAGTTATAGGGCAGTTTTGCCCCATTTCCCTATATTTTAGTTGTACAGAGATGTATTAGATGATGATATACTTAGGAATATATGTACAATTTTCCATTCCCTATATAATATTGCCATCTAATGTATCATGCATGTTATTATGTTATACATATGTATGTATGTCCAGAGATATTAAGCATTGACCCCTGGATGGTCTTATGACACGGCCCGTACAGATGTCTTCTTCGATAGTTAGTCGTATTGATCATACCCCACCATTATTGGGGGTATCTGGTATGAGATCGTGGTATGATAGCATGTCACCATCAGACAGGGTGACTGTAGATCATCTATTGCAGTATATTATGACCCTGTTGATATTTCAGGTTCCCACAGGATTCGTGGAAGGCATGCTGGAGCACTGGGTATCGGAGAGGAAAGTTTTTTGATTTGGGACCCATGAGTTGACTCCTACTCTAGAGAAGTATGCACGCTTAATGATGTTGCCACTGGATAGACCTTGCGTGCATATGGTGATTGAAAACATTAGTAGGCAGTTCATGACCCTTACTAGATTGAGGCATAGGGTGGTACAGGATGAGCTCACATTTGGCCACGTTATATCCCAGCATTTTTTGTTTGACAGATTTGGCTTAGAGGATAGTTATGCACGGTATGCTAGGGATTTCACCACACCAGAGGATCATTGGCATTTGGCCAGGGTAGATGTACTGCTATTGTGTATACTGTCGTATGTCTATATGTTATGGTACATGGATGAGTTGGACATAGGAGTCATCATGGCAATGAGAGCTCTCAAGGAGGGTCACACCATCATACCGATGATTGTAGCTAAGACTCTGAGGTCGGCCACATACTGCTGCACTTATCCGACGGGAGTGTTTACAGGTAGCTCAGTCATGTTGTACGTTTGGTTTATATCACTCTTGAGACCGATTGGAACTTTCAGATGGCATGGGCATTGTTTCACCCATGATGTAGCCATGCCATACTCCTTTCAGCCTGCGAAGTGTATAGATGCTGCATCTCGGTCAGCTTTCCTGGCAGGGATCGGAGATCCGTTTGCTATATTTCCATGTACAGGGCTTAGCTCACCCTACAGCTTCATCACTCATGCTCAGGGCATGGATTATCTTCCTCTGGCTGGCTTGAGAGGCATGATCACTTACCACCCGTTGGCCGTGATGTGTTAGTTTGACCAGTTTTAGGACTTCCATCCTTTTGAGGGGGCATCGAGTCAGCGCTTCGCTTCTCGCCACTTATCAGTAGAGGATAGATCCAGGTTGTAAGCCTATTAGGATCAGCGAGAGCTATCTGAGTTTTTTGTCTATCATCCGAGTTATTCTACAGAGTATTCCGCATGGATGGAGACAGAGACTGCATCGGCTGCGGTAGTATCCACAGTGAAGGGGATTGATTTCGACGATGAGAAGCCTATGAAGGAGACTGATATTCCCATCGAGGAGGATTTGACTACTGGGTTGCCAACATTTGTGATGGATTCTCCCACTACGAGTGCTACTATTATTCAGCATTCAGCACAATATCTGGAGCAGAGTCTACATTTGATGACCTTTGAGAGAGATCAGGCTAGGGCCTTGATGTTGACAACTCTTGATGGGAGAGACGCGGATCTATTAGAGAGAGACTAGGCCAGATCAGCCAGAGATGCATTGATTGTAGAGCGGGATGCTGACCTATTTTCCCGAGATGTGGTCGTCACCGACAGTACTTTAGTGAGATCCCTTACGACTGTCGTCCTTGCCGATATGAGTGCATATATTGATGAGCATCATGCCACCATGCATTTGGCCTCGAATCTGCATGCTCGTGTAGATACCATTGGGCTGGAGCTTGCAATGTTACCTCCTTCTTAAGATAGGGATGCTATGTTAGATCTGATAGTCCGCATACACACAGATCCATTGATAGACTTGTATTTTCCTGCACAGACTAGCTTAGCCATTTTGTCATGTACATCACATATTGTATATATCAAATAGTATTATATATGGTAGGGAAATATATTTTGATTCACTTCTATTTCAGTTGTGCCTCGATACATGCTTGATATTTGCCTATTTCTTCAAGGCTTGTGATCTTGATGCATTCTGAACTCATCCTTGATGTGTGGACATTGAGACGTCACAGGATTTCTCAAAATGGATCATTGATATGTGCTTATCCCTACCATCTTTGGTGTCTTGGGACTGGTTTCTTTATGGAAATATAGAAAGGAGTGTGGCTTTTCCTCTCTGAGATTGACCGCACCACAAATAGTCGCTAGTACTCCTATTTGTGAGAAGCCTAGTTAATTCCATCTGTTATGGATTGGTGTTGCTCTTTGAGGAACAACCGCAGCTTAGATGGTCATCGAATCTCCTATTTGTGAGGAGAGGTTAGGTAGTTCCATCCCTTTGGTCTAAAGCCGATGAAATGTGGTGGATTGAAGTTTGCTCCCAGTACCGTGTGATAAGTATTTTTGTTTTGGTAGAGGGTTAGACTGAACCATAAATGGCTGCCTACGTACTCCTATTGAAGAGGAGATCAGGTCTGCGTAGTTTGAACCTAGTGTAAGAGGTTCAACGCTGAATGTGAAATGGGTAAATGGGTGTAGAAGCTTTATTGAAGAAGGGTGTAGAAGTGTTTTTGTGGTTTTTGTTTTTGTAGAAAAAGGGCAGAAATGTTTTTGTTGTTTTTTTATTGCGACCAAGCCATATAGAATACAGTTGCCTATGTACTCCTGGGTATCAAGGAGATTAGGTCGACGTAGTTCGCCCCTCAAGGCAAATTGCGGTAGAAAGAAAGCTGAATCCCATATGCGAGCTATCTTTGCGGGGAAAAGAAAGTTTGATCCCATGATTGGGACAAACTGCAGGTGTGAAAATGTTTGATCCCCTCTTCGGGACAAACTACAAACGTAGAAAAGTTTAATCCCGTCTTCAGGATAAACTGCAGGTGTGAAAGGTTCAATCCCTGGGGGGATAACCGAAATTGTGTGAAACGTTTGAAATGAGGTGAAACCAGGCTGCTGGTTTGAAGTGTATATTTCCCTGAGGGGCAGAAGAGTATGTAAAAAGTGTTAGAAAATTGGAATGATTGTTGATCCGATGATCCAAAGCCAGGATGTTTGATTGATGGTAACCTTAGACATAGTACCGTTTCACGGTGTCCGAGTTGATAAGTTGTGGAAATTCATCACCATCCATTTCCTGTAGTCTGAGAGCGCCTCCTGTTAATACCTCCTTGACAACAAACGAGCCTTCCCAGTTAGGAGAAAATTTTCCCTTGGATTGATCTTAGTTGTCAATGATCTTCTTCAAAACAAAGTCATGTTATTTAAACTACCGTAGCTGGACTTTTCTGTTATAGGATCTTGTGATCCTTTGCTAATATAACTGACCATGGAAGATAGCCACGGTTCGCCTTTCGTCTATTAGAGACAATTGGTGATACCTATCTTGTACCCATTGGTCTTCATCCAGCTAAGCATCCATCAACACTTTGAGGGATTCCATTTCCATCTCTATGGGGAGCACCACCTTCCATCCCATAGGCTAATAAGCAAGGGGTTGCCCCAGTGGAAGTACGCATTGAAGTTCTATAGGCTAATAAAGTCAGAGGCAAGAGGTCAGACCATCCTTTGTGATTGGCGGACATTTTCTACATGATCTCCTTGATGTTTTTATTAGCCACTTCAACAGCACCATTCATCTTTGGACGGTAGATGACGGAGTTAAGGTGTTTAATGTGGAATTTATTGCATAACTCCTCCATCATTTTGTTGTTGAGGTTCTTAGCATTGTTTGATACAATGACCTTTGGTTGTCCATATCGACAAACGATATTATTTTTGATGAAAGCAATGATGACTTCTTTGGTAACCCTGGGGAAGGAGGCTGCTTCTACCCATTTGGTGAAGTAGTCGATCATGGTGAATATGAATCGATGTCCATTACTAGCTTTGGGCTCGATGGGCTCGGTCACGTCCATTCCCCACATTGAGAATGGCCATGGAGAACTCATATTTTTGAGTTCCCTTGGAGGGGCGTGGATAGCATTTCCATGTATTTGGCATTGATAGCACCTCTTGACGTGATCATCACAGTCAGCTTTGAGCGTAAGCCAATAATGCCCTGTTCTGAGGATCTTCTTAACAAGTAGGGGGCCGCTCATGTGTGGGCCACATACTCCACAATGGATCTCATCTATGACCCTCTAAGCTTGGTCTTTGTCCAGACATCTGAGGAGACCTAATCCTGCATCTCTTTTATAGAGTGCATCTCCGCTCAGGTAGAATTTCATAGCAAGTTGATGGATCCGCCTTCTTTCAGTCGGGCTCGCCTCAGCAGGTGTAGATCCATCTCGCATATACTCCTTGATGTACTGATACCAAGGGTTGTGGATGGGAGGTAGCTCATCCGATACTTCTCCAACCTAGTTCCCATAAGATGGGGCCTTTTGCAGGGAAAATATGATGCTTGGCATGTTTTCCTTGTCACGTATGTGAATCAAGGTGGCCAATGTTGCTAGTGCATCCGCAAAATCATTCCTATTATGAGGAATGTGTAGAAAGGAGATTTCTTCGAACTCCAGAGCCATCTATAAAACTTGCCTATGGTAAGGCAACACATGTAGTTCTTTGGTTTGATAGATTCCTGTGGATTGTTTAATTACCAACTCTGAATCCCCAAAGATAGTTAACCACCTGATGCCTATTGAACGGGCACGTTTTAGCCCAATGATACAACCTTCATACTCAGCTGTGTTATTGGTGCTGATAAACTGCAATTTGACGACAACGGGATACTGCTCCCCTGTACCGGATACTAGAACTGCTCCAGCTCCAGAGCCTTCTATGTTAACAGCTCCATCAAAATACATTTTCCACGTACGACATGCATCGTATTGATGGTGTTGCTGAATTGTTATGACCCCTTCATCGGGGAAGTATGTTTCCAAGGGTTTGAAATCCCCAGCAGGTGCGGTGGCCAGTTGATCCGCAGTTCCTTGGCCTTTGATAGAATTTTACATCACATAGACGATGTCAAATTGCTGTAGGATCAACTGCCATCTGGACAGTCGACAATTCAGTATCGGCTTACTAAACACATATTTGAGAGGATCAACGCGGGATATGAGATGGGTTGTGTGACCATGGAGGTAATGTGTAACCTCATGGAAGCCCATGCTAAAGCACAACAAGTTTTCTCAATCAAAGTGTACTTGTGTTCACTGCTGCTGAATCTTTTACTGAGGTAATAGATAGCTCTTTCTTGGCCTCTATCATCTTTTTGCCCCAGCATGCAGCCCATGGCATTGTTATTAATGGACAGGTACATGAACAGGGGAACACCATCCTTGGGAGGTACCAAAACAGGAGCATTAACCAGCTGGTCTTTGATGGTAAGGAAGGCTTTCTGACACTCATCGTTCCATTTCATAGAGGAGTTCTTCCTTAACAATTTGAAGATGGGTTCACAGGTTGCTGTGAGTTGAGAAATAAACCTGCTAATGAAGTTAATTCTTCCCAAAAATCCCTGTATTTCCTTATCTGTCTGAGAAATGGGCATTTCCTTGATGGCCTGGATTTTGGTGGGATCCAGCTCAATCCCTTTGTGGCTAACTAGAAAACCTAGCAACTTGCCTGATTTAATGCCAAAGGCACACTTGGCTGGATTCAACTTCAAGTTGTACTTACGCAGCCTGTTGAAGAGCTTTTTAAGATGGTCTAAATGGTCTTATTCCCTTCGGGACTTGACAATGATGTCATCCACATAGATCTCTATCTCCTTGTGTATTAAGTCATGAAAAAGAGTCATCATAGCTCGTTGATAGGTTGCCCTGACATTGATGAGTCCGAATGACAACCGTCTATAGTAGAAGGTTCTCTAAGGCGTGATGAAAGCAGTTTTCTCACGATCCTCCTCAGCGACCATAATTTGATGATACCCTGTGAAGCAATCTGCAAAGGAGTACATGTCGTATTGAGTAGTATTGTCAATGAGAATGTGGATAAAGGGCACGGGAAAGCAATCTTTAAGGTAAGCTTTGTTCAGATCCCGGTAATCCATGCAAACTCGCACCTTTCCTCCTAGTTTAGGCACGAGAACTATGTTGGATATCCATTTCGGATATGTAGACACCATGATAATGCCAGCTTGAAATTATTTCACAATTTCTTCTTTTACCTTTAAACTCCACTCAGGTTTCAATCGCCTGAGCTTCTACTTGACTGGCTTAAATCCCTCCTTAATGGGAAGGCGATGAAGGAAAATGTCAGTGGACAAACCCACCATGTCTTTGTGAGACCATGCAAACACATCCAAGAATTGGGTTAGTAGCGCAACCATGTCATTCCGTTGGTTTGGGGTTAGGTCTGAACCAATCTGGATTAGCTTAGGGCTTTTTAAGGTTCCGAGATTGAAAGGAATGGTTTGATCAAGATTAGGTTTAAGTTTGTCTTTGACCCATTCCTTAATCTCCTGAGGTGTCTCAATGTCCTCTTGGATTTCCATCAAGTCTGAGTCCAACTTTTCATCAAAGTTATAGTCTTTGGGGAGAAAAGGCACCTCATCAGCAAGTACAGGCACATCTAAATTCAGGGTCCTGAAATAAAATATGCTTTCACTTAATATATGAAACTATTTAATCATACAATGTGACGCCCCCAAAATTAGGTATACATCACCCATCTTGAGTCGCCACTTACATGGTACAGAATTTAAATACAACTTATTAACATAAGCGTAGGTATGCAATACGACATAAAGCGTGAGTTTAAATACAAATATCGCTCTACTAGATATTATACAAACTCAAACAAAAAGTCCTCATTACGATTATTATCACACTATTTTACGAATAGTGAGGACTACTAATGCTATCTTCAGGACCATCACTCGTTTCCCAGGCTTCGTCCCATTTATATTATCATTTCACGAAGAGAACAGTGAAAGAAAGGGTGAGCTCAACTAGCCCAGTAAGAAATATTATGACTAAGATAATGCAGAATAAATTATCAATAGTCTTCAATAATGTTAAACTGATAAAATACAATAGACAACCAGTTTAACTGCAGCGGAATATGCAATCCATTAAAAGAGTCAAGTAGAAAATAAAGTCTACTATCTTTTAGGTTTTAAAAGGTTTTTCATCATTTGTTATAAATTTGAGACTCGACTTTAATAAATATTTCACATCATCGAATCACCCACACTTTCTGACGAGGATATTCTTTAGTATCACGACCACAATTATTCATGCACTACGGGCCAAGAATATTTGTGTATTCATTAATGGTCATGATCATGCCAACAACTGTCCATCAATGCACTACGGCCACTGAGGATTTTTTATCACATCATTTGTAACATTACGGTCATGATTACACCGAATAGTCTCTGGTCATAATCATACCAAGTCCATCTATGCACCACAGGCCACAGATGACTTTCAAAAAAAATATAAACATGAGGATGATGACAATGATATAAGAATTCAATAAAACAAGTTCAAGAATTATTTTATCCAGGAATTATTAACGTCCAAATTGTCAACATAATCTTGTTTTGTAGAGTAAAATTCAAGAATGATCAGAAGAATATTTCCATGAAAAGATACTGGATGAAACGCAAATATCAAGGATATTCTACTAATTTCATGGAATATAGAAGTCAAAGTTTTAACCAACTGGGTATAATAAAGAATGGAATAACAAAAGAAATCACCATGCATGCGATGAGGCCATGCATGACGAGTTATTCCAATGGAATAATAAATAACGGAACCCTGTCGGTGAAATTCACAATTTAAGCGGGATGTTCCAACGAGAATAATAAAGATGGAACCAGGTCCGGTGTAAAACACACGATAGGATATTCCAATGAATAATAAAGATTTTAACCAGTCCGGTAAAAAACACACGCAGCGGGATGTTCCAATGTAATAAAAAGATTTTAACCAGTCCTGTAAAAAACATGCAGACGGATGTTCCAACGTAATAATAGAAGAATGTCACCAAGTATAGGGTAAACCACAGATACTGAGTTATTCCAATGAATAAATAAGCAATAGAATAACAGCTCTCTTCATGAATAAGAAAGAATAACACCCTTTACATTTGGTAGGAGATTGAATCTTTACAAGAATGTAGTAACAAAATACTCTTCTTCTTTCTCTCTTATTCTCTCTATACTTTCTCTCTCTATAGCTTGAATGAATTAAGTGAAAATAATGAAGCCCTAGGCCTCTATTTATAGAAGATTTCTAGCTTAGCACCGCTTAGTGTGAAAGGCAAGTGGCTTGACGAATCGGGTTTGGCGCTTTGTAATGTGAAACGACAAGTGGTTCGGCCTTAAGAATGTGAAACGACAAGTGGTTCGACGTCTGGTAAAGGTAATTACTATTAACGAAGGTAAATACTATTGACGAAGGTAAATACTATTCACAAGGGTAATTACTATTGACGAAGGTAAATACTATTCACAAGGGTAATTACTATTGACGAAGGTAAATACTATTCACAAGGGTAATTACTATTGACGAAGAGACTCTTAGATGATGACATATGAGCCCCCCCCATAAAATAATCAAACTTACCACAAATCATAACACATATTTAATCTTTCAATAATTATTAATCATTTATAACTTGTCGTCTCAATTATTGATTTAATACTATAACATATTATACAGATGATACTGTGACAATAATTGAATCAATAATATAAGAGATATGATGCAAAGAATTCTCGTGTAGCAATAATTGAGCATAGTGAGTGACTTCTCACGTAAGCATCAATAATCAATCTACCGTGTATTTACTTATGCAACCACGCAGACATTCTTTTACTTTACCACCGGGTAGTTCAACAGTTTTAACGGTAACACCTCATAGTTATTTTTATAAAAATATTTTTTGTCGTTTTCTCAATCCGACAATAATTCTGTTGTGGGGTCCACCAATGATTGAGCCATTGTACGAATATTCCCAACAAAAGAATATTCCCCGACCAAACGAATATTTTATAACAACTTGCATACTTTGCAAAATTTATAAATATTACCCACAACTATAACATTATATCAAATTTATTCCATAATATTCAAAAATAATATTTATAGAAAAATTCATCTTTATTTATAAAAGTCGGGGTCTTACAACCTCCCCTTCTTATGAAATTTCGCCCTCGAAATTAGGGTACGTACCTGGTATGTCGAAGAGGTAAGGATACCTTGATTTCATTTCAGATTCTAACTCCCAAGTCATTTCCTCAACATCGTGGTTCCTCCATAAAACTTTGACTTGAGGTATAACCTTGGGCGTAGAATATGTTCTTTCTTATCCAAAATTTGAACAGAACCTCTTCATACGTCAAATCTTCCGCTATTTCGTCCTGGTTCTAACTCAATAATATGGTTCGGGTCTTTCACATATTTACGTAACATAGATATGTGAAAACGTTATGAACACGAGACATATTTGGCGGTAAAAGCGAGTCTATAGCCACGCTTCCTACTCGATCGAGGATTAAAATGGACCGATGAATCGAGGATTAAGTTTTCCTCTCCTTCCAAATCTTGTAACTCCTTTCCATGGAGCAACTCTTAACAACACATGATCTCCTATATCGAATTCCACGTCCTTTCGATGAAGATCGGCATAAACTCTTTTATCGATTTTGTGAGGTTTTTATCGTTGTTTGGATCATTTGAATCTTTTCCGTAGTCATACGTATTCAACTCCGGTCCCAACAACGTTGCTTCACCCACCTCATCCCAAAGATACCGAGAACGACACTTTCTTCCATACAATGCTTGAATGGAGCCATGCCAATACTTGCTCGATAAGCTTTGTTGTTGTAGGAAAACTCCACCAATGGTAAGAACTTGTCCCAACTCCCTTGAAATCAAGGACACAGAGTCTTAATAGATCTTCAAGAGTTTGAATAGTCCTCTCCGATCGTCCGTCCGTCTGCGAGGATGATATGCCGAGCTAAATCGTAAGTCCGTGCTCATAGCTTTTTGCAAACTAACCCAAAATCGTGAAGTGAATCTTGGGTCTCGATCGAAACTATGGATACCGCAGATACCATGCGCCTCTTACAATCTCGTTTATGTACATACGAGCAAGACGTTCAAGTGTATAAGTTTCTCGTATCGGTAAAAAATGAGCAGACTTGGTCAATCTATCAACAATGACCCAAATCGCATCAATGCCTTGAGAAACCTTAGGAAGACCGGTAACGAAATCTATGGTAATGTGCTCCCACTTCCATTCTGGAATTTCAAGTGGTTGCAATGGACCTTTTGGTACTTGATGCTCCGCTTTAACTCGTTGACAAGTTAGACACCTTGAGATAAATAAAGTATATCTCTCTCTTCATATTGCTCCACCAAAATGTATGACGAATATCATGATACATTTGGTACTCCCGAGATGGATTGCAAATGGTGTGTTATGCGCCTCCATCATGATATTATACTTTAAATCGTGGTCGTTAGGAACACAAAGTCCGGAGTTGACTCAAGTATTCCTTCTTCATCGATTCTTGCTTCCTGATAGCACCTTCTTGCACTTTCTTCCTCATACGCATCGCCTCCAGTGTCCGTAGCTTGAAAGCGACTTTAACTTTATCAATTAAAGTCGGTTCTACTCAGATACTCATTTGTCATCACATGCGTCCCCAGAGTCTTTAATTCTATCTCCATCCTTTGCAAGTCACACAAAATGGGCCTTTATTGACAATATCGCACTTGTACTTGCATATGATTTCCTACTCAATCGCCGGCTACCACGTTTGCTTTTCCGGATGGTATTGGATGGTATGATCATAATCTTTCAACAGCTTCAAGCCAACGTCGTTTATCGCATGTTGAGTTCCTTTTGAGTGAAGAAATATTTGAGGCTTTTATGATCCGTAAAGATCTCCACTTTCTCCCCATACAAGTAATGCCTCCACATTTTAAGTGCAAAGATAACAAATGCCACTCTAGATCATGAGTAGGATAATTCCTCTCATATTCTTTGAGTTGTCGCGAGGCATAAACTATAACTTTTCCATGTTGCATAAGAACACATCCCAACCCTTTGCCCAAGCATCATCAGTAGATGACAAATCCCTCCGAGCCGGATGGTATTGTCGAGCAGTCTTTGAAATAAGTCTCCTCTTGAGTTCTTGAAAACTCTTCTCACATTCTTCGCTCCAACCGAACTTTGTATCTTTCCGAGTCAAATTTGAGTCGATGGAATAGCGATTCGAGAAAATCCTTCCACGAATCTCCGATAATAACCACTAAACCGAGAAAGCTACGTGCTTGGTCATTGATTTAGGTTGTTCCCGACTTTGAATAGCTTCAATCTTTCTTTGGGTCAATGGATATTCCATGACTTGATACCACGTGCCCAAGGAATGCTACTTCTTCAAGCCGAAACTCGCATTTCTTCAACTTGGCATAAAGCTTATATTCACGAAGCTTTTGGAGTGTCGACCTCAAGTGTTGCTCATGATCTTCACGGCTTTTGGAATAAATAAGGATGTCATCAATAAAGACGTACCACAAAGTGATCTAAATATTCCTTGAATACTTTCGGTTCATCATATCCATGAAGGCGGCGAGGAGCATTAGTCAATCCAAAGGACATGACTAGGAATTCATAATGCCCGTCATCGAAGTTCCGGCCGCCTTTGGAATGTCGGTGATTCTAATCTTCAATTGATGATATCCTAACGAAGATCAATCTTTGAAAAGAATTTGGCTCCTTGCAACCGGGTCAAACAGTCATCAATACGTGGCAATGGATACCTATTTTTGATGGTGGCGTGATTCAACTCCAGATAATCAATACAAAGTCGCATACTCCCATCTTTCTTCTTCACGAATAGAAATGAGGAGCACCCCAAGGAGAAGTACTAGGACGAATAAAGCCAATGTCTAACAATTCCTGCAGGTTGGGTCTTTAACTCCTCGAAGTTCAATAGAGCCATTCGATATGGGGCTTTGGATATAGGATTTGTCTTAGGGTTCAAGGTCGATACAAAATTCAATTTCACGCTCTGGGTAGGCCAGAAGTTCTTGAGGAATACGTCAGAAATTTATTAACAATAGGAATATCGTTTAAAACCGATTTATTTTTATTTAAATCATGACATGAGCTAAGAAAGCTTGACATCCGTTTTCAATAAACGAATAGCTTTATGGCTTGAGATGACCGTGATTGATTTTAATGGTTTGGTCGTTTGAATTAGCATAATAGGTTGATTAGGAATATGAAAGCTAACAACCTTACGAAAACAATCAATTTTTGTATGATAAGTAGTTAACCAATCAATCCAATCTAGAATCACGTCAAATGCAAGTATTTTTTTAATGAAATAAGATCGACCAGGTAATGTGAGGGTACCGATTTGAACAAAACAAGACTTATAAACGATGGATGTAATGAAGGTTTCTCCCAACGGAGTTTCCATGAGATAAGTCAAAGTCTAATTTCTCCAGTCAAATTTAATCGATGAGCGCAAGTAGGAGAAATAAAAGAATGGGTAGAACCCAGATCAAATAAAGTATAGACTTCATTAGAGTTTATGATAAGCTTACCCGTGATGACCTCATTCGGATTCCTTGCTCTTTGGGAGGTCACAACAAATGCTCTCCTTGCACTACTGGGTTTTGAATTTTACGGGATGGCCTTTGGTGCCTCCATCCTAGCTGAATTTGTCTTGATGGCGACAAAAAAATCGAGCTAAGTGACCTTCTCTTCCACAATTATAACATGCTTTGGAATGGCGACGCAGCTTTGGGTGATGTGTCCCTCTCTCCGCATTTGAAGCATATGATAGGTGGTCTTTCTCCTTCCTTAACAATGGGTCTTTGGTCTTTGACGTCTTTCCATCATTGTTGAATCTCCTTTTCTTGAAATGTCCATTCTTATTGTTTTGGCCCCGATTACCACCGGCGTGGTTACCATAATCGCCCTTGTTGATTCCCTCCACGCTTGTTGTCACCGCCTCGATGACTATTCTCATTGGTATTATAATTTTGCTTACTTGCTTCTTTTAGTTGCGTTGACTCATTATCGCTCCACTAATCGAGCCCTATTTACAACATCTCGAATACAAACACGCTTTATGAGAAATAAGATGTTGACGTATCTCCGACTTCAAACCTCTTAAAACATTCGCGCCATTCTCTCTTCATTATCCACCAAGTGGGACGAAACCGTGATAACTCCGCAAATTTTGCCTCGTATTGCGACACGGTCATATTGTTTTGTTCCAACTTGATAAACTCCACCTCCTTCATGTGGCGAATACTTTCGGAAAGTATTTGTCGTTGAACGACTCTGGAACTTCTCCCAAGATATCTTGATGACAAATTTGGTTGAGTACGCGTTCTGATTCCCACCAAGAATCCGCCTCTCACAATGACATAAAGGCGTGAGAAGGGAACCTTTTGCTCCTCGGAGCATCCCAAGACATCAAATATCTTGGTAATCTGCTTTATCCATGCTTCCGCCAGAAGTGGTTTTGGCTCTCCCTTAAACTCCGGTGGTCCCAGCTCCTTAAATTGTTTAGCGGTGACCGCTGAGAGTTTTCCGTGTTTCCACCTACGTTTTGGATGAGAGTCGCTCTCGCTTCTTTTGTTGCATAAATTGCATAAAGCCTCACCGAACATTTGATCATTTGTCATTTGGTCGGTGTTGTTGTTTTGCATGAGGATTGTCGCCTTCGATGCACATTATCTTGATTATTGATATGTGGTGAATCAACGATCGCCTGCGCTCCATTGCTATTCTCAACATTCTCAGATGTCATTTTCAGATACTGCCACAAAACAAAAGGTTAATTGACATGTAACAAATTATCCTTATCTTCTGACCAACCAATAAAATAGCACATAAACTTAGGTAGGTCATACTAGCGAAGGTATTCCCCGTCTCTCCCCTCCTAGTACTATTCTCACATCTTAGCCAGGGATCACATCCCTAAGCTCTGATACCAACTGTGACGCCCCCAAAATTAGGTATACATCACCCATCTTGAGTCGCCACTTACATGGTACAGAATTTAAATACAACTTATTAACATAACTGTCGTGTACAATACGACATAAACTGTGAGTTTAAATACAAATATCGCTTCACTAGATATTATACAAACTCAAACAAAAAGTCCTCATTACGATTATTATCACACTATTTTACGAATAGTGAGGACTACTAATGCTATCTTCGGACCATCACTCGTTTCCCCGACTCGTCCCAGCTATATTATCATTTCCTGAAGAGAACAGTGAAAGAAAGGGTGAGCTCAACTAGCCCAGTAAGAAATATTATGACTAAGATAATGCAGAATAAATTATCAATAGTCTTCAATAATGTTAAACTGATAAAATACAATAGACAACCAGTTTAACTCATAGCCGAAATATGCAATCCATTAAAAGAGTCAAGTAGAAAATAAAAAGTCTACTATCTTTTTAGGTTTTAAAAGGTTTTCATCATTATATAGTTGAGACTCAGCTTTTAATAAATATTCCACATCATCGAATCACCCCTGCACTACGGCCAAGGATATTCTTTAGTATCACGACCACAATTATTCATGCACTACGGGCCAAGAATATTTGTGTATTCATTAATGGTCATGATCATGCCAACAACTGTCCATCAATGCACTACGGCCACTGAGGATTTTTTATCACATCATTTGTAACATTACGGTCATGATTACAAGAATAGTCTCTCGGTCATAATCATACCAAGTCCATCTATGCACTACTGAATACACGATGACTTTCAAAAAATATAAACATGAGGATGATGACAATGATATAAGAATTCAATAAAACAAGTTCAAGAATTATTTTATCCGGGGAATTATTAACGTCCAAATTGTCAACATGATAATTTGTTTTGTAGAGTAAAATTCAAGAATGATCGGAAGAATATTTCCATGAAAAGATCTGGATGAAACGCAAATATCAAGGATATTCTACTAATTTCATGGAATATAGAAGTCAAAGTTTTAACCAACTGGGGTATAATAAAGAATGGAATAACAAAAGAAATCACCATGCATGCGATAGACCGCCTTACGCAGACGGGTTATTCCAATGTATAATAAATAACGGAACCAGTCGGTGAAATTCACACCAAGCGATGTTCCAATGTAATAATAAAGATGGAACCAGATCCGGTGTAAAACACATGACAGGGATATTCCAACGTAATAATAAAGATTTTAACCAGTCCTGTAAAACACATGCATGTGATGTTCCAACAGAATAATAAAGAAAGCGGAACCAGTCCGGTGTAAAACACATGACAGGATGTTCCAATGAATAATAGAAGAATGTCACCAAGTATAGGGTAAACCGCATTATCTGAGTTATTGCAACAGAATAAATAAGCAATGGAATAACAACAGCTTCTCTTCATGAATAAGAAAGAATAACACCCCTTACATTTGGTAGGAGATTGAATACTTCAGCAGTGTAGTAACAAAATACTCTTCTTCTTTCTCTCTTATTCTCTCTATACTTTCTCTCTCTATAGCTTGAATGAATTAAGTGAAAATAATGAAGCCCTAGGCCTCTATTTATAGAAGATTTCTAGCTTAGCACCCGCCGTGAAAAGGCAAGTGGCTTGACGAATCGGTTTGACGCTTTGTAATGTGAAACGACAAGTGGTTCGACGCCTGTAATGTGAAATGACAAGTGGTTCGACGTCTGGTAAAGGTAATTACTATTAACGTAGGTAAATACTATTGACGAAGGTAAATACTATTCACAAGGGTAATTACTATTGACGAAGGTAAATACTATTCACAAGGATAATTACTATTGACGAAGGTAAATACTATTCACAAGGGTAATTACGATTGACGAAGGTAAATACTATTCACAAGGGTAATTACTATTGACGAAGAGACTCTTAGATGATGACATATGAGCCCCCCATAAAATAATCAAACTTACCACAAATCATAACACATATTTAATCTTTCAATAATTATTAATCATTTATAACTTGTCGTCTCAATTATTGATTTAATACTATAACATATTATACGATGATAATCTTGTGACAATAATTGAATCAATAATATAAGAGATATGATGCGAAGAATCTTCATGAGCAATAATTGAGCATAGTGAGTGACTTCTCACGTAAGCATCAATAATCAATACCGCAGTGTGCTACTATGCAACCACGCCAGATTCTCGTACTTTTTTTACCACCGGGTAGTTCAACAGTTTTAACGGTAACACCTCCGCCGTTATTTTTATAAAAATATTTTTGTCGTTTTCTCAATCCAACAATAATGTTGTGGGGTCCACCAATGATTGAGCCATTGTACGAATATTCCCTAACAAAAAGAATATTCCCCGACCAAACGAATATTTTATAACAACTTGCATACTTTGCAAAATTTATAAATATTACCCACAACTATAACATTATATCAAATTTATTCCATAATATTCAAAAATAATATTTATAGAAAAATTCATCTTTATTTATAAAAGCTGGGGTCTTACATACAAAGTGTTAGCATGTATTGATAAAATAACTGCTAATATTGTACAGAAAAAGTAAGCAATTAAATTTATCTACAGGGTAGAGGGATTTCTGCCCATTTTACCCTCGTCGACCAATGCATGGAGTGCTGCTCCAATTGTCAAGGGTAAAGTCCTGATGGACTGCAGTGATGGAGGGATTATCATCGTCCTCCTTTTCCCGAATGATAACCATAACATCTGGGCAATCATCGTCTGGGGTGTATATTTTTGTATGTTCATCATGGACAATGATGCGTATGCCTGACATCATTAGGGTGAGGTCATGTTTACATTTTCGTTCCCTCTGTTCCACTTCAGGATTAGGAATCAGGACCTCTTTTTCTTTAAATGATATTGGTTTGGGAAATAGCATAGCCATAACATGGGCTGGCACCTTTACTGGAGACTGTATCATCGCATGAGGTGCAGGTGGAGAAAATCACCGTGTGGTGGAAGCTTGAGGAATCTGCTTGTGCTTATGAGGATTCCTATGACTTGAACTGGTAGAATAACCCAGTTTGACTGGATATTTGAATTGGGTGCTTAATATCCTGTTGATTTTTACCAAGCCCTTGTCCAGGCTAATGACCCAATGACATCATTTCTTGGGTAGCTGCCATCACTTTGGCAGAAATCTTGGGTACGGGAAGTGGCGCTCAAATAAGATGGTATTGTGTGTTGCTCATTTCCAAAGTATGAAAACTGGCCGGCTCAACTTTTGAATTGAAGCTGATGATTGGTAGGTTTGCTTGTTCAGGACATTCTAGCTCAGCGTAGACAGTGACTAGGCTATTGTTGACAATGTATTTAAGTTGTTGATGAAGTGTAGAAGGGACGGCTCCAGCCATGTGGATCCATGGTCTCGCTAATAGTAGGTTTTATCCTAAATCTATCTTGAGGATGTGGAAGGATACATTGAATGTATTTGGACCAATTTGAATTGGCAACTCAATCTCTCCAAAAGAATTTCGTCGGGATCCATCAGAAGCTTTGATAATCGTATGGCTACTTCGGATCCGCTTGAGATTGACGTTCATCTTCACCAAGGTGGCATAAGGACAAATATTCAGAGACGAACCTCCATCTATCAAAACTCCGGATAACATATACCCGGAGGACAAAACTGTAATGTGCAATGACTTGCAATGACCGGTCCCTTCGGGTGGTAAGTCGTCATCAGTGAAGGATATCACATTGTTGTTAAAATGTGATCAACCAGATGTTGAAATTTTTCCACATCCACTGATTTTGGTAAGTAGGCTTCTTCCAAAACCTTCAATAAAATATTCCTGTGATCCTCGGAAGAGAAAACCAAGTCCAGTATTGAGATCTAATGTGAAGCTTATCTTAAGTTTAGAACCATCTTGGCTTCATTATGGCCCATAGTGCGGAGGAATTTCTCAATTTTCTCCATGGGAATCTTCCCCTTTGCTTTGATGGCGGGCTTCATTACCCTCTGAGGAAGATACAATGGATTTTCCTTCGACACTATAGCAGTAGTATGAGAAGTGGATCCTTTAGCTTCTCCATAATTCCATGGGACTTTGTATAAGCTGAAAACAGGATACTGTGGTCTGAAGGGTAAAGAAATTGGCTCTATTGCAGCCACTTTCAAAGGATTGTCAGCTCCTTTGAGTTGAATTGCTTGTATGGAAAATGGCCCAACAGTCTCATTAGCCTCAGCAGATATTACTGCTACTAATCCCTTCCATTTGGTAGGACAGGTATTCCCACTCTTGAGTATCACAGTGTCATCGTCTGCCAACTGCAGGACACCGCTGTCAATTAAATTATGAATCATGTGGCAGAGTACCCAACATTCTTCTGTGTTGTGACCGCAAGAATGTGAATGATATTGACATACTCCATCAGAGTTGAACCGTCTTGAACAGGGATTAATTAGAGGTAGAAGGGAGGTGATTCTTCTTTTGTTGATTAGCATCTGAAATATTTCCTCCATAGGTTGGCTTAGGTACGTAAATTCCCTTCTATTGGAAAAATCCTGACGGGCTTTAGCACTTGCTCTCTTCGCAACCTTGTCCTCCAGTGCTTCGCTTTCTGAACGTGATGAAGCATTCATGACAAAAGGAAGGAGATAGGCATGCTCCTGGCTGACTAAATGGCGTGTGACTTGATGCCCACGATCTCACCGTTATCTATTAAATCTCGGATATTATTTTTCAAGGCCCAACAATCTTGAGTATCATGTCCAGGTGCTCCGACCTGATAAGCACACTTTCAAGTAGCATTCAAACCGCTCCCATTAGGGTTGGCTAGTGGATGACGATGAGTGATTTTCTTCTGAGTAGTCAGAAGAGCAAGAATATTCTCAAGCGAGTCCCCAAAGGGTGTGAATGTTCGAGGGCTCTTTCCTTCTCCACCTTTAGGCAATGGAGGGTTTGAAGACTGTGCTTGGAAAGGGGAGTAGTTTCTCCTCTGTATAGGCATGTTCTGACTGTCTTTTTGACCTTGTAGTATCAAGGAAACACCCTCCTCTTTCTTTTTATGGACCCTCCTGGGGTTGTTTCCATAAGTTTTGGACTGGATGTACTCATCAACTGCTTTAAGAGCGGCTAGGTCTTGAATCTTTCCTGACTTCAATCCCATCTCAGCCATCACTCCGTGTTTGATCATTTCAGAAAATGGTTTGTCAATACCAGCTAAAACTCTTTCATAGAAAGAAGCTTCTTGTATGTCTATGAAAGTCATGACCATTTATGATTCAGTCATGGAAGGGATAACTTGAGCAGCAAGGCGCCTCCACCTTTGAGCATACTCTCTAAAAGACTCATGAGACTGTTTCTTGAACTTGGTAACTGCACCGATCAGAGCCATCCGAGATTGAAAAGTCATCTTGAGTGAGGAAGGCATGAGCTAGCTCTTCCCAGCTATGGATCTTTGAGTTCTCTAATCTGGTATACCATAAACGGGCTTCTCCAGTTAGACTCTTCTAGAATAGCTGCATTCTGAGCTTTTTGTTTTCCGCATAAGATCCAAGTTCTCCAATGAATACCTTCAAATGTGTGTAAGGATCCCCTAATTCGTCATACTTTTCAAAGTCAGGAGTTTTAAATTTCTCTGGATAATGAACACCAGGGAATATGCAAAGGTCAGCATATGAAACACTACCGTGTGTTCCAATCCCTTTGAGAGAACGGATAGTTTCTTCCATTTGAAGGACCTTCTTCCTGATATCACCAATGTCTGGATCTCCATTGAGATGGGTGTTTTCAGGGCCTTTGTTGGTCGTATCCAACTGAGGTTCTGGATTTGTTTTATCCAAACCTTGTGGTCCTCCTTTTGTAGAGGATTCTCTATGTGTAGGCATCTTTGAGCCCTGAGTAGACTGATGTAATTATTTAAGTAGGACATCCAAATCTGTAATTTGTTTACTTAATCCATCAAATTCTTCTCCAGAAATGGGATTAGACTGGTCAGAAGAAGACATGATTGGTTGTAGGCTCGTGGCCTTTTTGTATTTTGAGAAGGTAACAGGCCTAATTGTTTCCCTACAAAAGACTTATGTAGTTTAGTCTTAGGGATAATGTAAATGTTTACATGTTATGTGATATACCCGTGTTAGGAATATTATCATGCAAAACGGACGTTAATTGATAGCATGTCATATATGGGCAAATATTCTTCATATTTTCCATTAGATAAAGATGAATATGGAATAAAATTACAAGTAAATGCTTTTACAAGTAATAGAAAATGGAAAGCATGAAGAGACTTTCCTCCGTGTTTGGTTTATCAGAGGCTGACCTATCTTAAGGTTACTCTCACGACTTTTTGGCATTAAGGTTCCCAGATCAGCGCAATCTACTTGACGGGAAGTTAATCCGGTCTTTCAACTGGAGCGAATCTGGGTGGTGCCTTTCCTGAGCCTCGTTGGAATTAGTCTCCCTACGAGTCCAGTAATTAAACACCGACAGGATAGCCTCCTGGTGGAGGAACCACACAACATACATTCACATACAACGTGTCTCATCGTTTATGAAAATGATGACATGTGCGAAGCACTAATATCACAGATAGATATATTGCAGTGCAGTAATTAAAATGCATTCGTACACATTCATCATAAATGTAAATAAAACATTCACACACAAGCATATATCAGTTTTGAAAAGCTTGTAGTAGCGGCATAAACCCTCTTACTGGTATCTGATGAGTAGGTTTTTAACCTATGATTTATGTTCGTTTATCTTGTTATATTGTTAGTTTTTGGTACTTTCATGTTACTTTTGATGGGTTTTGTGCTTGTTATAGGATAATCAGTGGGCCTATCAAGATGTTAGCATTGGAAGGAGTTTTCAAGCAATTTTTGGACTTTCTGACTACATAGCGCGAAGGGGCGTGGTGTTGGACAACATAAGCGCTGCGTATGCCGCTTAGTGCATCGTTGATCATTGACTGGTAAATGGATTTGCTTCGCGAAAAGAGCAAGGTGTAGCGCGGGGCGCGTTGTTACGGGGACTTAAGCTAGACAGGTTTTATTATGAGAAAGAGAATGGGCAATCTTGTGAGCTATAAGTTCTTTATGTAATACATTTATAATAGGATTGTGTTATGGTGGTTATTACATATTCTTGGGAGTCTTCGATTGACTTGTTGGTTTTGAAAAGGATTTGGACTTCTTTTAGATTTTCTTGGTAATGAGTTAGAGTTGGATTAGGATTGATGGTGTGGAGCCGAAGTGGGGCAAACTCATGCTATGTGTAAGGAGGAAAATCGAGGAAAAAGAGACACACACATTTTTGGGAACAAGATTGAAGAACAAGAGCTTGGAGGAACGAAGAAGAGGAGGATTTTCATGAAGATTGCAGAATTGAATCAAGAGAAGGGTGGTTTAATACTATTCTTCTTTAATTTTAATTTGTGTAATCGGGTTGATGTTTTCTTTAATTTATTCAGTAGTTAATTCATTTATTATGAGCTAATTTACTTTTTAGGCTGATGATGGATCCTTAAGTGACAATGATTATGTAGCCTTGATTTCCAGTTTAATAAATTATTTTCCAGTTTATCTATATTAATTTGAGCTTGAATTTATGAATTGCCTGATCAATAATTCTTTGTGGATTTGTATGAAATCGAGAGAGGATATACGAATCTAGACTTAGTTAATATAACATGTGTTCATAAATTTTGTGAATAACACAATCTTGATGAATGTTAAGGTAGAGATATGCTTGACATCGCTTGTAATCGGATAGAGAACTTAATCTTAAACCTTTTTTAATTATAATTCACATAGAGATATAATGAGTTAGTTGATTAAGGTGCTTAACTTGTTTCTATCTAATTTGTGGATTTAAGTTAATACGGTATTAGTGCATCGAGAGGTATAATATCTCTCATATTATTGATTCAATTATTGTCAATTATTACTACAGTAATTGCTGCATCATATCTCTCATATTATTGATTCAATTATTGTCATAGTATCATCTGTATAATATGTTATATTATTAAATCAATAATTGAGACGACAAAAGTTATTAATATTATTATTGGTAAAATTGAAAAGTTTTAGAATTCTGTTAAAGAAAAGTTTTGTCCACCTAATGCTCAACAAAAAGGAGAAATCCTTATCGGAAAGCCCCTTTTTCACGAACGCGACTCGGTTTGTTAAATATTGTGAGTTATAATATTAATGATGAATATGTTCGTGTTGATTAAAGATGAAATTGATAGTTCCATTGTGTTGGAATTATTAGTGTTAGAGGAAATCGACATTTATTTCAATAATAATTGATGTCTGGAAGTTAAATTGACCAATCAGGTAATTAATCGGATAAATGATCAATTAATTGCTATTAATTCACATGCTTATAACTATTTTTTCACATGTGTGTACTATTGATTCACATTCATGTACTATTAGGGGAGGTGGTGTAAGATTGATAATACTTACATGACTAAGTTAAAAATAGAGGTATAGATGGAGGTACTATACTGTAATTCATATTTTCACATGTATAGTGTAACGTCCCGAAATCCGGTCTATCTTCACACCCTGATTTCGTACGTCACGATCCCATCTTATTCCAAACATACACCATTATATAGCTAAATACAACAACATATACTCCCAAATCCCAGGTTCTAAAAATCTTATAACCTTTTTCATTATAAATAATTATAAATACATTATTCATTTCATCTTACAAGAGTGACTTTTATCCGCCACCAAGGATACATAACAGTTCTTCAAACTAATCTAAAGTTCATTTAACTTATTTTATATTACAAGTCTTCACTTGATCTTCTCGCTCATCCACATTCTGAATGGCACTTCATCTGGATACCGTTAGCTTGATCTTTACGGGATCCTTAAGTTCTTCTAACATCGTTCGCTAAAAATGTTTTTCATTTAAAGCAAGTGTGAGCATTCAATTGCCCAGCAAGTCATCACAGTTGAACAAACATCTTCAAGAATTCAAACATTCTTTTAAAACTTCAATAACCAAACAAAGGTTATGAAGCAGCTTGAATAATAGAAATAATCTCGATTCCTATCATTTTAAAACAATATTCACTTTCATGTTAAAATACTTTCATTCTTCTACCTTTTTCATACACATTCTGTCTGGCTAGAATCATTAGCACAGACTTAACAATAACTGATCATGTATAAACAGAGCATTCTCTTATTAAACAGTTAAATCACATAACAGTTCATTTCATAGAAACACCGAAGTGTTCACATTGTGGCTCAAGGCCTCATACGTTCTACCACCTTGTACAAATATCGCACATTAGCACATAGATGGAACTTCTCAAGTTCAACATCTGAGAAGTTTAAGAAATTAGCATTCATTTGAAATATGAATGAAGTTAGGAAACTTGCCTTACACCCAGCTACAGCTTACGCCGAACTGCTTATTTAAATTCCTATATAGCACATAAGAAAAACAACACATACACTAATTAGTCACGTATATTTGACTTATACATTAGTTTCCTTAACTTTACTTCTTAGGGTTCGCGTTCTTGTAACCTAAGTTTACGCGACCACTTTCATTACCGTTCTACAGCTTCATGACATACAGAGATGTCTTACTTTTACGTTCATCATCTTTGATGTCTTACATTCTTATCTTCTTCTTATAACTTCTCTAGGACTCAGCACACATCGCTTCTATGCTAGTAGTCCATATGGTACTCTAAGTGGTTTCCCACAAACAACCAACAAACAAGTTCCCGTCTCGTCTACACTGCCCATAACAGTGAGTTAGATCGGTTGCCAGTTTTGTATATACCTTCGCTCTCTGAAGGAATTGTTTAGCCCAACTCCCATATGTCAACCATCAAAGGTTACGATTGTACTACAACTTAAACTTATTGTAACTTATCTTAACCATTAACTATAACGTTCGTTAAGTTAATTTCATATTCCTTACGGCTTCCTGGCAACTAAATGCCACACCTTAGTATTCATTCTTTATCGTCTAAGTCATATAGTCTTTTGTATACTCAGAGCAATCATTACCTTTAAACCTTAACTCAGCTTCGTTACGTTAATATCATTCATATCTTACTTATTACTTTTATTATCCATTACTTGAACCCCATGTTCAGTAGTCATTCTTAATGTCCAAGCCATACCGTTCGTGGTATGCTAAGATCGCTCATATATCGCAACAGCGTTGTGTTTGCAGCGTCGATACGCTTTACACTTATCTCTCACTATCACGACATAACATATAAATGTTATTCATTACCCTCGTCGGTCAATGTTTAAGGAATCACAACCATAGCAATTCCTCATGTTCGTTCATCGTAACTACGGTCCCCGGATATCGGTTCCGTAATCCGCATTTACATTCTTTCTCTTTTACTCTTATATAATCTTTTTGTTTGACCTTCATTAAAGGTTTAATTCACTAAATTAAGTGTTACATTTGACGAATCTTATGGTCTTTATCTTCCCATACGTTTCCCCTAAGAGTTGAAAAGTTAAAAGCTATTCTCTTGATTTTTCCCTACACTAGTATTGCTATTTCACTCTCTTCTTTTTATCTCTCATGCCATGCATGCCATGAAGTTTACAAGTGCTCTCTCTCCTCGCCCTGGCGTCAGAAGCGTCACCTTTCAAGGCATGGCTGGTGCCGCGGCGCTAAGCCCTAACCCTAGAAAATTTATCTAAGTGTTTGATCCAATTTGAGACGCTTACTTCCCGCTTTCATAACTTATTTGTTATAACTCAGAATGAGGTCATTCCAAAGCCATTCTCTTCTTTACTTTACATAGTTCAATACCACCTAGACAGAACTTCATTCTGAATCCGTTAATGTGCCATTCAATTGGCTTAATCTTCACCCTTCGTTTATTTTACGTTTTTAACGCTCTTTGTTTATTCGTCCGTAATTCGGTCATCCGAACTCGGAATTCGTTCATTCTTGAGTCCACGACTCATGTTTTCTATGTTCTCTCATATTCTTATGAAACCCTACATGTTCGGGTTCATTTACTAACTTTCTAATTCTCGTTTGTCTTTTACAAAATTTTCACCATAACTTCGTTATAGCTAAGTTTTAATCCGTTCTTCATGAACGTTTCTACCGTTCCTAACCAAGAAAAATGCATCTAACTTATACGCGATGGTTTTAAACTTGTCCATCAACAACAAATATCCTACGATGGTTTTAAATTTATCCATCAACAACGTTCTTCGTGTTCTTCGCATGTTCTTCGTTCGTTCTTCATTTTAATCGATATTTTGGATTACGATTTCACTTTTTATTGGAATTTGATGTTATAGATCATCATTCCTTACTTATTACACCTACTTATTGATATAATCCACTCGGATCGTTCTAATTCATTACGAATCTTATACTTCCTTAAGAAATTTATTTACTAAACTTCAAATTCTTATTTTCATTATTTCTCATGATTTCAACCATATGAAATCATTCATAACCTCATCTACTTCTTATTTTTATTCGTATTAATCTATGTTTTGAACATATAAAACTTAATGAAAATCTAACATAGAAGTTAGGTTTTAATACCTTTCCTCTTTATTTTTCTTCCGCTAGACAAAATCGGCGATTTGCTAGCTTTTCTATTTCACGAAAACTTTCGATCCGATCATTCATGCTCATGTTCTTCCTTTTCCCTCTTCATCCGACCCTCTCTCTCTCTCTAGATTGTAGGATTTTCAAAATCTCATTTAAATGAAATAAGCTTCCTATTTATAGAATTTCAAAGCTAAGGGCATTTTAGTCATTTCACCCCCTAACCTCCTTACTATTCACATCTCCTTCCTATTCATGACTTAGGTGTTTTAACTTAGCCCTTAAGTCTACTTAGCCTTTAAGTTACGCGATTCCGTCATTCGGGTTTTTGTCCGACAGTTTTAAAAACTACGATTCTCGGAATCATAATATTTTTGGATATTTCGTCTTTCCTTTACCGATTAACTTTTACGTATTCTTCAAATTTATGAAAAACAAAAAACACTTTTTGGCGTTGAGCGTTTTCCTTCACGTTTTACCCTAACGTAGTTAAATTAGTGAAAAGTACACAGCAGTACTTTTCGTCATTTTTATTTCGTCCGGTTTCTACAGGTTTTTCAAGAAAAAATTTTATCGGCTTACTTAACTTTTCAAGATATATTATCCTCAAATCTTTTCACGGAATGACATTTCGACATACCGAACTCTCGAAATAGCTTAGGTTATTCAAACCCTAACCCTTAGGTTTCATCGGGTGAATAATGTCTATTTCGTTTTTTTCCCCAGAAATATTTTTGTTCCCGAAAAATTTTCATTTTTGTCTTGAAAATTCTTAATCGCTTAGTCTAGCTCGTAGCCAGAATCCTCCCGACTTGTAATCATCCTAGGTTCTAGAACGATTAATAAAGACATAGCACATAATATTATTAATAAAAATTTATTTTATTAATAACTAATTCTTTAAACTTAAATTCTGGAAAAATCCAAATTTTCGGGTCGTTACACTCTTCCCCTCTTATAAAAATTCGGTCCTCGGAATTTCTTAAAACCACACCCATACCCGGGTCATCACATTCACCCCTTCTTCACAGAATTTCATCCTCGAAATTTTAGCCTACCAATCTTCTCAAATTCTCTTCAAAGAAGTTCCTATCTTTCAAACATTCTCTCACCTTCACAACTTATCAAGAATTATGAAGTAGAATGAACAACAAGGAATATAAGAATCCCCTTACAATATTTCATACTTTTGCTGAGGGGTCAAATTGACCATGAACTCTTACTCGGTTTAACAGCATGACGCCGTAACCTTTCTTCCATGGTCAGTTTACAATCACAAAGAAAGCAAACTACCTCTTACCCATCGTATACCCCATTTCGGGATATGTTCACCTCAGACTTAATCATTAGATTTCGCACCAAAACAATTTGGTTTGGCACAACTTCTTCAAAGAAAAGCTTGATTTTCTTTTAAACATGACATACCATTTGTCTAGCCGAATCAAGTAGCTTAGACCATACCAATAAATTGGATATCAACGTGAAACATTCGTCTAGTCAACTCAATTGACATCAACTACTTCTTTAAATTCTTTTCGCAATACATCAAAACGTTTTATGACGTCATGATACCGTAATTTTCAAAGTACGTTGAGGACTTCGTCAGTTTGTGACTTCATCATTATACATCATACTATAGCGGGTTGTTGATCCTAAGACCACATCCAACACCAGGTTCAATTACATTAATAACTCCATCCTTTTACCATCCTTGCATCAAATGCACTGATGATATTTTGATATTTCAAATCAATTTCTGTCTAGCCGAAGCAATTAACATAGACATACCAAGAATAGCTCTTTTAAAAATCTATTGATTCCAAAAGTTGAACCAATTCTTTCCTTTTTCAAAATGTACATATCAACACGAGTTCAATAAACTTTGAAATCTAGCTTAGCTAGATGACTTAGAATATCATATTCTCCATCTTCCTTCATTGTCTTACTACGACAATACTTAATCTTCTCTAGAACCTTCAATACTAAGCCTACTGAAAACAACTTGTTTTTAGTCTAAACATCCCTCTACCTTAGTACAGTCCATCAACTTACCACACATTATGAATTCAGGAACTTTCCACAATAATATGAGTTTAAGAACCATCCTAGACAGACCATAAGCGTCCATTCGTTGAAAAGTTCAAAAACATACCATATCATTATGAGTCACGAACGTACCATAAGTATGAGTTTCAAGAACTCGCACCTACCTTTTCGTTCTCTACCTATCAAGTATATACATGAGAAAAGATTCACCTTCTCGTCATATACATCTTGATAGCGCAACCAATTCCAATGATTATCACTGTAATAAGCTAAGCAGTTGTTACACCAAGCACAAACCTTTGGCCGTACAAAGGTTCATACAACTCAGCTATCACATGAGTCCTCAATTGAAATTTTACAACTCCTAAATCTCTCTTAATTTAATACGAATTTTCTTTAACTCATATACTATCCTTCACAACTCAATCTGAGTTCTTCTTCCCGTACTACTTTGTAGTACTTATACATCATTCATCATTTAACAGCTCATCTGTTACTACGATTCACTATGATCACGTGGTGATCTTCTTATCCATCTCTCTACGATTATAGTCTTAGATACTCTTACCTAAGATTTATAACCTATAAGCTCTGATACCAATCTTTAACGCTCTGAAATCTGGTCTATCTTCACACTCGAATTCCGTACGTCACGATCCCATCTTCTTCCAAACATACATCATTATATAGCTAAATATAACAACATATACTCTCAAATCCCAGGTTCTAAAAACCTTATAACCTTTTTCATTACAAATAATTATAAATACATTATTCATTTCATCTTACAAGAGTGACTTTTATCCACCACCAAGGATACATAACAGTTCTTTAAACTAATCTAAAGTTCATTTAACTTATTTTATATTACAAATCTTCACTTGATCTTCTCGCTCATCCACATTCTGAATGACATTTCATCTGGATACCGTCAGTTTGATCTTTACCGGATCCTTAAGTTCTTCTAACATCGTTTGCTGAAAATGTTTTTCATTTAAAACAAGTGTGAGCATTCAATTGCCCAGCAAGTCATCACAGTTGAACAAACATCTTCAAGAAATTAAACATTCTTTTAAGACTTCAATAACCGAACAAAGGTTATGAAGCAGCTTGAATAATAGGAATAATCTCGATTCCTATCATTTTAAAACAATATTCACTTTCATTTTAAAATACTTTCATTCTTCTACCTTTTTCATACACATTCTGTCTGGCTAGAATCATTAGCACAAACTTAACAATAACGGATCATGTATAAACAGAGCATTCTCTTATTGAACAGTTAAATCACAGAACAGTTCATTTCATAGAAACACCAAAGTATTCACATTGTGGCTCAAGGCCTCATACGTTCTACCACCTTGTACAAATATCGCACATTAGCACATAGACGGAACTTCTCAAGTTCAACATCTGAGAAGTTTAAGAAACTAGCTTTCATTTGAAATATGAATGAAATTAGGAAACTTGCCTTACGCCCAGCTACAGCTTACGCCGAACTGCTCATTTAAATTCCTATGTAGCACATAAGAAAAACAACACATACACTAATTAGTCACGTATATTTGACTTATACATTAGTTTGCTTAACTTTACTTCTTAGGGTTCGCGTTCTTGTAACCTAAGTTTATGCAACCACTTTCATTACCGTTCTACGGCTTCATGACATACGGAGATGTCTTACTTTTACGTTCATCATCTTTGATGTTTTAAATTCTTATCTTCTTCTTATAACTTCTCTAGTACTCAGCACACATCGCTTCTCTACTAGTAGTCCATATGGTACTCTGAGTGGTTTCCCACAAACAACCAACAAACAAGTTCCCGTCTCGTCTACACTGCCCATAACAGTGAGTTAGATCGGTTGCCAGTTTTGTATATACCTTCGCTCTTTGAAGGAATTGTTTAGCCCAGCTCCCATATGCCAACCATCAAAGGTTACGATTGTACTAAAACTTAAACTTATCGTAACTTATCTTAACCATTGACTATAATGTTCGTTAAGTTAATTTCTTATTCCTTACGGCTTCCTGGCAACTAAATACCACACCTCAGTTTTCATTCTTTATCGTCTAAGTTATACAGTCTTTTGAATACTTAGAGCGATCATTCCCTTTAATCCTTAACTCGGCTTCGTTACATTAATACCATTCATATCTTACTTATTACTTTCGTTATCCATTACTTGAACCCCATGTTCAGTAGTCATTCTAAATGTCCATGCCATACCATTCGTGGTATGCTAAGACCGCTCATATATTGCAACAACGTTGCGTTTGCAGCGTCGATACGCTTTACACTTATCTCTCACTATCTTGACATAACATCAAAATGTTATTCATTACCCTCGTCGCTCAACGTTTAAGGAATCACAACCATAGCAATTCCTCACATTCGTTCATCGTAACTACGGTCCCCGGATATCGGTTCCGTAATCCGCATTTACATTCTTTCTCTTTTACTCTCATATAATCTTTTCGTTCGACCTTAATTAAAGGTTTAATTCACTAAATTAAGTGTTACATTTGACGAATCTTATATTCTTTATCTTCCCATACATTTCCCCCAAGAGTTGAGCAGTTAAAAGCTCTTCTCTGGCTTTTTCCCTATCTTGGCTTGCTATTTCCACTCTCTTCTTTATCTCTCTTGCACTGGCGGCGAGTTTGCGATACCGGCTCCTCATTACAGCGCCGCATTTCACACCTTTCAAGGCATGGCTGGTGCCGCGGCGCCAAGCCCTAACCCTAGAAAATTTATCTAAGTGTTTGATCCAATTTGAGACGCTTACTTCCCGCTTTCATAACATATTTGTTATAACTCGGAATGAGGTCATTCCAAACCCATTATCTTCCTTACTTTACATAGTTCAATACCCCCCAGATATAACTTCATTCTAAATCCGTTAACGTGCCATTCAATTAGCTTAATCTTCACCCTTCGTTTATTTTATGTTTTTAACGCTCTTTGTTTATTCGTCCGTAATTCAGTCATCTGAACTCAGAATTCTTTTGTTCTTGAGTCCACGACTCACGTTTTCTATTTCTATCATATTCTTATGAAACCCTACACGTTCAGTTTCATTTACTAACTTTCTAATTCTCGTTTGTCTTTTACGAAATTTTCGCCATAACTTCGTTATAGCTAAGTTTTAATCCGTTCTTCATGAACGTTTCTACCGTTCCTAACCAAGAAAAATGCATCTAACTTATACGCGATGGTTTTAAACTTGTCCATCAACAACAAATATCCTATGATGGTTTTAAATTTGTCCATCAACAACGTTCTTCGTGTGCTTCGCATGTTCTTCGTGTTCTTAGTTCGTTCTTCATTTTAATCGATATTTTGGATTACGATTTCACTTTTTATTGGAATTTGATGTTACAGATCATCATTCCTTACTTATTACACCTATTTATTGATATAATCCACTCGGATCGTTCTAATTCATTACGAATCTTATACTTCCTTAAGAAATTTATTTACTAAACTTCAAATTCTTATTTTCATTATTTCTCATGATTTCAACCATATGAAATCATTCATAACCTCATCTACTTCTTATTCTTATTAATTTATGTTTTGAACGTATATAACTTAAAGAAAATCTAACATAGAAGTTAGGTTTTAATACCTTTCCTCTTTATTTTTCTTCCGCTAGACAAACCGGCTATTTGCTAGCTTTTCTATTTCACGAACACTTTTGATCCGATCATTCATGCTCATGTTCTTCCTTCTCCCTCTTCATCCGACCCTCTCTCTCTCTCTCTAGATTGTAGGATTTTCAAAATCCCATTTAAATGAAATAAGCTTCCTATTTATAGAATTTCAAAGCTAAGGGCATTTTAGTCATTTCACCCCTAACCTCCTTACTATTCACATCTCCTTACTATTCATGACTTAGGTGTTAAGTTAACTTAGCCCTTAAGTCTACTTAGCCTTTAAGTTACGTGATTAGTCTTTTCGGGTTTTTATCAAGCGCTTTTAAAAACTGCGATTCTCGGAATCCAAATATTTTTGGATATTTCGTCTTTCCTTTACCAATTAACTTTTATGTATTCTTCGGATTTCTAAAAAACTAAAAAATACTTTTTGGCATTGAGCGTTTTCCTTCACGTTTTACCCTAACGTAGTTAAATTAGTGAAAAGTACACAGCAGTACTTTTCGTCGTTTTTATTTTGTCTGATTTCTGCACGTTTTTCGAGAAAACTTTTATCGGCTTACTTAACTTTTCAAGATATATTATCGTCAAATCTTTTGACGAAATGTCATTTCGACATACCGAACTCTTGGAACGGCTTAAGTTATTCAAACCCTAACCCTTAGGTTTCGTCGGGTGAATAGTGCCTATTTCGTCTTTTTCCCCAGAAATATTTTTGTTCCCGAAAAATTTTCATTTTCTTCTTGAAAATTCTTAATCGCTTAGTCTAGTTCGTTCGCAGAATCCTCTTAACTTATAATCATCCTAGGTTCTAGAACGATTAATAAACACATAGCACATAATATTATTAATAAAAATTCATTTTATTAATAACTAATTCTTTAAACTTAAATTCTGGAAAAATCTTAATTTTCGGGTCGTTACATATAGAACTATTGATTCACATGATGTAATATTAGGGGAAGTGGTGCAAGTTTGATAATACTTGCAGGACTAAATTAAAAATGAAGGAAAAGATGAAGGTATTATACGGTAATATTTTGAGCCCCAAAACGTGTAATTATCGAAACTATATTTTCCTATAAATAGAAGCTAATTCTTCCTTCATTATCACCAATTCACTAAGACTCACAAGAGCAATTATAGAGAGAGAAGCTATAGAGAGAAAGAATAAGAGTAGTTTGCTACTTCACTACTCCAGTATCCAGTCTTTTTCTGTGCTAAGGGGTATTATTTATTTCATATTCTGAAGAGATATTATTTTTCGTATTCGTATGAATATTATATTTGTTCAATATTCGTAAGGAATATCATCTTCGTTCAATATTCGCAGGAATATTATTTTCGTTCAACAGTCGTAAGGGGTATTAATTCTTCGTAAATGATATTATTTCTTTCAATATCATTATGCCGGAATATTGTTACGAATTTTATTGTGAAATTTCTACCTTTTTGTGTCGGGATTACTATTCACTATAGTATTATTCACTCGGGTATTTGGGGCACTTTTCATGCTGGAGTACTATTCATGAGTTACTATTCATGGGTTACTATTCACTCTAGTATTATTCACTCAGGTATTCGGGGCACTTTTCATGCTGGAGTACTATTCATGAGTTACTATTCACCTGATTACTATTCACTCTAGTATTATTCACTCGGGTATTTGGGACACTTTTCATGTCAGAGTACTATTCACGAGGTAATATTCCCAAAGTACTATTCACAGGGTACTATTCACGAGGTACTATTCACCCGAAAAATATATTTCTTTTCTGTCCAAATTATTTTTGGGACATGAATATTATTCTTGAATTTTACTCTACAAAGCAGTATCATGTTGACAATTTGGATATTTTTAAACTCTGGATAAAATTAAAGTATTTAATATTTATCCTTGATTTCGTTTGATTAATGCTTATATCATTGTCATCATCCTCATGCTTATATTGTGATGAAAGTCATCTTTGGCTTACGTGCATAGATGGACTGTTGATTGGTATGATTATGACCAGGGATCATTCGGTATAATCATGACCCGTAATGTTATAAATGATGTGGTAAAAGTTCTCATTGGCCCGTAGTGTATTGATGGACAGTTATTGGTATGATTATGACCAAGGATTATTCGGTATAATCATGACCATTGATGATTACATGAATATCCTTGGCCCATAGTGAATGGATGATTCGATGATGTGGTTTATTTATTAAGTTGAGTCTCAGCGATAAATTTGATGAAAAACTTTTTAAATCATAGAAAATAGTAGATATCATGCTCTACTTGACTCTTCTAATGGATTGCTTATTCCGCTGTAGTTGTTAATCTAAAACTTGTTGTCTATTATATTCTATCAGTTGTTATACTGTTGAAGGCTAAGGTTAATTTATTCTGCATTATCTTAGTCATAATATTTCGTATTGGGCTAGTTAAGCTCACCCTTTTCTTTTATTGTTCTCTTCAGGAAATGAGAATATAGGCGGACTTAGCCTCGGAAATGGAGTGATGGTCTAGGATAAGTAGCTTTAGTAGTCCTCACTATTATGTGAAATAGTGTGATAATAATTGTAATGAGGACTCCATTGAGAGTACTGGATATTGTCTAGAAGGCAATATTCTTGTTTAAACTCTCAGCTATGTTTTGTCGTAAATTACCCGACAGTTGTATAATTAAGTTTGTATTTGATTTATGTACCATGTATTTGGTGACTCAAGATGGGTGATGTATACCTGTTTTGAGGGCATCACAGTTGGTATCAAAGCTTAGGGATATGATCCCTAGATGACATGTGAGACAAGAACTAGGAGGGGAGAGACGAGGAATTCCTTCGCTAGTATGACCTACCTAAGTTTATTTGTTATTTAATTGGTCGGTCAGAATATAGAGATAATATGTGGCATGTCAATTAACCCTTATTTTGAAACTATATTCTAGAATGATATCTGAAATACAAGAGATGAGAAATGGGAAAATCATGATAGAGAGGAAATAACCGGGAAGGTACAATCCAAAAAGAAAGTAAGGTATTCTCATCTCTTTGAACTACCAGGTACGTAAATTTCGAGGGCAAAATTTCATAAGGAGGGGAGATTGTGAGATCCCGAATTTTATGAAATAAAAGTATTCAATTTTTCTATTTTGGTAAATAGTTAAATTGATAAAAGTTTAAAGTTAAGGGTGATATTTGAAAATTTTGCAAAGTAAGCAAGTTGTTATAAAATATTCATTGTGTCGGGAAATATTCGTTTGGTCGGGGAATATTCTTTTTGTCGGAGAATATTCGTACGACGACACAATCATTAGTGGACCCCACAACGGAAGTATTGTTTTAGTTAGAAAACGACAGAAATAACTTTTTATAAAAATAACGGCGAAAGTTTTACCGTTAAACTATTGAACTACCCGGTAGTAAAAGTACAGTAATACGCGTGGTTGCATAGTAGCACACGGTATTGATTATTGATGCTTATGTAAGAAGTCACTCAGTTATACTCAATTATTGCTACAGTAATTGTTGCATCATATCTCTAATATTATTGATTCAATTATTATCACAATATCATCTGCAAAATATGTTATATTATTAAATGAATAATTGAGACGACAAAGTTATTCATATTATTATTTGCAATATTGACAATTTCTAGAAGTTCTATCAATGAGAGGTTTGGTCACCTAATTGCGCGCCAATAGAGAGAAATCCTTATCGAAAAGCCCCCTCTTTCCTAGGAATGACGTGGTTGTTAAATATTGTGAGTTATAATATTAATGATGAATAAGTTTGTGTTGATTAAAGATGAAATTGATAGTTCCATTGTATTAGGATTATTAGTGTTAGTGGAAATCGACATTTATTTCGATAAAAATTGATGTCTGAAAGTTATATTGACCAATCGGGTAATTAATCGGATAAATGAGCAATTAATTACTATTAATTCACATGCTTATAACTATTTGTTCACATATGTGTACTATTGATTCACATTCATGTACTATTAGGGGAGGTGGTGCAAGATTGATAATACTTGAATGACTAAGTTAAAAAATGGAGGTATAGATGGAGGTACTATACTGTAATTTGTATTTTCACATGTATAGAACTATTGATTCACATGATTTAACTATAAATTCACATGATGTACTATTAGGGGAGGTGATGCAAGTTTGATAATACTTGCATGACTAAATTAAAAATAAAGGAAAAAAGGTATTATACTGTAATATTTTGAGCCCCAAAACGTGCAATTATCAAAACTATATTTTCCTACAAATAGAAGCTCATTCTTCCTTCATTCTCACCAATTCACTAAGACTCACAAGAGCAATTATAGAGAGAGCAGCTATAGGGAGAAAGAAGAAGAGTAGACTGCTACTTCACTACTCCAGTATCTAGTCTTCTTCTGAGGTAAGGGGTATTATTTAGTTCATATTCTGAAGAGATATTATTTTTCGTATTCGTATGAAAATTATATTCGTTCAATATTCGTAAGGAATATCATCTTCGTTCAATATTCATAGGAATATTATTTTCGTTCAATAGTCGTAAGGGGTATTATTTCTTCGTAAATGATATTATTTCTTTCAATATCATTATGCCGTATATTGGTACGAATTTTATTGTGGAATTTCTACCTTTTTATGTCGGGGATACTATTCACTCTAGTATTATTCAGTCGGGTATTCGGGGCACTTTTTGTGCCGGAGTACTATTCACGATTTACTATTCACCCAGTTACTATTCATTCTAATATTATTCACTCAGGTATTCGGGGCACTTTTCGTGCCGGAGTACTATTCACAAGTTACTATTCACGGGTTACTATTCACCTGGTTACTATTCACTCTAGTATTATTCACTCGGGTATTTGGGACACTTTTCATGCTGGATTATATTCACAAGATATTATTCCCAAAGTACTATTCATAGGGTAATATTCACCCGAAAAATATATTTCTTTTCTGTCCAAATTATTTTTGGTACATGAATATTATTCTTGAATTTTACTCTACAAAGCAGTATCATGTTGACAATTCAGATATTTTTAAACTCTGGATAAAATTAAAGTCTTTAATATTTATCCTTGATTTCGTTTGATTAATGCTTATATCATTGTTATCATCCTCATGCTTATATTGTGATGAAAGTCATCTTTGGCTTACGTGCATAGATGGACTGTTGATTGGTATGATTATGACCAGGGATCATTCGGTATAATCATGACCTGTAATGTTATAAATGATGTGGTAAAAGTCCTCATTGGCCCGTAGTGCATTGATGGACAGTTGTTGGTATGATTATGACCAGGGATTATTCGATAGAATCATGACCATTGATGATTACATGAATACCCTTGGCCCGTAGTGCAGGGATGATTCGATGATGTGGTTTATTTATTAAGTTGAGTCTCAGCGATAAATTTGATGAAAAACTTTTTAAATCATAAAAGATAGTAGATATCATGCTTTACTTGACTCTTCTAATGGATTACTTATTCCGCTGCAGTTGTTGATCTAAAACTTGTTGTCTATTATATTCTATCAGTTGTTATACTGTTGAAGGCTAAGGATAATTTATTCTGCATTATCTTAGTCATAATATTTCTTACTGGGTTAGTTGAGCTCACCCTTTTCTATTATTGTTCTCTTCAGGAAATTAGAATATAGCTAGGACGAGTCGGGAAATGGAGTGATGGTCTAGGATAAGTGGCTTTAGTTGTCCTTACTATTTCTGTGAAATAGTGTGATAATAATTGTAATGAGGACTCCATTGAGAGTGGATATTGTCTAGAAGGCAATATTCTTGTTTAAACTCTCAGCTATGTTTTGTCGTTTATTTCCCGATAGTTGTTTAATTAAGTTTGTATTTGATTATGTACTATGTATTTGGCGACTCAAGATGGGTGATGTATACCTGTTTCGGGGGCGTCAGAATTGATGCAGCGTCGGGTGGAGTGTTCATGGCTAAGCGTTATGAGGAGGCCTACAATTTGATTGAGACAATGGCAGCTAACAACTACCGATGGCCTACAACAAGAATGACACAGGAAAAGGTAACTAGAGTGTTAGAAGTAGGCATGGATGGTGAAAGATGAAGCACAAATCTCAAAGACTTTTCCAAGAAGTTGATCGCCATGATAGTGGGCACAGTGCAACAAGTTGCATAGTTGTGTGTGAATTGAGCGCAGGTGAACATCCTATAGATCAATGCACAATCAACCTAGCGTCCGTGCAATTCGTGGGTAGCTACAACAGGGCTCCACGCCCATCATATCCCCCAGGTTTTCAGAATCATCAATAACAGGCTCAACATCAAGAAAGAAAATCAGATTTAGAGGAGTTGTTGTCAAAATACATAACTAGCAATGAGGCAACGATGAAAAACCAAGCAATGGCCATCAAGAATTTGGAAAATCAGATGGTACAAATTTCCTTAGCATTGAACAACAGACCACAAGGGACTCTACCGAGTGATACCGAGAGAAATCCGAAGGGAAACCATGAACAGTGTCAGGCAATTACGTTGAGGAGTGGAAAACATCTCGTTGGTGAAGATGCAGAAAATTCAGCTATATCGGATGAAAAAATTGATGACAGCAAAGTGGTTGAAGGAAATAAGGGTGAGGATAAGCAAAGTGAGAAAACAAAGTTAGATGACAAGCCAATTGTGTATCCTCCACTACCGTTTCAGTAGAGGGTCAAAAAATAGAAATTAGATAAGTAGTTCACGAAGTTTTTGGAAGTTTTTAATAAACTTCAGATTAACATCCTGTTCGCAGAAAGCCCTAGAGCAGATGCCAAGTTATGCGAAGTTCATGAAAGGGATTATGTTCAGGAAAAAGAAATTGGAAGACTTCGAAACAGTGGCATTAACAGAGGAGTGTAGTGCGATTTTACAGCGAAAGTTGCCACCAAAGTTGAAAGATCCGGGGAGTTTCACTATTCCATGCACAATCGGGAACATGTCATTTAATAAGTGTTTATGTGATTTGGGGGTGAGTGTGAACCTTATGCCGTTATCAGTTTACACAGAATTGGGTTTGCCCTCACCAAAGCCTCGAATATTTCACTACAGTTGGCGGATAGGTCAGTCACATATCAGAGAGGCATAGTAGAGGACATATTGGTTAAGGTGGATAAGTTTATATTCCCTTCGGATTTTATTATTTTGGATTTTGAGGAGGATAAGAACATCCCGATTATCCTAGGGAGACCTTTCTTGGCTACGGGTAGGACACTCATCGACGTACAAAAAGGCGAACTTACTATGAGAGTCCAATATCAAGAAATTAAATTTAACGTGTTCAAGGCCATGAAATTCTCTACGGATGAAGAGGAATGTTTCAGGATGGATATTATTGAGCAGATAATCAATGAAGACATGGGAAAGAGTTTGGTCAACGATCCATCGGAAACAACATTAGTAGGGGATGAAGAGTTTGATGATCCAGAATTTGTGGACTATTTACAGATGCTAGACTCCTTGTCATGAGTTAGCATATTTAAAACACCATTTGAACCATTGCACACGGAGGAGAAAGCCACAACAAGGATGAAACCATCATTGGAGGAGCCACCAACTCTGGAGCTTAAGCCACTCCCTAAACACCTCAGGTATGCGTATTTAGGCAATTCCAATTCTTTACCTGTTATTATTTATGCTGCACTTAACGACTTGCAGGAAGAAAAGTTGCTGAGGGTGCTTAGGGAACATAAATCAGCGATAGGATGGATGATAGCGGATATTAAGGGAATTAGACCTTCTTTTTGCATGCATAAGATTTTGATGGAAGACGATGCAAAAACGATGGTGGAGCAACAACGACGACTCAACCCAATTATGAAGGAAGTTGTAAAGAAAGTAATTCTGAAATTGTTGGATGCCGGTATCATCTACCTGATTTCTTAAATTGTGGGTTATTCCGGTTCAGTGTGTACCGAAAAAGGGAGGAATGACTGTGGTACAGAATGAGGACAACGAGCTAATTTTGACAAGGACAGTGACCGGTTGGAGGGTTTGCATGGACTACAGGAAGTTGAATAAGGAAACCCGCAAAGATCACTTTCCTTTGCCCTTCATCGATCAAATATTGGACAGACTGGCGGGACATGAGTACTACTACCTTTTGGATGGATACTCGGGCTATAATCAGATCATCATCACTCCTGAGGATCAAGAGAAGACTACGTTTACGTGCTCATACGACATATTTGCATTCAAGAGAATGTCGTTCGATTTATGTAATGCACATGCTACCTTTCAGCGGTGTATGATGGCCATCTTCTCAGACATGGTGGAGAAAAACGTGGAAGTCTTCATGGAAGACTTTTCTGTCTATGGGGACGACTTTGATACTTGCTTAGGGAATTTGGTGATGGTGTTACAAAGATGTAAAGACACGAACCTGGTACTTAACTGGGAAAAAGCCACTTCATGGTTGAAGAGGGCATAATTTTGGGTCACAAGGTCTCGGCTCAAGGATTGGAGGTTGATAAAATTAAGCTGGAAACAATCAAGAAACTGCCTCCACCGAGCTCAGTAAAGGGAATTAGAAGCTTTCTGGGACATGCTGGGTTCTACAGGAGATTCATAAAGGATTTCTCTAAAATTGCAAAACCTTTGTGCAGTCTTTTAGAGAAGGAGTCTGTTTTCAACTTTGACGAGGAGTGTAAGTCGACTTTCAAGTTGTTGAAGAAGAAGTTGACTATAGCCCCCATGATCGTCGCACCGGATTGGAATATGCCTTTTGAGCTAATGTGTGATGCAAGCAACTATGCAGTTGGGGCTGTTTTGGGACAACACCGAGAGAAGGTATTTCACGCCATATATTACGCAAGCAAGACACTCACAGAGACTCAAATTAATTACACAACTACAGAAAAGGAATTTCTTGCAGTGGTGTATGCATTCGACAAATTCAAGGCATACTTGATCAGGACTAAGGTGATAGTCTACACAGATCATTCGGCTATTCGGTACCTAATTGCGAAAAAAGATGCTAAGCCACACCTTATCTGATGGATTCTACTTCTACAAGAGTTTGAACTCGAAATAAAGGATAGAAAGGGGATGGAGAATCAAGTCACTGATCATTTGTCTAGGCTGGAAAATCAAGATAAACCGAAAGAGGACAAGTGTGCAATCAACGAGTCATTCCCGGATGAGCAATTGTTTGGGATAAATACTGAATTTCCATGGTACGCGGACTATGCGAATTATCTAGTGAGCAACGTTCTCCCACCTGATCTTACAAGACAACAGAAAAAGAAGTTTCTTCATGACGTAAAACGGTACATGTGGGACGAACCTTATTTATTCAAGAAGTGCGCCGATAAGATGATAAGAAGGTGTGTACCCTACAGTGAAGTGAAGAAAATACTGCATAAGTGTCACTCATCTGCATATGGCGGACATTATGGTAGCGAGAGGACAGCAACAAAGGTGCTTCAATCCGGGTTATATTGGCCTACATTGTTCAAGGACTCCCACTAATTTGTTAAAACATGTGATAGATGTCAAAGGGTGGGAAACATATCGAAAAGGAATGAGATGCCTCTACAAACAATTCCAGAAGTTGAGATTTTTGATGTATGGGGCATCGATTTCATGGGGCCATTCTTTTCGTCACTTAACAATCAGTACATTCTGCTCGCAGTGGATTACGTCTCAAAATGGGTGGAAGCCGCAGCACTCCCATCGAACGATGCCAAAGTGGTTCTAAAATTCGTACAGAAGAACATTTTTACGAGGTTTGGCACGTCGAGAGCTATCATAAGTGATGAAGATAGTCACTTCTGCAATAAATCATTTACAGCTCTATTGGCAAGGTATGGGGTCAACCATAAGGTAGCGACGACTTATCATCCCCAAACCAGTGGGCAAGCTGAGGTGTCGAACAGGGAAGTCAAGAGAATCTTGGAAAAAGTGGTAAACTTAAATCTAAAGGATTGGTCAATCAGGTTGGATGATGAACTATGGTCCTATCGGACTGCATATAAAATACTGATCAAAGGCTTGTCACTTACCAGTTGAGTTACAACATAAGGCTTATTGAGCGATTCAGAAACTCAATTTTGATTAAGTAGCTGTAGGGGAAAAGCGACTACTACAATTAAACGAGCTCGACGAATTTCGCCTTTAAGCCTACAAGAACTCCAAGTTATACAAGGAAAAGGTCAAGAGATGGCACAGACAAAAAATTATGCAAAGAACGTTCGAACCTAGGAAATCAGTCCTATTGTTCAACTCACAATTGAGATTGTTCCCAGGAAGACTAAAATCAAGGTGGTCGGGTCCATTCACCATCAAAACAGTTTTCTCAAACGACGCCGTTGAACTTTATAGTAGAAATCCATTGGAGACTTTCAAGGTCAATGGCCAACGGTTAAAGCATTACTCGGGTGGTGATTCAAATTGGGATGTCGTCAACATTACCCTCACCGATGCACAGTGATACAAGAGACACCGTCGGGCTTACGACGTTAAAACTAGCGCTACTTAGGAGGCAACCCAAGCTCTAAACTCTTTCTCTTAGTTACTATTTACATCTTAGTTTATAATCTAGTTTAAATATGCATTTTTCATAGAAGATTAACTACATCTTTGGAAGAGTTGCAGATAACTCAAGAAAAATCGAGTCACAGACTCTCGCTTCTCCCAGTGCGGCCAGCGCACTACCCAAGGCTTAAACATAAGCAGCTAAACGCTACTACCACCCAGTGAAATTATCGACATGACAATACGGACAATCGCCATCGTCACCGATCCCACAAATGGCGGCGCCTATAACCAATGTATAAGGAGTACCGGACGTGCAATCTTTTCCATATTATTGAACTCCTAGCGCGACACCGTATTCTAAAAAAGGCCCGGCCCAACAGACGGTCTTTGCTCGCTTTCGAACACCAAAGTACCGAACCGATTTAATTGGAGTGTCCTAGACTATAACAACTTCGTCTCTCCTTAATACACTTAACTTCTCCACTTCTCCTACACCCTTAACACTTCCACTACTCCATAACTCCCATAACCTCCATTACACCATCTATCCTTCTCGTTCTCCTTTTTAACGTCCATTCCAATTAAACCCGTACATCTCCATCTCCAAACCCACGTTGGTTTTCCATCCCCTATATGAACTCCAACCATCCATGTAGTCAAATTCCTATCAATTATAAACACTACACTCCAATCCTAAATCTAATCCCTTCCTTGCACAAATTCATTCAAATTGGGACATCTTTACAAAGAAGGACACACAAAATCATTAAAGGTAAGCACAACTTACTTCATCCTCCATATTCTTCTCTTTTATTGATATCAATTTGAGTGGAAAACCTTGGAAACTGAGTGCCCAAGGAGTGGGTTGTGTGATTTCAAAAATTTGGCTAGAAAAATAACACCAATCAACCAATTTTGGGGAAAATATTCAGTCTGCCCGCCAACTATTTGATAAAAGTCCAGAACCAAACTTTGAGCCTAATATCACCTGAAACACCATGTCTTCCCATAAAAGACAACATCCATCCACCTCTACTACTCGGCCTCAATATGATCATATGAAATTTGTTAGTGAGAGGGCCACAGAACGATTCAAGTCATCCATTGACAAGAAGAACTTGGTGCTAGAACGTGGATTGAAGCCGAATGCTAATTTGGATGGTGATATGGCTTTGCAAATTGTAGAGCATGATTGGTTTCAGTTAGTAGAGCAACCACTTCCAGCGGCTATCAACATAGTGAAAGAGTTTTATGCCAATGCAATGGAACATGTCAATCATGTTGCTATGGTTCGGGAAAAACCAGTGGCATTTCATGCCGACGCTATCATCATTTATTTTGGGTTAGAGGCACCACAAGCCGACCGATATGAAGATGGGTTGCCCGAGCTAGACGAGTTAATTGTCAGATTATGCAAACATGGGACTCAATGGGTAATTCAAGCCAAAACGAATGAAAAGATAAGTTTTTCCCAATCAGCACTTAGTTGATATGGCAAAGCATGGCATACATTTATGTGTGCTTGTCTAATGCCCACTCGCCACCAGTACGATGTAACTAAGGCACGGGCTTGACTATTATATGGGATTGTTCACCACCACTACCGTGTGAATAACTTAATTGCATTCTACAATGTCGATGTGGGGGAGTGTATTCAAGAGTCCATTAACCGGGTGTTACGTGGGAGTACTACGGGAGGTTTGCTTCATGGTTTCCTAATCACTGATTTATGGCGTAAAGCTGGGGTGCAGTGGCAACCTTCTAAGCCTGTCCAACAACCGATGGCTATAATCGATCATGCTACTATTGAGAGGTACAAGGCATGGGAAGGGACGAGATCACACCCGCGTGGTGAAGGCTACATTATGATTCGCCAACCCTCACCCCCAGTTGGAGCGGAACCTATGCACGAGCAACAAACTCGGGGCTCAAGGAATCAATTTATGTGGTTGGCCCAACGCTAAGATTTAATGCATCAGTACAATGCAAATGCATTCAACACGCTTGCTGATGTGTTTTCCCATTGCAATCCTAATGCTCAACCGGTGGTTATGCCTGTTCCTCCTATTCTGCCAACATATCCTCCTTCGGACGACAACAAGCAGTAACTCGTTTTTAGGGAAGTCCTCATACTTTTATTTGAATTATTTAACACAATGAAGACATTACTTGATTTAAGTTTGGGGGATTATGTTTTCTGCCTAGTTAATGAATGAATTTTTTTTTACAAAATCATGATAGTTAGTGTTATAATTTGTTTAGTCTTTATATATATATATATATATATATATGCATGTAGTTGCATGAATCCAGTTGATATATTGTATAAGTTTGTTCTTGGCCAATGATGAGATTAGAATTTGGTAAACAAGTACAGTGCCAATTAAGGGAACTTTGATGTAATTTCTTGTTATAAGTTGGATCTTTTTCTGCTTGAAACTAGTATAATAAGGATAGCACAGTAAAACTAACTTGTTGATTGATTGCGTTTAAATTGATTCCTAATGGGACTCTAAAGGATAATGCTAGTTTGAATGAAAGAATGACAAGAATAAGTAGTGATGACTAAAGTAGATAAGAACCTAAGTTTGGGGGAATATTTGGGTATATAAGCTATATATAAAAAAAAAGAGGAAAAAAATATGAATAAACACTGTGGCATGCTTGTCTAGTTTTGTGGCCTTTGTTACTTGAGTAAGTAAGCTCGATGGGATTGTCTTTACACCTAACGCCCTAAGGTCTTAATGATTTGAGAGTCGTTGGTCAAAAGCTTGTTAAGGTAGCATTGAAAAGCCTAAGGGAACAAGACATTGCATAGTTATGTGTATATCTAAAAAAATAATGAATAAAACGAGAAATAAGAGCAAAAAGCCCCTGTAAATGATAAATAAAGCATAAGTATCCCATGTTGACCCTCGATATTAGTAATTGTCTGACTTTAATTGGAATTAGCTTGTTTTTGGATTTCTTGAGTTTACACTATATGATGCCTTAGAAGAGATTTGTTATTTATTGAATTTGAATGTGTATCAATTAACATTGTTGGGAGGCACACACACTATACTAGTGATAACAGTTTAAGATGTAATGGTTGATAAGGAATTGTGGATTGGTTTTGTTATGAAGTGTTGACATGTTTACTGAATTTTTCTGAGGCCGTTTGAGTAAACTATCTCTACTATCTTAATACTGGATTCGTAGTTTTTAGCTGTTAGATGCATTGCATTGCATTACATTGCATTTTGCTTGAGGACAAGCAATGTTCAAGTTTGGGGGACTTTGATGAGTAGGTTTTTAACCTATGATTTATGTTCGTTTAGCTTGTTATATTGTTAGTTTTTGGTACTTTCATGTTACTTTTGATGGGTTTTGTGCTTGTTATAGGATAATCAGTGGGCCTATCAAGATGTTAGCATTGGAAGGAGTTTTCAAGTAATTTTTGGACTTTCTGACTACATAGCGCGGGGCGCGCTGTGGTTCTAGACAACATAATGGGCTTGAGCACGCGCAAATCTACGGTTGGTCATTGACCGGGTAGCCGCAATTTATGACTGCGAAAGAGCAAGGTGTAGTCAAGGACCTTATTTATTACGGGGACTTGAGCTAGGCAGGTTTTGTTATGAGAAGGAGAATGGGCAATCTTGTGAGCTATAAGTTTTTTATGTAATACATTTATAATAGGATTGTGTTATGGTGGTTATTACATATTCTTGGGAGTCTTCGATTGACTTTTTGGTTTTGAAAAGGATTTGGACTTCTTTTAGATTTTCTTGGTAATGAGTTAAAGTTGGATTAGGATTGATGGTGTGGAGCTGAAGTGGGGCAAACTCGTGCTATTTGTAAGGAGGAGAATCGAGGAAAAAGAGACACACACACTTTTGGGAACAAGATTGAAGAACGAGAGCTTGAAGGAACGAAGAAGAGGAGGATTTTCACGAAGATTGCAGAATTGAATCAAGAGAAGGATGGTTTATTACTATTCTTCTTTAATTTTAATTTGTGTAATTGGGATGATGTTTTCTTTTATTTATTCAGTAGTTAATTCATTTATTATGAGCTAATTTACTTTTTAGGCTGATGGTGGATCCTTAAGTGAAACAATCATTATGTAGCCTTGATTTCTAGTTTAATAAATTATTTTCCAGTTTATCTATATTAATTTGAGCTTGAATTTATGAATTGCCTGATCAACAATTCTTTGTGGATTTGTATGGAATCGAGAGAGGATATACAAATCTAGACTTAGTTAATATAGCATGTGTTCATGAATTTTGTGAATAGCAGAATCTTGATGAATGTTAAGGTAGAGATATGCTTAACATTGCTTGTAATCGGATAAAGAACTTAATCTTAAACCTTTTTTAATTATAATTCACATAGAGATATAGTGAGTTAGTTGATTAAGGTGTTTAACTTGTTTCTATCTAATTTGTGGATTTAAGTTAATACGGTATTAGTGCATCGAGAGGTGGCTAGTATTACATTCGTGTTCTTAATTAATAAACTGGAATAGTAAATTGAACTGGAATTAAGGTGAAAAATTCATAGTGAAGCTTAGGGTGAAATCGGAAGCCTAATTCTTCAATAATTGTTTGAAAATTCAGTTCTTAATATTTGTGGTTGTTTTGGGATAGTTTATTTATTGATAATTTAGATTTTATAATTTTAATCATTAATTTGGATAGTTTAATAAAATTAGGATTAATAGGAAATTTATAATTGTGAGGTTAAATTTCTTACTAAATTATCTCTGTGGAAACGATACTCTAATCACTATTATATTACTTGTTGACCACGTATACTTGCGTGTTGTGCGTATATAGATTTTACCCAACAGTGTCCCCAGCAGAGTCGCCACCTATCGATGTCGGGATTTTTATTTGTCCCTTTTTTGTTCTTGTTCTTTGGTGTTCTCATGTTATGTGAGATTTATTTGAAAAAACAAGTGAAAAAGGTCCGACATGTATCATGTCGATGATTTGACTATAAGAGTCGCCAATTGGTGTTTTTAACTGGTTGCACCAATGCAACCGAGAAAAGGTTTGCACATTGACCCAGTGATATGACACTGCTAAACGAGTCTGTGAAACCAAGATTCATTTGGGTTCGGGGGTTTTATTATGCCGAGGGAAGGTGTTAGGTATCCGCCGACATAAGTGTTGCCACGGTGACCGCCACTTTTCAAGAAATTGTTATATGAATGTGTGTGTGTGTGTGTGGATCAATGTGCACTTTATTTGGAAGTAGTGCTATGCCTCGTTCGCACCTATATACACAGGGATTGAATTTGTATAAAAATTCAGTTTTAAACAAGATATAGCAATGAAGTTTTGTAAAAGTGGTTTTTCAAACCCTGTGCTCAATAGTAATTGAGGCCATTGATACTTCCATTTTATTATTAAATGTTGGGCTTGTTTGCTTTTATTTTCGAGATGCGAAGCATCTTCGAGAAAATAATATATAGAAGTGTCAAACTCCTCATGGGCATGACAGCCATCTAAGGAAATTCAAACACCGTGACTAATGTACAAGCTTCTTACACCTGAAAATGTCCATCACGGGAACCGAATTTAGATTCAGTAGACTGAATCTGTGATCACATGATTCCTAGGCTCACATGATGCATGATTTATATGAACAACGATGGCGATTATATATAAAAAATCAGTAAATATATATATATATATATATATATATATATACACACACACACACACAGAGACATGATCAACCACCATGAAGCACCTCCATGGGGGATAGGAAATGTAAATATATAAAAGCGGTGAATATATATATAGAGACATGATCAACCACCACGAAGCACCTCCTTGGGGGATCAGAAATGTAAATAAAGCAATAAATGCAATCAACTGCCACAAAGTAAACTCCAGGTGGGACTAAAATATAAAGAAAGCAGTAAAGACGATCAACCGCCACGAAGTAAACTCCAGGCGGGGTGAAATGTAAATAAAGTAGTAAAAGGTCACGTAAGTAAATTCGAGCCCTAAGAATGTAAATATATATATATATATATATATATATATATATATATATATATATAAGCGATACGATAGGGATGTTTCTCAATCCCTGCTCGGCTTATCATTTTAGCGATTTGTCGCTATATATATAAGCAAGTAAACACTCTGGATATAAAATCCAGGCTCATTGGATATAATCCGACAACAGTTCATATATACAAGTATATATATATAAAGCAAATAAACGCTCCAAACATAAGTCTAGGCTCAATCGAGGCATAACTCGATAATGTTAGTCCATATATATAAATATATATATATAAGTATATATATATATAGACAGAAATGAAAACCCCAGATCGAAGTCCAGGCATACACACACAACACGACTCTCAATGTGAAGAATAGTGTGTGCAAAGATGAAGAGAAAGGCTTTATAGAGTGTGAGAAGGCCTATAGTGGGCTGCCAAAGCAGGCTTCTATGACTCTAGTTGGATAAACACTCAGCTCCCGTCGGTAAAATATAGCTATATGTGGGCTAACAGGTGTTTAAAATGAGAAAGCACTCAATATGGGGTGTGTACTGAGCAAATTGGATAGGGCTTCCTCGCCTCTTTTTCTCTTACAAATGGCCACCCCAAGCTTTATATTTATAGAGCTTGTGGTCGCAGGTGCACCTGCGGCTGCCCGGGGTGCCCCAGGCTCTGCGGGTCCCACCATCTCGAAGTACGTGCACTTGTTCATTGTGATGTCTATTTGAACTTGTAGAACTTCAATCCGAGCATCCGAACGAGGTGTACAAGACCTTCTTTGGACCTCTTTTGTCGAGAGTTACGCAATGACATGGATTAGAGGTTGTACGAAGTCAGGAAGAGGGGACCATGCCCATGGTATTCAAGCTTCAAATTCTATCCGGTGTGCTGCCACGTGTAATAGTCACTCGGGATTGGAACTCCTTAGCTCTTGTGGGACATTGCTGTGTAAAAATGTATGTATGAAATGTTGAGACAGCGCGCTAGGGGTTGAGGTGGCAAGATGACAATTTTTCCCCTCAACGGGGTTATCTCCGGTTTGGGCTGATAGTAGACGTTGCTCAGGGTTACATCTGAGATTGGACTACTGCAAGTGTTTGAATTATGCAAGGTCATCTTTAAGTGTTCTTGTCTTCCCGGTGTTATCTCTCGGTCTTCGGAATGAGTGCCTCGGCAGGAGGTCTGAGATTGAAGTTGATTGCATGCATTTGAAACAAGCATTTCTAGGGTTATCGCCGGAACTACAACAGCATTCCTTAGGGTTATCTCCAAGGATGAAACTCGAGGTTATCATCGAGGTTGGAATTGATACTCCTGGTGTGTGTTCCGGGGTTGAGACTGAATTTCCGGTGGTATCCGAAATGGATGTGAGCTGTCTTCCAGGGTTATCTCCGAAAGACAATTCTGCCCTCCTACAATGTTAGTAACATGTGTGTAGAAAATTTTGAGTGTCTACAAACAACTTGCTTACTTTGTAAAATTTGTAAATATTACCTACAAATATAACATTATATCAAATCCACACCATAATATTCAAAAATATATTTCGAGAAAAATTAATCTTTATTCATAGAAGTTGTGGTCTTATACCCGGTCCTTTTACCTCTATTTCTAATTTCTCCATTTCCTTTATTAATTCCTCCTGAGTTGTCAGTTGAAACAACTTCGCCCTTCCTTTCCTGCTTTCCTGCTTAGCGCGTCGGCTACTACATTTTCCTCTCTCGGGTGATAAAGAATATTGCAGTCATAATCCTTGATTAATTCTAACCACCTTATCTGACGCATGTTCAACTCCTTCTGTGTGAAGATATATTTTAGACTCTTGTGGTCCATGTATATCTCACATTTCTCTCTGTACAAATAATGTCTCTAAATCTTTAACGCAAAAACTACTATTGTGACGCCCCCAAAATAGGTCCATTCCATCCAACCCATTCTGAGTCGCCAAAAACATGGTACAGAAATAACTACAACTTTACTATTACAACATATAAACTGTGAGTTTAAATACAGATATTGCCATCTAGACAATATCCACACGCAAATAAATCCCCATCATAATTATTTATACATTATTTTATAAAAATGGTGAGGACTACTAAACAACTCTCTCTAGAACCTTCATTCCATACCCCGACTAGTACTCGCTACATTCTCGCCTCCTGAGAAGAAAAATGGAACAACAACGAAAAGGGTGAGCTCAACTAGCCCAGTAAAGAATATTATGACTAAGATAATATACAACAAATTATCGTTAGTCGTCAACAGGGAAAAATCTAATAGAATACAATAGACAACAAATTTTAAATCAATATTCGCAATGAAATAATAATTCATTAGAAGAGTTAAGTAGAGAATGCAAACTACTATCTTCTATATATGAATTTAAAAGTTCATCGTCGATATTTTATCCCCCGTAACATCAATCAATATACATCCGAATCAAATATTCATCTTTGCACTCACAAAGCTAAAGATATTCATCGATTTAGTCATGTTCATCTAAACACACTGCTCATCTTTGCACTACTGGACCAAAGATATTCTTCAAATCATTCATCTTTACACTTACTGGGCCAAGATATTCAAGAATATCATCATTTAGGACCGAGGATGATGAAAAATATTTTAAAGGAAACGAATCCAATTGAAACAAAAGAACAAATATTAAGTATTCGTATTTTAAACAATCCAAGTTCAAAAATACTTCATAAGTAATCAGAGTGGAGTAAAATTCAAGAATGATCAAAACATGGATACAATCAAATCTAGTATCCAGAATAGATATTTTAGACAAAAAGAAAAATTTTTATTTTTCTGAATAGTCTTGAGTATTAAGTGAATAATGTCGATATCGTGAATAGTGCCGTATACATGAATAGTAACTCCGACACCAAAAGATAGAAATTTCACAAAAAATATCTTCACGCTTCATGAATAGTACTCGTGAATAGTAACTCGTGAATTGTAACTCATGAATAGTAACTCGTGAATAGTAACTCATGAATAGTAACCCCGACATGAAAAAGTTCCAAATTTGATAAAAAGTTCCAACCAATATTTCAGCATAATGATATTGAAGAAATAATATCATTTGAGAAGAAAATAACATCCTTACCTCGAAAAGACAATCTTCTAGTTGAAACACCGGATATAGGCTATGACTTGAACTTGCACCGTATAGCAATACTCAAAGTATACTCAAAATACTCACAAGAATACGCTCGATAATATAGAGAGAAAAACTTGATTTACGGTGTGATTTTCAATTCTAACCTAAGCACCTATTTATAGGAAATTGCTTAGAACACCAAAGCGAAAAATTTAATATAATAATAATATATTATATATATATTCCTCGCCAACCAAGACTCCTGAAATCAGCATGTTTACACAACACATGGGGCCAACCAAAACAATAAAAACGTTTTGTTGATATAAATAATTAAAACTTCAAAAATCAATTATTTGAGACTTGAACTTCAATAATTCATAATAAATAGCTCTTTTATCAGAAAAATTCGAATCTCACGAGTTTGTATAGGAAATCCAATTCTCTACAACTTTACGGAAGAAAGTTTTTCAAATTCCAAACAGAAATTGGCCAAAAATCCACAAACGACGATTTTACGACTTTATAATCAAATTTCGATCAATAAATGGGGTCCACCGACACACAAAACATGTGTTAATCATTTAATGCCACAAAATACTCTTCCTCCTCATATACTCATATATCCCACATTCGTTGTGTAAAAATATATCACAGTTAATATATTATTAAAATAATATATTTAAATGAATTATTTTATCGAAAAAAGATAAAATATTAATTTTCAACAATTGTCATTTTAAAATTTTCTCCATCTATATCCACATAAAATCAATATTTTCCTCATCATATGAATCAATAATTAATTATTCACAAATAATATTACGAATCACAATATTGACAACCGTGCGGTTCCTGGAGAAGAGGGCTTTCCAATAAGAATTTCTTCATCTTGGCGCCGCAATTAGGTGACCAAACCTCTCCTTAGACGAACTTTCTAGACATTGCCAATAATGTTATCTAATAATATTATTCGAGATAATATGAATTATTGCTTCGATAATAAAAAATCTTGTGTAATGACAATTATTGAAACAACAACAATATAAAATATCAACGCAACAATTATTGAATCAATAAAATAAAATCTTGAATAATAATTCTCGTAACCATTATTGAGTAGTACCTTCTTACGTAAGAATCAATAATTGGTGTAATACCGTGTCTTCGTGTTTTAACCACTAATCGTATTTTAACAAAGATTAATCTTGTATAATAACTTCTGCCAGATTATTTTTAAACCACTTATATTTGTCATTTTCTTCATCCAATCGCTTTCGTTATGGGGGTCCACACATGGATGCTTGTGAGTCGTCATTTATATTCCCCGACGATGCACGAATATTCCACGACCAAAACGAATATTCCCCAAACAACAATGAATATTTTATAACCACTTGCTTATTTTGAAATATTTGCGTATTTTACCCCTAACTATCCACATTAATCACATCAACCCTTACTATTATCAAATAATAAATAGAGAAAATTAAATTTCATTAATAATAAGTTGGGGTCTTACAACCTCCCCTCCTTATGAAATTTCGTCCTCGAAATTGACGTACGTACCTGGTGTTTCGAAAAGATGAGAATACCTCGCTTTCATTTCCGTTTCCAACTCCCAGGTCATTTCCTCAATAGCATGGTTTCTCCACAAAACTTTAACTTGTGGTATAACCTCGGTACATAGGACATGTTCTTTCCTATCCAAGATCTTGACAGGTACCTCTTCATACGTTAAGTCTTCGGCTATCACGTCCGGTTCTAACTCAATGACATGGTTCGGGTCGTCCACATATTTACGTAACATCGATACGTGAAAAATGTTATGAACACGTATCATACTTGGCGGTAAAACGAGTCTATAGGCCACAATTCCTATTCGATCGAGAATTTCAAATGGATTAATAAATCGAAGGTTTGAGCTTTCCTCACCTCACCGATTCTCGCTTTTGAAATAACAACTTCTTGCACCTCCTTCTTCAAATTCATCAGCTCCAGTGTGTAGCTTGAACAGCTTTAACTTTATCGATTAAAGTTGATTATACTCGTATATCATCACGTGGGTACCTAGAGTTTTCATCTCCATCTCTATTATTTGTAAATTATACGAAATGAGTCTTTGACAATATCGTACTCGTACTTGTATACGATCTTCTACTCAACACGTCAGCTATCACGTTTGCTTTTCCAAGATGGCATGGTCAGAACATGTGCTGAAATGGGTCTTCTCTTGAGTTCTTCGAAAATCTTCCCACATTCCTTGCTCCATTCGAATTTTGTATCTCTACGAATCAGCTGCGTTAATGGAATAGTGATTCGAGAATATCCTTCAACGAATCTCCGATAATAACCAACTAAGCTTAGAAAGCTACGTGATTTAGATTACCGACTTAGGTTGTTCTCAATCTGTGACTCATATCCCAACCTTGGATAACACGTTACAATGACACCTATCGGTTTACTATCGCATCGAATATGGTGTCCCCCATGGAGAGTCGGCTTGTGCATTCCACAAAGGAAGTCACCAGATAAAGGCTCGGTACCAAATTCTATAGTTGAATTTTAACTCCAAGTTCAATAGGAGCCATTTGATATGAGATTTTAGAAATGAGTTTTGTCTGGGGTTCAAATTCGATACAAAATTTAATATCAGGCTTTGGGAGTAAGCCAAGAAATTCTTCATGAAATACGTCAGGAAAAATCAATAACAACAGGAATATTATTCAAATCTGACGTGTCTTTATTCAAATCCATAACATGGACTAAGAAAACTTGACATCCATAATAAACGAATGACTTCATGGCTTGATATGAAAATGTTTGACTACAATGGTTTGATTGCCTGAATTCGAATAACAGGTTGCTCAGGAATATAAAAACTAACAACCTTACAAAAGCAATCAATTTTGGCATGATGAGTAGTTAACCTTAAAATCACATCAAAAGCAAATATCTTTATAGGAATAAGGTCAACAGGTAATGTGATAGTGCCAACCTGAATCAAGCAAGATTTCTAAACAACGGATGTAATGAAAGTTTCTCCTAACGGAGTCTCCACAGATAGGTCAAAGTCTAATTTCTCCGTAGTCAAGTTCAAACGTTGAGCACAAGCAAGAGAGATAAAAGAATGGGTAGAACCGGTATCTAGTAAGGTATAAACTTCGCAAAAATTTATAATTAACTAATCCGTGCTAATTTCGTTCGGGTTCCTTGCATTTTGACCGGTCACGACAAACGCTCTTCCAGGAACCGTTGACTTTGACTTTTCTGGGACATCCTTTTGAGTCACCATTCCCGCTGGACTGGGTTTCGATATCGTACAATCTCGAGCGATATGTTCTTCTTTTCCACAATTATAGCATACCTTTAACTGTTGTTGGCAGTTTGGGCTGATATGTCCCTCTTTCTCGCATTTGTAACATACGACCGGTGGTCTTTCTCCTCCCTTGGAACTATTTGCTACTGGCGCTGACGTCTTCAAATGGTCGTTGTTGAATCTCCTCTTTTTAAAATCTCCTCCCGACTCACTTCTTCTATTTTCATGGCCATGATTACCACCAGAGTGGTTACCGCCTTTGTCCGTATTCTTCTTTCTCCATTTGGTTATCGTTATTCGATGATCGCTATCTTCTTGATATGATCCTCGGTTATGGTCCCTCGGTTGAACGTACTCGTTATCTCGCTTCTAACAACCGAGCCTGACAACATCTGAATAGAGAAAATTTATGAGAAATGAGATAATTGACGTATCTTGGGTTTCAAACCTCTCGTAAACATCCGCGTCATCGTTCCTCATTTTCCACTAAATGAGGTGCAAACTGGATAACTCATGAACTTCGCCTCGTCTTCGGGACACCGCCATGTTATTCTCGCTCGGTCTAATAAACTCCACTTCCTTCATATAGCGAATACTTTCGTGAAAGTACTTGTCATTGAACTGCTTCAAACGTCTCCTATGACATCTTTGAAAAGTGCAAATTGGATGGATGCACGCTTCACGATTCCCACCAATGAATCGCCTCATTCGGAACATAAAAGTAGCAAATGGAACTTTCGTTCCTCCGTGCATCCCAAGACATCGAATATCTTGGTAATTTGTTTGACCCACGCTCGCCTTTAATCGGATCCGGCTTTCCCCAGATTAGTGGTCCCAACTCTTTGAAGCGCTTGGGTTTGTGACCACCCGTGAATTGCTATCATTTCCTCGTATTTTGAACACGAGTCTCCTTCGTGCGATTTTACATGAATCGCAAAAAGCTTCTAAACATCCCTCGTTCATCATCTCGCTCAATGGTGTTGTTCACGGAGGTACATTGCCACTGTTGCACGTTCTCCTCGTTGGTGAGTACAAAGCGTCTCCACTGATCTCATTTCCATTGTTAATATTCTCGATTGACATTCTCAAATCATGTCATAAAACAAAGGGCTAATTAAGGAAATCAATATATCACATAATATCCCTATATCTTGACCAACTAAAAAAAATAAGCTTAGGTAGGACACACTAGCGAAGGATTTACTTGTCTCTCCCTCCTAGTTCTATTCCCCGATCTCCGCCAGAGATCATATCCTAAGCTCGATACCAACCGTGGCGCCCCCAAAATAGGTCCATTCCATCCAACCCATTCTCGAGTCGCCAAAAACATGGTACGTAAATAACTACAACTTTACTATTACAACATATAAACTGTGAGTTTAAATACAGATATTGCCATCTAGACAATATCCACACGCAAATAAATCCCCATCATAATTATTTATATATTATTTTATAAAAATGGTGAGGACTACTAAACAACTCTCTCTAGAACCTTCATTCCATACCCACTAGTACTCATTACATTCTCGCCTCCCGAGAAGAAAAATGGAACAACAACGAAAAGGGTGAGCTCAACTAGCCCAAGAAAGAATATTATGACTAAGATAATATACAACAAATTATCGTTAGTCTTCAACAGGAAAAATCTAATAGAATACAATAGACAACAAATTTTAAATCAATATTCGCAATGAAAATAATAATTCATTAGAAGAGTTAAGTAGAGAATGCAAACTACTATCTTCTATATATGAATTTAAAAGTTCATCGTCGATATTTTATCCTGTAACATCAATCAATATACATCTGGAATCAAATATTCATCTTTGCACTACAAAAGCTAAAGATATTCATCGAGTTAGTCATGTTCATCTAAACACTTCTCATCTTTGCACTACTGGCCAAAGATATTCTTCAGAAATCATTCATCTTTGCACTACACAGGCCAAAGATATTCAAGAATATCATCATTTAGGACCGAGGATGATGAAAAATATTTTAAAGGAAGCGAATCCAAAGAAACAAAAGAGCAATATTAAGGATTCGTATTTTAAACAATCCAAGTTCAAAAATACTTCATAAGTAATCGAGTGGAGTAAAATTCAAGAATGATCAAAACATGGATACAATCAAAGCTAGTATCCGGGATAGATATTTTAGACAAAAAAGAAAAATTTTATTTTTCTAATGAATAGTGTCGTATTAAGTGAATAGTCTTGATATCGTGAATAGTCCGATATACATGAATAGTAACTCAGACACCAAAAGATAGAAATTTCACAAAAAATATCTTCACGCTTCATGAATAGTACTAAATGAATAGTAACTCGTGAATTGTAACTCATGAATAGTAACTCGTGAATAGTAACTCATGAATAGTAACCCCACAAGAAAAAAGTTCCAAATTTGATAAAAGTTCCAACCAATATTTCAAAGATAATGATATTGAAGAAATAATATCATTTGAGAAGAAAATAACATCCTTACTTACCTCGAAAGACAAAGACTTCTAGTTGAAACACCTGATATAGGCTATGACTTGAACTTGCACCATCAGATAGCAATACTCAAAGTATACTCAAAATACTCACAAGAATACGCTCGATAATATAGAGAGAAAACTTTAGTTTCTGGTGTGATTTTCAATTCTAACCTAAGCACCTATTTATAGAAATTGCTTAGAACACCAAAGCGAGAAAATTTAATATAATAATAATATATTATATATATATTCCCTACGCCAACCAAGACTCCTGAAATCAGCATGTTTACAACACATGGGGGCCAACCAAAACAATAAAATCGTTTTGTTGATATAAATAATTAAAACTTCCAAAATAAATTATTTGAAGCTTGAACTTCAATAATTCATAATAAATAGCTCTTTTATCAGAAAAATTCGAATCTCATAATTTTTATAGGAAATCCAATTCTCTACAACTTTACGAGAAGAAAGTTTTTCCAAATTCCAAATAGAAATTGGCCAAATCCACAAACCTGGACGATTTTTACATTTTATAATCAAATTTCAATAATAAATGGGGTCCACCGACACACAAAACATATGTTAATCATTTAATGCCACAAAATACTCTTCCTCCTCATATACTCATATATCCCATTATTCGTTGTAAAATATCACCGTTAATATATTATTAAAATAATATATTTAAATGAATTATTTTATTAGAAAAAGATAAAATATTAATTTTCAACAATTGTCATTTTAAAATTTTTCTCATCTATATCCACATAAAATCAATATTTTTCTCATCATATGAATCAATAATTAATTATTCACAAATAATATTACATAATCACAATATTGACAACCAGTGCGGTTCCTCAGAAAGAGGGGCTTTCCAATAAGAATTTCTTCTTCTTGGCGCGCAATTAGGTGACCAAACCTCTCCTTAAATGTAACTTTCTAGACATTGCCAATAATGTTATCTAATAATATTATTCGAGATAATATGAATTATTGCTTCGATAATAAAAATATCTTGTGTAATGACAATTATTGAAACAACAAAGAATATAAAATATCAACGCAACAATTATTGAATCAATAAAATAAAATATTTGAATAAAGAATTCTCGTAACCATTATTGAGTAGTGCCTTCTTCGTAAGAATCAATAATTGGTGCAATACTGGTAATCTTCTTGTGTTTTAACCACCGGTATTTTAACAAAGATAATCTGTAACAACTACGTAGTTATTTTTAAACCACTTATATTTGTCGTTTCTTCATCCAATCGCTTTCCGTTATGGGGCCCACACATGGTCTGCTACCGTCGCATTTAATATTCCCCGACGCGATTTAATATTCCACGACCAAACGAATATTCCCAAGCAACAATGAATATTTTATAACCACTTGCTTATTTTGAAATATTTGCGTATTTTACCCCTAAATATCCACATTAATCACATCAACCATTACTATTATCAAATAATAAATAGAGAAAATTAAATTTCATTAATAATAAGTTGGGATCTTACAACTATCACTAACTATAAGTCGTGAGTAGGGTATCATTTTTCATATTCCTTCAGTTATTGCAATGCATATGCAATAACTTGGCCATGTTGCATGAGCACACAGCCAAGTCCCTTATACGATGCATCACTATATACCATGAAAGCTCCTGCATTGTCTGGTAATGATAATACAAGCGCTTCACTTAGTCTCTTCTTCAGCTCCTGAAAACTTTCATCGCATTTGTCCTTCCACATGAACTTCACCGCCTTCCTCGTTAGATTGGTCAATAGGGTTCCTATCTAAGAAAAATCCTGAATAAATCTTTGATAATACCCAGCTAACCCTAAGAAACTTCTTGTTGTTTAGTTTCCCACTAATAGTTCGCTTCTCCCCTCATTATGTATGTGGCAAATACTATCTTCTGGTCTTCACCCACGCGAGCTATAGTGAAGGCCTTCTCGATCTCCTTGATTCAGGTTTGCGTAACTATCGGGTCAGTGGTTCCCGTGAACTCCGGGGGTCCTACACTCTTAAAATCTTTGAAGGTTGTTACTGGGACAGCTTGGGGAACGGGTGGTACGGGTTCGTTTCTTCCCCTCAGAGCTTCTCCCAATAAATCTACTAGTCTCTATATCGGATCTACTGGACCTCTCTCATCATTTACTAACTCTTCTGGGACAATTATTCTACGTCTGGGCGGCATTTTCTGCATCACAAAATTTTTCATTTTATTATCTAATTATCATATTTAGACATTTCTCAATAGAAAAGAACTATAGGTTTATAACACGTTTCTGAAATAAGATCATTTATATTCGTATGCCAAATGGTTACATTACATGTTCTTTTCTAGCATACTACTATAAATGATAACACATATCCCCTAGTATCACAAAAGACAGGGATAATACCATCTTACTACCCCTCTAACATTTTTCAAAAGTTGGGGTTTTACTACTACCTCACGTCTTACACAAAAGACTGAGATTACAACAACATATTAAACAACACATAAATAAAATACTGCAACTACTAGTCTTCATCCTCTAGACTCAATTTAACATCCCACGCTCCACGGCGCTCTGATATTTCTTCTGCGTAATGTGCACCACCATATCTCGACTTATGGTATGTCGGGTCTGTCCTTACTTAGCTGGGTATTGATTTACCCCATCGATCAATCTCTCCATGGCCGTGCGTAGAGCATAGCCCATCTTATTCATCTTCCTTCTTTTGCACCGTACCTCGTCTTCTAGATCATCTGCCCTATCATTGGCTTTCTCCCATTTCTCCTCAAAGTGAATCCTATCCATCAGCTCCATCTCTAACTGAGTTCGGAGAGCCTCCTTCTCCGTCCTCTCACTCAAAACCTTCTGCTCTAATTCCTCCAGCTTTCCTGCCATCTCAACATTCCTTGCCACCGCTCGGTGAAACAAAGCTCCCATCTGGATCCTTGCCTCCTTACGGTGAGCAATTTCCACCTCCATTTCCTGCATCGCCAATTTTCTCTGATGGCCCTCGTCCCTCAACTTATGGAACGCCGAATCCCTCTCCTTCGCCTCAGCCTCAAGCTCCTCTACTCTACATCCTAACTCTAATATCTGCTCCTCATACTCCCTTAACATCTGATCCTTAAAGGTAGCCTCGTCGGAGTCCTCCATAGGTTTGAGCTCCTCCTCCATAGGCTCCTCCTCAGGGTCAGACTCTTCGGGTAATGGCTCCATCTTCTCCTCCGAATCATCATCATCAATAGGGGCCACTACTAAAATAGGCTCCGCTATCAATGGTGCCTCATAGACTACGTGGATATCACGCGGCTCCTCCTCTACTACTCGACTAGGTCCTCCCATGTCAGTCATCCTACAATCACCAACATAAGACAAGACAAACAACAACTCCATCAGAATGTTAAATAAACATAAGTTCATTGTATAGAATGAAGTTACATTTCATAACACACTAAATCCCTCAAGGAAAACTCTACATGAGTTTTATCTCCATACTAACTTCTATGTTCTCCTAAGTTATAACCTAAGGACAGTTGGTCCTAAGGTTTATAACTAAAGCTTTGTTACCAACCTGTGACGCACCCAAGTTTGGACCTCCACTTGGTCACTCAAATTTGGTGCATCACATTCTCATGGTAATACCATAATAACTAAATAACACGTTCACAATGGAAAATCTAATTTAGAATAATATACAATGATTTATTATAATTATTCCCCCAAGTCTCGCAACTTACAGTACTTAATAGATTACATAATAATATCGAATAAAGACTTATTACATAATCCTACTTAAGTTTAACATAGTCTGAAAACAGTCTTAATACAACATAATAGTCTTTAACATAAAAGGGACAAGCTAGTCGGTAGCCTTGCCCTTGCCATTGCCCTTGTCTTGTCCAGAGACACTTCCCTGTTCCACCTTAACAGAAAGGTTTTAAATAAGCAAGGATGAGCACAAATTGCCCAACAAGTAATATAAAACAAAGGTGAAGAATATAATATCACAAGTTTGAATTATCGAAGTATCATCTTTAAGATAGTTCAAAGTTTCAGAATAATATCATGAATAATGAATATCAACAATTCTTGGAATAAGAACAATAATTCAATATAAATCAACAGATATATATGAATTCAAAGACTATCAATGTATACAACTGGATAAAACAACTTATACTTAGTATTCACTAAGGACTATTGAACATCTACTAGAATTACCAATATTAAACTGATAACCCAAAAGAATCAAGTACTATAGATGATCAGTCTACAATACTCTAAGTTATGCATAACACCACAATAATATCCACTTATGTGTTGGGGTTTCCAACAACATACACTCTCCTTACCATAAGGGTTGTTCAACTCAGTTATCAAGGTTTCCGCACCATTCAATTGGTTTGGACAGTTTTATAAATATGCATATAGTCTAGCCGAATCAAATGGCATCGACTCTTTCACAATATTCAAGAACAATACCAAGTTCAACATGAATAATAGTTTACACAAGAGTTTAAGCATACTGGCTCAATTGAACGAGTAAGTGAGATAACTTGCATTCAAAGAGATAAGTTTACGATATTTTGAATAAAGTAATGCAAAGATACTTGCACAATAAGAGTAGGGTTCGGATGCTTGCTCAATATAAATTTGAGTAAGGTTAGAGAACTTGCACAATCAAGGAGTGAAGTTCAAGGAAACTTGCCTTAAGCGTAGTTTATCCACGTTAATAAATCAACACTTTTGAATCCTAGTATAGCGTATTATAAGTACAAGATGCTCATTAGCTAACACATTTATTAATCAAGTTTGACATGATTCAAGTATGCACATATGGTATAAAATCAGATTATAAATTAAGAATGATCAAACACCTAGTCATTTTTATGAGTAAATTAAGAATGCTCAAGATTAAGTCCTTTTTCTCATGGACCTTCCTATTACGAGACAAACACCATCATATCATCTAAGCATCACTTATATACATGCATTAATAGGTTTTAAACTAATTTTAGTAATATAGGCTTCACACAAGTTAGTTGTCCAAAGATCATATTTCACTATCTCATATTCGAGATCAAGCAATTGCTTATTATTGCTAAACTTTAGGGGCCGTAAGTAGCAATTACTGTCCCCTCTCCGCCAAGTTAAGACTCAGCTACTGCCATGTGGTTTCTATCTAGCTTGAACACACAATCACACATAATATATTTTGTCATGTTAAAGGCCTTTTCATGTTCCTTAAGTCAATCTAGGTTCCTTCTTTCATAATAAAATTCTAAATTGATCATTTCAACAATTTAAGGCCATTCGAGGTTATGAAACCACAAAGTCTATCATGCTCGCTCTCTAAACATACAAGGTAGTTATAAAACTCATTTTACGCATGCTTGTGATTATTCATAACACATATGTGAAATTAACACCGCTTTAGTTAAAAATATGCTTCGTTCATGCTTTTCCTGAAATATGATACACAAGCATGATATATATATATGTTTATACTACATGAGTGAGTCCAGGAGTAACATCAAATGTGATCACAATTATCAGATTCTAACCCTCAAGGTAGTTTGACAATATTCACATTCAAAGCTTACTAGTAGATTCAACATGTTCTTACTAATCTCATAAGCACCATCTAAAGGTTTATTCATGCATTTCTAAGTCATATTAACATTCTTACAAAGTCAGTATACATACATGGCATACATACATATTAAGTTCGTTTCTAAAGTCATAAATCCATTTTAAACTATACACCTTCGTTAATCATGGATGCTAGTCTAAACATGCTTACATTAGGTTAATATATCTATATATACCCCTTACACATACTTGCATGCTAGTATAAGTCATATTAGTTGATCATTACTTAGCAGGTTTTAAATACAAACACTCCAACCCGAACTTCGGTAGTAGCAGCGTAATTGCTAACAATACTTGAAGTGTTAATCCGGCAAGACACCGTGTGTATATTACTGTTCGAGCGAAGAACAAAACTTCAAACAGAAAGATTAGCCCAAACACAAAAATTACTCATGAATTCGTTCCTAAACACTCATGTATCAGTTTAAACATGCTCATATGGTCATATAACAGCTATATGGACATTACCCAACCTCATTAACATCCAATTCCACAAAATCAAGAATTTGAATTTCAATACTCATGAACTCTGTTTAACAAAAACTAAAAATGGGAAGCAAGGAATGGAATTATACCTCTGAATTGTGAAAGGAACTTGCTCCTAATGAACTCTTAAACTCTTAGAACACTTGTATGCTCACAATCTCCTACTTAGTAATTATCAGACAACTACAAACAACACCAACTGATAAACATGTCTGCTATTTATAGAAGAGTTTTGGACTGGACTATGACGCCCAAAAAAGAGGTATACATCACCCATCTTGAGTCGCCAAATACATGGTACAAAGTTCAAATACAACTTAATTATACAACAGTCGTGTAAAATATGACAAAACATAATCTAAGAGTTTTAATAAGAATATTGTCATTTAGACAATATCCACACTCAATGGAGTCCTCATTACATTTATTGTCACACTATTTAACAGAATAGTGAGGACTACTAATGCTATCATCTGGACCATCACTCCGTTCCCCGACTAGTCCTGGCTACGTTCTCATTTCCTGAAGAGAACAGTAAAAGAAAGGGTGAGCTCAACTAGCCCAATAAGAAATATTATGACTAAGATAATGCAGAATAAATTATCATTATTCTTCAACAATGTTAAACTGATAAATTACAATAGACATCAAGTTTAATTGCAGCGGAATAAGCAATCCATTAGAAGAGTAAAGTAGAGCATGATATATACTATCTTCTATGATTTAAAATGTTTTCATCAATTTTTATCGTTGAGACTCAGCTTAATAAATAAACCACATCATCGAGTCATCCCTGCACTACGGGTCAAGCATATTCATTAAATCATCAATGGTCATGACTATACCGAATAATCCCTGGTCATAATCATACCAAAACTGTCCATCAATGCACTACAGGCTACTGATGACTTTTACCACATCATTTATGACATTACAGGTCATGATTATACCGAATAATCCCTGGTCATAATCATACTAAGTCCATCTATGCACGTAAGCCAAAGATGACTTTCATCACAATATAAGAACGAGGATGATGACAATAACATAATAATTCAATAAAACAAAATCAAGAATAAATTTTAAAGATTTATAAGTTAATTTATCTTGAAATCAATTACGTCCAAATTGTCAACATGATACTGCTTTGTGGAGTAAAATTCAAGAATGCTCAGAAGAATATTTACATAAAAAGATACCGGATTAAGCGCAAATATCCAGGATATTCTACTAATTTCATGGAGTATAGAAGCCAAAACTTTAACCAAATGAGTATCATAGAATATATGAAACTGTAAATGGATTTTCACCCGCCATGCGGTAATCCACGTAGATAGATTATTTCCACAATTTAATAAGGAATTTATACGAAGGATCATTCACCATGCATGTGATAATCCACCTAGACAGGTTATTCCAACAGAATAATAAAGAATGGAACCAGGTCATGCGTAAAACACATAGACAGGATATTCCAACAGAATAATAAAGAATGGAATAACAGAAGAATTCACCATGCATGCGATAGACCGCACAGACAGGTTATTCCAACAGAATAATAAAGAATGGAACCAGGTCTAGCGTAATCCGCACAGACAGGATATTCCAATAGAATAATAAAGAATGGAATAACAGAAGAATTCACCATGCATGCGATAGACCGCACAGACAGGTTATTCTAACAGAATAATAAAGAATGGATCCAGGTCTAGCGTAATCCGCACAGACAGGATATTCCAACAGAATAATAAATAATGGAATAATAGAAGAATTTCACCATGTATGTGGTACTTCGCATAGACAAGTTATTCCAACATAATAATAAAGAATGGAATAACAGAAGAATTTGAGCATGTATGCGGTACTTCGCATAGACAGGTTATTCAAACATAATAATAAATAATGTAATAGCAGAATCTCTCTTCATGAATACGAAAGAAATAATACCCTTTACCTTAGAAAGAAAATGGATACTGGAGTAGAGAGGTAGCAGACTTCTCTTCTTCTTTCTCTCAATAATTTCTCTCTATAATAATAGCTCTAAAGTTTTAGTGAAATGGTGAGAAATGAAGGAAGAATGAGCTTCTATTTATAGGAAAATATAGTTTCAATAATTGCACGTTTTGGGGCTCAAAATATTATAGTATAATACCTTCCTCTTTTTCTTAATTTTTAATTTAATCCTGTAAGTATTATCAAACTTGCACCACTTCCCCTAATAGTAAATAATGTGAATTAATAGTTCAATCACGTGACTCAATAGTTATAATCATATGAAAATACGAATTACAGTATAATACCTCCATTTTTAACTTAGTCATGCAAGTATTATCAATCTTGCACCAACTCCCCTAATAGTACAAGAATGTGAATCAATAGTACACACATGTGAACAAATAGTTATAATCATGTGAATTAATAGTCAATTAATTGCTCATTTATCCGATTAATTACCTGATTGGTCAGTATAACTTCCAAACATCAATTAACATCGAAATAAATGTCGATTTCCACTAATACTAATAATTCTAACACAATGGAACTATCAATTTCATCGTTAATCAACACAAACTTATTCATCATTAATATTATAACTCACAATATTTAACAACCAGGTTGTTCCCAGGAAAGATGGGGCTTTTCGATAAGGATTTCTCCTTATTAGAGCGTAATTAGATGACCAAACCTCTCCTTGATAGAACTTCTTGACATTTGAAATATTGCAATTTAATAATATGAATAACTTTGTCGTCTAAATTATTGATTTAATAATATATCATATTATGCAGATGATGTTGTGACAATAATCGAATCAATAATATGAGAGATATGATGCAACAATTACTGTAGCAATAATTGAGTATAATTGAGTGACTTCTCACATAAACATCAATAATCAATACCGTGTGCTACTATACAACCACGCGTATTACTGTACTTTTACTACCGAGTAGTTCAACAGTTTAACGGTAAAACTTCCACCGTTATTTTTATAAAAAGATAATTATGTCGTTTTCTAACTACGACAATACTTCCGTTGTGGGGTCCACCAATAATTGTGCCATCGTACGAATATTCCTTGTTAAAACAAATATTCCCCGACTACTTGAATATTATATAACCACTTGCTTACTTTGAAAAATTTGTAAATATTACCCACAACTATAACATCATATTATATCCACACCATAATATTCAAAAATATATTTCAAATGAAATTAATCTTTATTTATAAAAGTTGGGGTCTTACAACCTCCCTTTCTTATGAAATTTCATCCTCAAAATTAGGGTACGTACCTGGTATGTCGAAGAGGTGAGGATACCTTGATTTTATTTCAGATTCTAACTCCCAGATCATTTCCTCAACATCGTGGTTTCTCCACATAACTTTGACTTGAGGTATAACTTTAGAGCGTAGAATATGATCCTTCTTATCCAAGATTTTAATAGGTACCTCTTCATACATTAAATCTTCCGCTATCTCGTCCGGTTCTAATTCAATAATGTGGTTCGGGTCTTTCACATATTTACGTAACATAGATATGTGAAAAATGTTATGAACACGAGACATACTTGGCGGTAAGGTGAGTCTATAGGCCACAGTTCCTACTCCGTCAAGGATTAAAAAAGGGCCAATGAATTGATGATTGAGCTTTCCTCTCTTTCCAAATCTCGTAACTCCTTTCCATAGAGCAATACGTAACAACACATGATCTCCAATATTGAATTCCACGTCCTTTCGATGAAGATCAACATAACTCTTTTGTCGATCTTGTGAGGTTTATATACGTTGTCGAATCATTTGAATCTTTTCCGTAGTCATACGTACCAAATCCGGTCCCAAAAACGTTGCTTCACCCACCTCATCCCAGCATACTTGAGAATGACACTTTCTTCAATACAACGCCTCAAATGGAGTCATGCCAATACTTGCTTGATAACTGTTGTTGTAGGAAAACTCCACCAATGGTAAGAACTTGTCCCAACTTCCCTTGAAGTCAAGGACACAGAGTCTTAATAAATTTTCAAGAGTTTGAATAGTTCTTTTCGACTGCCCATCCGTTTGAGGATGATATGCTGAACTAAATCGTAAATCCGTGCCCATAGCTTTTTGCAAACTAACCCAAAATCTTGAAGTGAATCTTGGGTCTCAATCAGAAACTATGGATACTGGCATACCATGCAATCTTACAATCTCGTTTATGTACATACTAGCAAGACGTTCAAGTGTAAAAGTTTCTCGTATCGGTAAGAAATGAGCAGACTTGGTCAATCTATCAACAATGACCCAAATCGCATCTATGCCTTGAGAAACCTTGGGAAGACCAGTAACGAAATCCATGGTAATGTGCTCCCACTTCCATTCTGGAATTTCAAGTGGTTGCAATGGACCTTTTGGCACTTGATGCTCCGCGTTGACTCATTGACAAGTTAGATACCTTGAGATAAACCCCACTATCTCTCTCTTCATATTGCTCTACCAAAATGTATGTCGAAGATCACGATACATTTTGGTACTCCCAGGATGGATTGCAAACGGTGTGTTGTGCGCCTCCATCATGATTTCATACTTCAAGCCAAAATCGTTAGGAACACAAAGTCTAGAGTTGACTCGAAGTATTCCTTCTTCATCGATTCTTTCTTCCGGAATAGTACCTTCTTGCACTTTCTTCTTCATACGCATCAGCTCTAGGTCTGTAGTTTGAGCAGCTTTAACTTTATCAATTAAAGTCAGTTCCACTCGTATATTTTCCATCATCACATGGGTCCCTGGAGTCTTTAACTCTATTTCCATCATTTCCAAGTTATACAAAATGGGTCTTTGCATTGACAATAATGCACTCGTGCTCGCATATGATCTTCTACTCAATGTGTCAACGTTTGCTTTTCCAGGATGGTATTAGATGGTATGATCATAATCTTTCAACAACTCAAGCCATCATCGTTGCCACATGTTGAGTTCCTTTTGAGTGAAGAAATATTTGAGGCCTTTATGATCCATATAGATCTCCACCTTCTCTCCATACAGGTAATGCCTCCAAATCTTAAGCACCAAAATGACTGCTGCCAACTCTAGATCATGAGTAGGATAATTCCTCTCATATTCTTTGAGTTATCGAGAGGCATAGGCTATGACTTTCCCATGTTACATGAGAACACATCCTAACCCTTTTCCTGAAGCATCACTGTAGATGACAAATCCCTCCGAGCCAGATGGTATTATCAGAACAGGTGCTGAAATGAGTCTCCTCTTGAGTTCTTTAAAACTCTTTTCACATTCCTCGCTCCAACTGAATTTTGTATCTTTTCGAGTCAGCTGAGTTAATGGAGTAGCAATTCGAGAAAACCCTTCTACGAATCTCCGATAATAACCAGCTAAGCCGAGAAAGCTACGTACTTCGGTCACTGACTTAGGTTGCTCCCAGCTTTGAATTGCTTCAATCTTTGTCAGGTCAACAGATATTCTATGATTTGATATTACGTGCCCAAGGAATGCAACTTCCTCAAGCCAGAACTCATATTTCTTCAACTTGGTATATAGCTTGTTTTTATGAAGCTTTTGGAGTATCTGCCTCAAGTGTTGCTCATGGTCTTCACGGGTTTTGGAGTATATGAGGATGTCATCAATAAAGACGACCACAAAGTGATCCAAATTTTCCTTGAATACTCAGTTCATCATGTCCATGAAGGCAGCATGAGCATTAGTCAATACAAAAGACATGACTAGGAATTCATAATGCCCGTCTCGAGGTTCTCGGCGCCTTTGGAATGTCATCAATTTTAATCTTCAACTGATGATATCCGGAACGAAGATCAATCTTTGAAAAGAATTTGGCTCCTTGCAACTGGTCAAACAGGTCATCAATGCGAGGCAACGGGTACCTATTTTTGATGGTGACATGATTCAACTCCCGATAATCAATACAAAGTCGCATACTTCCATCTTTCTTCTTCACGAATAGAACACGAGCACCTCAAGGAGACGTACTAGGACGAATGAAACCGATGTCTAACAATTCCTGTAGTTGGGTTTTTAACTCCTGAAGTTCAATAGGAGCCATTCGATATGGGGCTTTGGAAATGGGTTTTGTACCGGATTCAAGGTCGATACAAAATTCAATTTCACGCTCTGGGGGTAGGCCAATAAGTTCTTCAGGGAATACGTCAGGAAATTTATTAACAATTGAAATGTCATTTAAATCTGACATATTTTTATTTAAATCTGTGATATGGGCTAAGAAAGCTTGACATCCGTTTTTCAATAAACGAATAGCTTTATGGCTTGATATGACAGTGATTGATTTTAGTGGGTTGGTTGCTTAAATTCGTATAATAGGTTGGTTAGGAATATGAAAGCAAACAACCTTACGAAAATAATCAATTTTAGCATGATGAGTAGTTAACCAATCAATCCCTAAAATCACATCAAATGCAAGTATTTTCAAAGAAATAAGATCGACAGGTAACGTGCGGTTACCGATTTGAACCAAACAAGACTTATAAACCGTGGATGTAATGAAGGTTTCTCCCAATGGAGTTTCAACAAATAAGTCAAAGTCTAATTTCTCCGGAGTCAAATTTAAACGATGAGCGCAAGTAGGAGAAATAAAGGAATGGGTAGAACCGGTATCAAATAATGTATAAACTTCGCTAGAGTTTATGATTAGCTTACCTATGATCACCTCATTCGGATTCCTCACTTTTTGGGAGGTTACAACAAACGCTCTCCCTTGAACTACCGATTTTGTCTTGTCTGGGACACCTTTTGATGCCTCCATCCCAGCTGGACTTGACTTAGGTGCACGATAAAATTGGGATAGGTGACCTTCTTTTCCATAATTATAACACGCTTTGGATTGCATCGTGCAGTTTGAACTTATGTGTCCTTACCCTCTACATTTGTAACATACGATCGGTGGTCATTCTCCTTCCTTAACAATAGGTGCTGGTGCTGACGTCTTTCCATCTTTGTTGAATCTCCTCTTCTTGAAATGTCCACTCTTATTGTCATGGCCATGATTACCACCGAAGTGATTATCATTTCTGGCATGTTGATTCCCTCCACGTTTGTTGTCACCGCTTTGATGACTACTACCACTGGTATTATCGACTTATCGATTGCTCTCTCTTGGTTGGGTTGACTCATTATCGCGCTCCAATAACTGAGCCCTATTCGCAACATCTGAATACAAACACAGTTTATGAGAAATTAGGTATTGACGTATCTCGGTTTTCAAACCTCTTAGAAACATCAACGTCATTCTCTCCTCATTATCAACTAAGTGGGACACAAACCGAGATAACTCAGCAAACTTAGCTTCGTACTGCGCCACGGTCATATTGTTTTGCTCAAGCTTGATGAACTCTACCTCCTTCATGTGATGAATACTTTTAGGAAAGTACTTGTCGTTGAACAGTTCTTGGAACTTCTCCCAAGACATCTTCAGTGCGACAGGTTAAGTATGCTTTACAGATTCCGACCAGTAATCTGCCTCTACTCACAATATGAAGGTGGAAAATGGAACCTTTTGCTCCTCAGAGCATCCCAAGACATCAAATATTTTGTTGATCTGCTTTATCCACGTCTCCGCCTTAAGTGGTTTTGGCTCTCCAAAAAACTGCGGTGGTCCCTGTTCTTTAAAATGCTTAGCGGTGACTATTCGAGAGTTGTCAGTGTTTCCACCTGCATTTTGGATAGGAACCGCTTTTTCCTGATGTTGCATGAATTGCATAAAGCCTCTGAACATCCCATCGTTCACCATTTCATCGGTGTTATTGTTTACATGAGGATTATTGTCTTCTTGTTGTACATTATCCTGGGCATTAATCTGTGGTGACTCAACGGTCTCATGTGCTTCATTATTTATCTCAACATTTTCGGATTCTATTTTCAAATACTGCCACAAAACAAGGGTTAATTAACATGTCACATATTATCCCTATACTCTAACCGACCAATTAAATACCAGATAAACTTAGGTAGGTCATACTAGCAAAGGAATTCCCCGTCTTTCCCCTCCTAGTTCTTATCTCACATCTCAGCCAGGGATCATATCCCTAAGCTTTGATACTAACTGTGATGCCCCCAAAATAGGTATACATCACCCATCTTGAGTCGCCAAATACATGGTACAAAATTCAAATACAACTTAATTATACAACAGTCGTGTAAAATACGACAAAACATAATCTAAGAGTTTTAATAAGAATATTGTCATCTAGACAATATCCACACTCAATGGAGTCCTCATTACATTTATTGTCACACTATTTAATGTAATAGTGAGGACTACTAATGCTATCATCTCGGACCGTCGTTCCCCGACTAGTCCCGTACGTTTCTCATTTCACAAGAGAACAAAGTGAAAAAAGGGTGAGCTCAACTAGCCCAAGAAGAAATATTATGACTAAGATAATGCAGAATAAATTATCATTAGTCTTCAACAATGTTAAAATTATAAAATACAGTAGACATCAAGTTTAACTGCAGCGGAATAAGCAATCCATTAGAAGAGTCAAGTAGAGCATGATATCTACTATCTTCTATGATTTAAAATGTTTTCATCAATTTTTATCACTAAGACTCAGCTTAATAAATAAACCACATCATCGAGTCATCCCTTCACTACGGGCCAATGATATTCATTAAATCATTAATGGTCATGACTATACCGAATAATCCATGGTCATAATCATGCCAAAAATTGTCTATCAATGCACTACAGGCTACAGATGACTTTTGCCACATCATTTATAACATTACAGGTCATGATTATACCGAATAATCCCTGGTCATAATCATACCAAGTCCATCTATGCACGTAAGCCAAAGATGACTTTCATCACAATATAAGAATGAGGATGATGATAATGACATAATAATTCAATAAAACAAGTTCAAGAATAAATTTTAAAGATTTATAAGTTAATTTATCTTGAAATCAATTACGTCCAAATTGTCAACATGATACTACTTTGTGGAGTAAAATTCAAGAATGCCCAGAAGAATATTTTCATGAAAAGATACCGGATGAAGCGCAAATATCGAGGATATTCTACTAATTTCATGGAGTATAGAAGCCAAAACATTAACCAAATGAGTATCATAGAATATATGAAACTGCAAATAGATTTTCACCCGCCATGCAGTAATCCACGTAGACAGATCATTTCCACAATTTAATAACAAATGAATACGAAGGATCATTCACCATGCATGTGATAATCCACATAGACAGGTTATTCCAACAAAATAATAAAGAATGGAAACAGGTAATGAGTAATACGCACAGACAGGATATTCCGATAGAATAATACAGAATGGAATAATAGAAGAATTCACCATGCAAGCGATAGACTGCACAGACAGGTTATTCCAACAGAATAATAAAGAATGGAACTAGGTCTAGCATAATCCGCACGGCATGTGATATTCCAACAAAATAATAAAGAATGGAATAACGAAGAATTCACCATGCATGCTATATAATCGCATGCAGATGTGTTATTCCAATGAATAATAAAGAATGGAACCAGTCTAATAATCGTAATCCGCGCATGAGACGGATATTCCAATGTAATAATAAAGAATGGAATAACGAAGAATTTCACCATGTATGCGGTATTTCAGATAGATAAAGTTATTCCAACATAATAATAAAGAATGGAATAATGTAAGCTCTCTTCATGAATCTGAAAGAAATAGTACCCTTACCTTAGAAAGAAACTATCTGGCTTTGGAGTAGAGAGGTAGCGAGACTTCTCTTCTTCTTTCTCTCTATAATTTCTCTCTATAATAATAGCTCTAAAGCTTTAGTGAATTGGTGAGAAATGAAGGAAGAATGAGCTTCTATTCATAGGAAAATATAGTTTCGATAATTGCACGTTTTGGGGCTCAAAATATTACAGTATAATACCTTCCTCTTTTTCTTCATTTTTAATTTAGTCCTGTAAGTATTATCAAACTTGCACCACCTCCCCTAATAGTAAATAATGTGAATCAATAGTTCAATCATGTGAATCAATAGTTATAATTGTGTGAAAATATGAATTACAGTATAGTACCTCCATCTATACCTCCATTTTTAACTTAGTCATGCAAGTATTATCAATCTTGCACCAACTCCCCTAATAGTACAAGAATGAGAATCAATAGTATACACATGTGAACAAATAGTTTTAATCATGTGAATTAATAGTCAATTAATTGCTCATTTATTCAATTAATTACCCGACTTGTTAGTATAACTTCCAGACATCAATTAAAATCAAAATAAATGTCGATTTCCACTAACACTAATAATTCCAACACAATAGAACTATCAGTTTCTTCTTTATTCAACACAAACTTATTCATCATTAATATTAAAACTCATAATATTTAACAACCAGATTGTTCCCAGGAAAGAGGGGGCTTTTCGATAAGGATTTCTCCTTATTGGCGCGCAATTAGATGACCAAACCTCTCGTTGACAGAACTTCTAAACATTATAAATATTGCAATTTAATAATATGAATAACTTTGTCGTCTCAATTATTGATTTAATAATATATCATATTATGCAGATGATACTGTGACAATAATCGAATCAATAATATGAGAGATATGATGCAGCAATTACTGTAGCAATAATTGAATATAAATGAGTGACTTCTCACGTAAGCATCAATAATCAATATCGTGTGTTACTATTCAACCACGCGTATTATTGTACTTTTACTACTGGGTTGTTCAACAGTTTAACGGTAAAACTTCCGCCGTTATTTTTATAAAAAGATAATTATGTCGTTTTCTAACTACGACAATACTTCCATTGTGGGGTCCACCAATGATTGTGCCGTCGTACGAATATTCCCTGTTAAAATAAATATTCCCCGACCAATCGAATATTATATAACCATTTGCTTACTTTGAAAAATTTGTAAATATTACCCACAACTATAACATTATATTATATCTACACCATAATATTCAAAAATATATTTCGAGAGAAATTAATCTTTATTCATAAAAGTTGGGGTCTTATATGGATCTTTGAGTTACATAAGATTGGAATCCATGGTGCAATGAAATGAAACAATGGTTGCTCAAGGGTTGGCCAACCACCCAAAACTCAGCCATCATCTCCTAGAGCTAGCCTTTTGGAAGAATACGTATTCTAGCTTTGAGCTACTATTCATGTACTTGGTGCCATTCATTTTGGGACAAGAGAGAAAATCTCAGTAATCTTGTTATCTAGGCTTGGTTTGGTCTATTTAATTCCCACAAGAAAATCTTAATGTACAATTGTTACCGTATTAGGAATTTAGGGATTAATTATACACTCACATCATATATTCCATGTATATTAAATACATGAAATAAAATATCGCAGTTAAGCATTATTATCCGGATAGTTCCATAATTATCTCTACTACTCACATAACCACATTATAATTTATGTCACAGTATGATTTAACATTTCAAGGTAGTAGATGTTATGCAACATACATATAATCCATGTACATTCTATTTTAATGTCTACTCACATGAATATTGTTACATATACATTTCATGATATATTTGTACCATATAGTTGCAATATGTTTAATCACATTGCTTCATACAATATAGTCTCATACAACATAATATATAGTCACACAAATGTCACACTACACTATATAGTATAGTTGTATTATTGTTCACGTCATAGCATGTAGTTAATCTAATATTATTATATTAATAACTTATTTATTTATGTCAAATAAAAAATTATTCACTTCCTTGATTAATTAACACCAATATTAGTTAATCCAATCATCATTGATTAATGTAATTATGGATTTCCTTAGTCATTATTTATCTATATAATTCTTATTATACTTATAAATATATTGCAAATAATAACAATCACATATTATTAATTAATTACCAAGTAATCAATATTCTACCATAATTAATTAATATTAATTAATGGTGTACTTAATAATTCCTTCATCAAACATAACATACTTTATTTCATGGTTTATCAATGTCACACATATCACATAATTGTTCCATTTAATTTCTAAAGTGGAAAATTAATTTTTCTCAATGACCACCAATGGCCTGGCGCAATTTGCTGCGGTTTGTACTTTGGGACGGCGCAGCATTCTGTTGCACTCTGGCGAAGTGCCAAGACTAGTTTAGCTTCAAGCCAGTGCCAACCTTTATCTCCCTACTGGTTTACATGACATGAATTAATTTCCATATGAGTGATATTACAAGTTTAAGAGCGCATTGATTACCTATGTGAAATCACATGATCATACATGACTAATCTTCCTAATTCTCGTTTTAATTTGATTAGTGAATTTCCTCGTTTCACATTATGCCACACAAGGCATTTCACAATTCTCATTGTTAATTTAACTTTTTTTAACACGCATTGATCTAATACGAATCAATTGAATTAATCAACTCATAAAATAATAACACTTATATTCACATAACTATTATTTCCATTAATATATTCATTTAATAATACGTGAAAATTCTCGGTAATATAGCGACAGTTCCGTCTCGACCGTCGCTAGAGCTCGTCGCCTTATCTTGATTTTCTAGTAGTGTGGCCTCTTGATTGAGTAGGACTATGAAATGCATGGTCATGCTCAAATAGTGATTTGTTTCATATAGTCTACTCATTGATCAAGAACAACTCAGATTAAATTATGAAGAGTATGACACATTCCATGACTCAAGTTTAATCTAGGATATTAAGGTTAACAGGATTGAATTACATTGAAACATTGGTCAGGAAAAGGTTGCATCGAATCATCGATCTTATTATTACTTGGGTAGCAGTGATGCATTACTAGATGTCGCTCACTGTTTATAATTTTATAATATGATTTTAAAATTATTCCAACGTAATAATAACCTATAGGGTCACACACATAGAACATAATTAAAATGGAATTAATTTAAATTGTAAAGATTTAAATATGTCAATATGATTGATAGTATTTAAATTACAAATTTAAATTAATAGGATAATTTATATATAGGTATATTAATTAAGTAAGACTTAATTAAGATATATATATATATATATATATATATATATAAATTCGGATTTTATGAAATTAGGTTTTTGATTAATTCCTTTTAACTGTTATATATATGATATATAGCAGCCATTTAGGTAACATATCATAACCTTACAAACCCTAGCCGCTCTTAGAGAGAGACTAGAGAGAAAACCTTTGAAGAAAATCCTGATCTTTTGGTGGCTAGTACCGCATCACCCTTTTATAGCAGAATCGTGAGACGGTTTGTAGGCGTTCGTGTGGATACCGTAGAGACGTAATTCATTCGGATTGCGTTGGAGATTCGATCACATCAATTCCAACTTCATAATCGATATAATTTCTTACACACTGAATTAATTTCTATTTCGCATGGATCCTGTTTAGGTTTTGGATTTTGTTTTGTTCAATTTATTTTCCGCTGTGCATTGCTTTGATGTGCCGAAAACCCTACAGTGGTATCAGAACAACTTGTGAAATGATTAATTCAGATTATGTGTTTATTGTTTTCTATATATATGATATATGATGATACAATCTTATCGATCTGAAATTGATTATATTGTTTTCAATATATATGATATATAATGATACAATCTTATCGATCTGAAATTGATTATATTTTTTTCGATATATATGATATACGATGATAAAATTTTATCGATCTGAAATTGAATATATAATATTATGTAATCGGCATATTCTGGTATTATAAATATCAGTAATAGATATGCATGTATATGAAGTTCTGTTAATTGTTTCTTAAATGGCGTAATAACAGTATACAACTTCTGTTCTAATTGGATTAGAAGAATGAAAATTCGGTTTAAGATGATTAATTAAAACTGGACATATATGATACATATATGATCGGTCAGCGAGACCACCCACCGGCTGATCGGTCAGCCTGACCACCGCTAGGGGGAGAGACCCCCCTTGGACCCCCCCGTCGTAGCGCACGATGGTCATGACCCCAATATTTGATATATAGTTTTCTTTAATTATATAAAAAATGTTATGTGCTTATTGTGATATGCATGGTGAACAATTATCGCCTTTTAACCCACATGTTAGTGGTTTTTGGTTTTGAAATACGGCTTGCATGTCGTGCCTTTCTATAAATTCTAATGTAATATTCTCTTCTCATCTAAATCCCCTCGAATGTAACTCGAGGTTTCTTTATGTCATGTAATAATTTATTATTATGAAGATGACAAAATGAAGGACACGATGGAAAGATGAGGATGGAGAGGAGGCACATGCTTGAGGAAGATCCAAGGAAGCTACTTATTTTAAGATCTTTTACCACCTTAGATTGACCTTCAATCTTTCATTAGCTTGAAAAGATTGACAGTGGATTGGGCCATAACTGTGACACATTTTATTTTGCACTTTATTTATGCTTGTATATGATATGATAAATAATGTGCATGCTTAATAAGATTAAAACTTGGTGAGATCTAAATTTATTAATAAAATCCCTCGTTAAATTATTAAGTGTAAATCAGATGCCTTCCAATGAATAACATTCATCAAGACCTTGATCAATAGATGTAGGTTTGCCAAAGCAAAGTACCTTATTTATCTAGGTAAGATGCGATAGGATAATTGTGATATCCAAACTGTTAAAATCATTGGGCCCGACTTAACTAAGTTATCTCAATAGGATTGTGGACTTAGAGGCATAGAGTTTGGTAGGTACCATTAGATGGACTAGAAACAAATGTTGTTTACCAAACTATCCAAGAGTTATATATTATATAATTGACAAAAGGTTTGTCTACCTAAATAATTGTGTTTTAAGAGATTAGCCAAAGTTAACTTAAGTCATAATGAAATATGGATGTTGGCTCACTAGAAAGATTTAATAGAAAACGCTTTCCGAATTAATGGTGAGGGCTATTAATTTGAATAAAATAGTGGGAGGTATATTTTGAATGTATTGTTATCAATAACATAATATCAACTTTGCAATTTGACTTATTATTTTGGCACTTATAAATTGTAGATATCAATGACAAACAACAACACAAGTAGTCTTTCACTATGATCAGTCCTTGAGAAGGACAAGCTAAGTGGAATTAATTTCCTTGACTAGCATAGGAACTTGAGGATTGTCCTCAAACAAGAGTGCAAGCTTTATGTCATTGAAAAGCCCATTCTTGTAGCACCAGCTGATACTACACGGCGTGTAGAGCATGTGCTTATAAGAAACATCAAGATGATGCTCTGGACGTGAGTTGTCTCATGCTAGCAACTATGAACACTAAGCTTCAGAAGCAACATGAGTTGATTAATGCTTATGAGATGATCGAGCATGTCAAGAAATTGTTTGAAGGGCATGCTCGACAGGAGAGGTATGATACAAGCAAAGCGTTGTATCACTGCAAGATGGGTGAACGTGATCTAGTTGGTCCACATGTGCTAAAAATGATTGGGTATATTGAGTACCTTGATAGGTTGGGTTTTTCAATCACTCAGGAAGCCCAAACTGATCTTGTTTTGCAATCTTTGAACAACAGCTACTCTCAATTTATTATGAATTATCTAATGAATGAAATTGAGAAACCACTTACTGAGTTGTTGAGCATGTTAAGAACTGCCAAGAATAACATGAAAAAGGCAGGACCCGCTCCCATAACGATGGTGCAAAAGGGGAATGCTAAGGGAAATTGGAAAGGCAAGAAAAAGATAGGATCTAAACCTAGTGCCACACCTGTAACGCCCCTATATCTATACTCCCACGGTATTTGATATGGTTTTTACAGAAAATCAATATAATGCTTTTAAATCTATACACCCATGGTATCTGATTATAAGATTACATTAAATAGTGGGACTATCAGATATAATTCCCGTAGATCCAAAATTCATAGTATCCCGTAACAGATGTAAATTCTCAAGAGAACTATTACTGTGTTTGGATACCCTCACTTGGATATATGAACCGATATCATGACTAGAGTCTATTTATCCAAAATTGAGTATCGATAATAACATGAATAAATTCATATTACTAATACCCTCACCCAGATGTATAGTCTATGCCAAACGAATTTATACTATCATATCGATAATAACTATCTATCTGAAATCCAGAGTATCAATAACAACATGAACAGTCCATGCTATTAATACCCTCACTCAAATAAATAGTTCCTAAGGATCTCTACTAGATTCGAAGAAGTCTAATTTTACATCTATATATGTAAGAAAACACGGTTGCAGAAATAAAAGATGTTATATATATCATAATATTAAGATTCGATTACATGATTCTCAAAACGAGTTCTTATTACAAGGTATTCAAACAGGCAAGAATATAATCTAATCTATGTAGGGACACTTCCATTTATCTACTCCAGATGTTCCAGGATTACCATCTAAAACTGCAAAGGGAATAATTTACAAGGGTGAGCTATAACATGCTCAGCAAGTTTTGTATTTTATAACAATATAGAATTTGAAGAAATATAACAATTCAAATTTTAACTGATAGTTGTTACCATTTCTGGATTTCTATTTATTTAAACCATTTCTAGAATTTTTCTATATTTCTTTCAGTCACGCAGACTTAGAAATTTTGTTCAAATGTGAGATAGGGGATCAGCCCATTCAACATCTTAAGAGTATGCATATCATCCTACCAGTGCTCAAAATACACTAAATGTCAATATATTATTGACTAAATTTTAATCCCTTACGGGATACCCAACTTCAGTGTAAGATGTCTTACCAAAATAATTTGGTTTGACACGACAGTTTATGCTCAATAAACAATATCATATGAATAAACAATTTGTTTTTGAGTTATGCTGAAACTATAGCAATAACTGTACAATAAAAATGTAATTCAATTGTAGGTGTAGTATATTATATCAACAGCATATCAAGATAAAAATCTTGTCCAATGAATAAACAGGGTTTAAGAAACTTGTTTTATAAGAGATTTAAGGATAGAGAACTTGCCTGAGCGTAGATCAGTCAAGTTATGTTATTCAATCGTTAATAAATACCTACGATGTTCATATGTATAATTCCAACACGTTAGTATTTATAATAATACTCAATTATATCATTTACATATGAACGGATTAGATTAATTAAGTTTTCGGTGTTAAATACCTTTGATAGTTGGACTAAATTTTATTTATAAAATTTAATTATCCTTTATAATACCTTTTTAGAAATTTTAAAGTATTTAAAACATTTATTTAACTTTTAAATGATTTTTAAATCATTTATTTCTATTTATAAGTAATTAATATATACTTAAAATTTTACAAAAACATTGATTATTATTATTAAATAATTTATATTCATTTATTATAATTTTTATATCATTAATAATATTTTTTTCCTAATTATTTGGTATTTAAAAATAATTATTCTAATTTCTTTATTAATAAGTTAATTACTAATAATATCAAAATAATATAAAATAATTATTGAATTTATGTAAAAATATTAGAATTTATTTATAATAATATAATATAATTTTTAAAACTGTTTTTATATTTATTTATATTTATTTATTAATTATTTCTAATTTTTTATAATTTAATTTTAGAAAAATAATTTCTGTCTGTCGCTAAAGCCCTTCAGTGACAGGAAGTGTCACTATAGATGTTCTTAAGTTTCTAGGCATAAGTTTGGTCATGGTCGAATGACTAGTTTGACCACTAATTAAAATGCTACTGATAATGATTTTTGGGTTGGTCAAGAGTTGATATTGTAGTACTCATGCAATAGTACAACATGAAATAAATTTTAGGCTTTAACCTACATATAACAAGAAGTTATAGAGGCTCAAAGTCACTATTAGAGCTGTTCTTGAATTTCTGGGTAACCCAGAATAGTAGTCATGGCCGGTCAACGATTTTTTGGCTTAAATATCTTTGATTTTGTGTATTAGATGTGTGTGATGTTTGTTGTAACATGTAGTATATATGTCAGGGTACATATATATAACATTAACATGAACAAAGCATAAATCTAAGGTCTCTAACTATGCTACTCAAAGTACAGCCAAACGTTGTTCTTCGTGTTCTTCAGTTTTCTAGAAAACCCAGAAAACTTCGTCAAGCTCGGTCAATGGATTTTGACCATTAATTCCAGTAAACCTATACGTTGTTTGTTCAATTAAAGATCATAGATATGTAGTACATATAACATGGTATTGATCTATAATAAAAACTTACAAAAATAACAAACAGAAGGCTATTAAACAAATTGGTCAAAGTAGCCGGTTCGACTGTTCTTGAGTTTTATGGGTAACCCAGAAAACTGCAATCTGTGAATGGTCAACCCACTTTAACTACTTATAACTTGAAATCTATTGTCCAAATGAACTAGTTTTCTTTTCCAGATTAAAGACCTACTAACAGGCTACAAATAACAAATAATTAACGGACCAAAACATAAACACATATGAATATATAGGCCCTGACATTCGATTGTCAGACATAGTTTTCAAAATTTCCAGATTTCTTAAAACACTTAATTAAGGCATCTAGATGTTATGAAAACGTGTTCTACCAATCTAACATACTTTCTAACATACTAATACATAATTCTAAACAACTAAACAACAAATCTAACATAGGATCATAGAGCTAATTATGAACTAGGGTTTGTACCTTTCTTGAGTAATTTTTTATTCTAGCTTCTGATTTCGTTGCTGCTATCACCCAGGCTTGATTTGGTAAGTTTATAAGTGTATCTAGGCTTAGGAGTTTCGTGAGTTTGCTCAGCCCTAAGGTTCCTATTTATAGAATTCTTCAACTTGGCTTTTTGGTCATTTTTGAGCAATTTGCCTCTACGAAGATCTGATCTGATGACTATTGTCATGCTTGGGAGTTACAAGCATGTCATGTGCAGCCTAGGAACTTGAAATGGTGACTCCTAACTTACTTGTGAGCTAGTTAAGTTTGTTTAATAGCTTAATTAGGCTTTAATCTTCACTAATCTTGATTATGGTTTTATTTCTAATGATTAGGATTGTTAAGTAATGTTTATTAGTACCTAATTGAAGTTTACTAACCATGATTACGTGTTAACATAAGCTAATTAGAGTTAGTTTAGCTAATTAGGGTTAGGTTTACAAATTAGGGTTAGGGTTTTGCTAATTTGGGTTAGGGTTTGTTAATCTAGGGTTGTTAACCTAAATTTCTCACTAATCCTAACAAGCACGACAAAGAATTTTGTCAGTGTAAGCACGACAAAGCAACTTGTCAAATATTTTTTTACCGAAAAGTTCGATTATAGAAAAAAAAAATTAAGCACGAGGTGTCAAGCACGACATTTTTCAGACAAAAATTTATTTGGTCAAATTTGTCAAACCAAGTATATATTAACACATAACACATTTAGAATGGAGAAATTTTATTTATATAACGAGATTTTGTACATACGAGTCTTATTAGGGTTTTGGGTTTTTACATTCACCCCCACTAATAAGAATTTCATCCTCGAAATTGCAATACAAATTTAAGTAAATAATTGAGGATAATTCTAGCGCATTTTATCTTCATGCTTCCATGTAGCTTCTTCAACGTTTTGATTCCTCCAAATTACTTTGACCAATGCTATCGTTTTATTTCTCAGGACTTTCTCTTTACGATCGATGATCTTCACAGGTTCTTCTACATAAGAAAGATCTTCTTCTATTTGGATTGGCTCATATTGTATAACGTGTTTATAATCAGGTTTATATGGTCATAATACGGACACATGAAACACATTATGAATATGATTCAACTCAGGAGGTAGTGCTATTTCATAAGCAACTTCACCAACTCAAAATTTCAAAAGGTCCAATGAATCTCGGACTTAATTTTCCTTTCTTGTCAAAACGTATCCTGCCTTTCCAAGGAGATACTTTCAAGAATACGTGACTTCCTACGTTAAAATTTCGTTGTTGACGATGTGGATCGGCGTATTTTCTTTGTCGATCTTGAGATGCTTGTAATCGTTGACGAATAATTCTGATAGTTTCAGTTGTTTGTTGAATTATCTTAGGTCCTAACATTTGTCTTTCCCCGACTTCATCCCAACATAAAGGTGTTCTACATTTACGCCCATACAAAGCTTCATAGGGTGGCATACCTATGCTAGTATGATAACTATTGTTATAGGAAAATTCGACTAAGGGTAACTGATCTTCCTAACTTTCTTTGAAGTCTATAATACAAGTTCTCAACATATCTTCTAATGTTTGTATGGTTCTCTAACTCTGTCCATCAGTTTGAGGATGATAAGTTGTACTCAATCTTAGTTGTGTTCCTAAGTATTTTTGAAGGCTTTTCCAAAAATTAGAAGTAAATCTTGGATCTCGATCTGATACTATGGAAACAGGTACTCCATGCCTAGAGATAATTTCATTGATGTATAGTTTGGCAAGGTGATCTAGGTTATGAGTAATCTTAATAGGTAAAAAGTGAGCTGACTTTGTTAAACGGTCAACTATTACCCAAATGACATTATGGCCCTTTTGTGTAGTTGGAAGACCAACAACTAAATCCATAGTTATATGTTCCCACTTCCACTCAGGAATTGGTAAGGGTTGAAGTAAACCACTCGGCTTGTGATGCTCAAATTTTAACCCTTTGACACGTGAGACATTTACTTACCCATTCAAATATTTATCTTTTCATGTTCGACCACCAAAAGTGTCGACTTAAATCCTTATACATTTTGTCTTTGCCAGGATGTATGGCAAATTTAGAATTATGAGCTTCATTTAAAATTTCATCTTTTAAAGCTTGGTCTAACTAACCCGATTCTATTTTCATATCTTATTATTCCATCCAGTATCTATTCTAAATTTATTATACTTATCATGTGTTGAATTAGATTTAAACTTCTGACATTCTACATCCTTCTCCTGTATCTCTTTAACTTTATTAAGCACAGATGAAACTCCTTCTAAAATATACAATTTTTTGGGTAGAGGTAATTGGACATTCCACCTCAATTTCTAAATTTTCAAAGTCTTTTATTAACCTATCATTGCTGGTTAATACATTTAGTTTTTCCTGATTCTTTCTACTTAACGCATCAGCTACAACATTAGCTTTACCGGGATGATATAAGATTTCACATTCATAATCCTTTATCAGTTTTAACCATCGTCTCTGTCTTAAATTTAATTCCTTATGTGTAAAAATATATTTCAGACTTTTATGATCTGTATATATCTCGCACTTCTCCCCCGTACAAATAATGTCTCCAAATTTTTAGAGCAAAAACTACCGCGGCTAACTCTAGGTCCTGAGTAGGATACCTCTTCTCATAACCTTTGAGTTGTCGTGATGGATAAGCTATCACTTTCCCATGTTGCATCAACACACACCCTAAACCTCTGTGTGATGCGTCACTATATACTACAAGGCCTCATGTATCATCTGGTAAGGATAACACTGGAGCCATGCTTAGTCGCTTCTTCAACTCTTGGAAGCTTCCCTTACATTTATCTGTCCAGACGTATTTTATCGTCTTTCGAGTTAAATTGGTTAATGGGGTTGCTATTTTTGAAAAATCTTTTATAAACCGTCGATAATAACCCGCTAAACCGAGAAAACTTCGTACTTCTGTTGGAGTTGTTGGTTGTTCCCAATTTACAACCGTTTCGATCTTAGCTGGATCTACAGATATTCCATTCTTATCAATTACATGACCTAAAAATTGAACTCTCTTCAACCAAAATTCTCACTTGGAAAACTTTGCATAAAGTTGTTCCTTTTGTAATATCTCCAATACGACTCTCAAGTGTTCAGTATGTTCTTCCCGTGTTTTCGAGTATACCAGAATATCGTCGATAAATACTACAACAAATTTGTTCAAGCATGGTTTAAACACTCGATTCATTAAATCCATAAATGTTGTCGGTGAATTTGTTAATCCAAAAGACATTACAAGAAACTCATAATGTCCATAGCGTGTCCTAAACGATGGTTTCGGCATATCCTCCTTTCTTACCTTTAATTGATGATAACCTGTTCTAAGGTCAATTTTTGAAAAAAATTCGACCCCTTTTAATTGGTCAAACAAATCATCAATCCTTGTTAAAGGATATTAATTTTTAATAGTTAACTTCTTTAGCTCCCTATAGTCTATACATAGTCTATAGTTCCATCCTTCTTTTTTACAAACAAAACTGGTGCTACCCACGGTGAAACACTAGGTTGTATATACTTTTTATCTAAGAGTTCCTGTAATTGTATAAGTAACTCTTTCAGTTCTATAGGTGCATTTCTGTACTGTGCCTTAGAACTGGTGTCATTTCTGGTGCAAGATCAATGATGAACTCAATTTCCCTATCTAGAGGCAAACCTGGTAAGTCATCCTAAAATACATCGGGAAAATCTTTAACTATAGGTATTTGATCTAGTTTTACTCCTTCTTATCGAGTATCAGCTATATAGGCCAAATATCCTAAACAACCCTTTCTAAGTAATCTTTCTGCCTGAACTATAGTCAAACATCGAGATTGCTTAGGTGAACAACTACCGTTGAACACTACCTTTGACTTCGAAACAGTCAAAAGGTTTAAACGTTTTTGATGACAATCAATCATCGCGTTATGATTAACTAACCAATCCATTCCTAGAATTACATCAAATTCTCCCAACTGAATTGGTATCAAATCTACCTTAAAATTATGTCCTTTTATTACCACACTACAGTTTCTGTATATGGTCTTAACCGGAATTCTTTCATTATTAGCAATTTCTATGCAAAATGGTTTGTCTAAATTTTCACAAGGCATATTCAAGTTTGTAGAAAAATTTCTAGACACAAACGAACATGTAGCACCAGAATCGAATAACACATATGCATTTAAAGTGTTGATAGGGATGATACCTGTCACCACGTCCTGTGAAGCAACAGCATCCCTCACCGACATATTAAATGTTCTTGCGGTAGGTCGATTCTGAACCCCAACTGCAGCTACTGTTGATTGATTATTCTCTGGTATTCTAACCCCTTTTCCTCCTTAATTCTTAAGTTTGGGACAGTTCTTTGAAAAATGGTCCATTGAACCACAATTAAAACATTTATTTTTCCTTAGAAGAGGACACTGTGGATAAAAATGTCCCGACTGTCCACAATTAAAACATTTGTTATGAAGGCATTCTCCTCTATGTTTCTTACCACAATTAGGACAAGGTTTAATAATATTATTACTAAAGTTATTATTAGTATTTCCTATCTTTTTCCCTGGGTTGTTAGAAAAAGAATTATCCCATTTACGTTTGTTATTAAACCCACCTGAATTGGGTTCTGTCTTAATTTTTCCTTTTTCATTCTGACTTCTTTTGTCCTGATGAAACTTAGCAAGACTTTCATTCTCACTTTCGGCTATAGTGGCCTTCTCTAGTATCTCAGAGAAAGTTTTTATTTGAAGTACTGACAATTTACTCCGAATTTGAGGTTTTAAACCCTCCTGATGAAAGTAGTATGCACACAAGCCAATCATGTTTGATGATAAAGCATATACTTTTTAACAATCTTATTTATTTATTAATAAAAAGTATTAATTTATTAAAGACTTTTAATTATTTACATGATGTTGTTTTATAATATGTGATAAACCCATAGTTTTAAGCAATGCTTTTAGAATAATGATGATGATCATTCTAATGAGATCTAAATTCTTAGAAAGCTTAAAACTAAAATAGTTCCCAATCATTGGATTACTAAATTGGGGATTAGTGAATCCGAATAGATTGGTACATACGTTGCTTGCTCATTGGATGAGGATGATTGATCTCATGATCATTTGTGTGGAGACACTAAAGCAAGTATGTAGGTGCTTATTAGAGAATAAGTTCATTTGAACGTGGCTCGCTAAGGAATACCTAATGGAGTTTTACTTGCTGTCAATAGGAATTCTCAGTAGTGATAGTAGTACAAGTGATTCTTGGACTTGAGATCATCATAGTATCTTGTGTATGATGAGTTATACTTTGACTTATTCCTTAAGACCCTTAGGGTATATCAAAGGGTATGCTTGGGTATAATAAGTTGTACATGGAGATAATGTATGATCAATAAAGAATCTACCACTTCTATTAAAAGAAGAGAATGTCCTATGTGATTCGATAAATGACAACCCGTAGTCCTTGGCAGCGGCGAATGAAATTAGAAAGGAGTTTCTAATTTGCATTATTTGAGTTGTGCATTTAAGGATCGAAATACATATAATTAAATAAAATAAGACTTGACAAAGAATTCCATGTCTTATATTTAATTTGGACATTGTATGGTGGAAGGATTAAATTATGCAGTAACTATTTACTCAAAGGTTCTTTAATGATTAATGTTGAAATCTATATTATCCGGAAAGTCGTTGATCGCTTGGAGGCTTATCCCTATTGTAGAATAAATATTATTTATTTAAATAAATTAATTGTTTAATTTATTTATTTAAATAAGATTAGAATTGTTCTAATTGATTTATTCACAACCTGGGTTAATATGGAGAACCTAAAGGGTCACACCATAAAAGGAAGAATAATTATTTAAGAAGTTAATGGCATAATCGTAATAATATATTATGTATATTTAATTTAATCTATGGTGATAGAATAAATTAAATAGCTTAATATTTATTATTTAATATTTTAGAAATATTAAATATAAATTAATAAGAGGAGTCTTATTAATATTATTACAATTATTATTATTTTAATTTCTAAAAGAGTTTAGGAATTAATTTAATATAAGTACTCTCATTTATTCCTAATTGGATTAGGAAGGAAAATTAGTTAAAGGAGTTTAATTAATTATCCTAATAAGATTAGGGAGCTTAATTAATTAAAAGAATTTAATTAATTAAATAAATCCCAATTCCTTATTTGTTAAGGTGGGTTGCCCACATCTATAAATAAGAGGAGTCTATTATGGGTGAAGTGGTTGTTGACTTTTACAACATACTGACATAATTCCAATTTGTTGGAGAGTACGTTCTTTTCTATAGAGATAGAAAACTAGGGTTTGAGCCAAATACCCATCTTCTTGAATCTTTATTTTTCCTTGGTGGATCACCTCTAGAGGCTAAACATATGGGTGGCTAACTTTGATCAAAGGAAGGAACAAAACCGGTGGATTCAAGTTGAGCGAAAGGATTTGGAGGTGAACTTGTACAGGGAAGCTCGATCTTCAAGGGTATGATTTTATTCTTTATCTTTTCGTTTAATTAATAATTGTGCATAAAGGGTGATCCGGGTATATGGTTTGTAAATTTTTTAAACTCTGATTTTACATGTTTCCGTATTTTTATGTAATTTGATTGCGTTCATGAAATTACAAACCTAACAGTGGTATCAGAGCCAAACCTTTATGCGAATTATTAATTGTTTTAATTTGATATGTGTATTGATATGTGTTTAGAACAATTTAATTGGGCATAATTTTATTGTATAAAATTTATTTAATTAAAAAAAAATAAAAATCCGAAAACTGTTTTCGGAAACAGTTTTTTTTTATATACCGAACACGTGGCCCAGTAAAAAATTAACATGGATTCAAAGCGATTTTTTTTTTACGATTCCGTGGTATGCTTTTCGAATGATTCTTGTAATCATTAAAAGTAATAACGGTTTTATTGGATATATTACGAAATCAAGGAAATCATGGAAATCATGATTATATAAGCGTGCCGAAAAAAAAAAGGAAAATTAATAAAAAAAAAAAAAAGCCGTAGTAATCGGTGGTATGATATATATATACATATATATATATATATATATATATATAAATTTGAATATATATATATATATATATACGGTTAACTATTATATATATATATATATATATATAATAGTTATATATATATATTATTCTTAATAATTTTAGAATTAAAATAAAGTTTATTTTAATTTTAAAATTAAATTTCATGCTAACTAATTAGAGTTGGAATTTGATTCCATGATAACTAATTGGAGTTGAAATTGGATTACTTAATTTCCTTAAATAAAGGAGTTTATTTAGATATGAAATAAGATTTCATATTATTCAAAATAAAGGAGTTTATTTGTGAATAGAAAAGAGAATCATAATTTCCTTAAATAAATGAGTTTATTTAGATATGAAATATGATTTCATATTATTCAAAATAAAGGAGTTTATTTGTGAATAGGAAATATAATCAAGTGTTTCCTTTAATAATTTTTTTTTTTATATGGAATTGGATTCCATAATTAATTAAAATAAAGGAGTTTATTTTGATTAAAGATTTTGATTAAAATAAAATAGTTTATTTTATTCAAAATTGGATAAATTAAAATAAAATAGTTTTATTTTGATTTAAATTTGGATTAAAATAAAGGAGTTTATTTTGATTCAAAATAGATTTTATACTAACTAAATTTGCCCATTAAATGATATCAATATATATTAAATGTTTATTATTCATAAGATGAATGTTATTTATTGATGCATATGATGATGTGTATGATAATAAATGGGATTGATTATGGACTATTGACCAATGCGATTGGATTTTATTTTAGTTGGATGCATGAATGTATGGGTTTTATTAAATGGGGTCTCAAGTGCCTCGTCTTCTCTAATTTTTTCTTAATGTAAATTCTATCTCCTCCTATGTACTTCCCTCGATCACGATCAAGGTTTCTATTTATTTTAAATAGTTTTGTAATAGGAATAGTTAGAATTAATTTTGAAGAATTGGAGATCAAGGAACAAGGCGCTTGAAGACCCTGGTTTGTAATGGAGCCCTAGGTTTAAATGTAATAGTTATATTTAAATATTAATTCTTGCACCCCTAGGGTTTGACCTTTTTGGTTCACTTGGTGGCTCTAGTGAACCAAACTAGAATAAAAGTCCATAATCAATCCGGTATAATATAGTATTCTATATGTGCATGCTTATACTATATATATTATATATTATGCAAACATGCTTCGCATGTTAATTAATATAATAGCGTATTCTATATATATATATGCAAATGCGCTGCTAAACAAGATGAGACAAATTAATAACAAACCCTCAATTTTTATATTAAGTCCTAAGCGTTCAAAGATATTTGGAATATCGAACGTCGCCTTCTAGCATGATAAAATTAATAGAGTATTAAATATTTAATATGAGTTTGTTGTGTCACCACAAGGCAAGTATTAAGTATTTAAGATGTTAATTTATCACATTTGATGCTTATAAAGAAAATTGAACAATATTGTTTTGTTGTGTCACCACAAGGATGATATTTTTCTTTTTTGAATATATGGAGTGCTAGGTCGGACTTAACTTGGATAATTTTGATTCGGATATGCCACCACTTGATCAAAATAATCTAAGAGGCAAAATACAAGGAGTTGCATAGTTGATGTAATTGACAAAAGTTGTCTACCTATTTATTTATATATAGTTTGTTGTGTCACCACAAGGCTATATACATTTGAAATGGGATCCTTATTCTCACTAGCAAATCTTAATTAGATTTTGCCGAACTATATAAGTGAGGGTAATATAGTTTGAAGAAAATAGTGGGAGATACCAATTTAAAACAAGACCTAAATTATTTTGGTAATTAATAAAAGAATGTATGTTAAAATGTTGTTAATTACAAATTCATTTACGTAATTTTACAATGTCTAAAATTACTATCATCATGCGAAGCATATTAGATGCTAAATTAACGGGGCATCAATTAAACAGATTGGTTAAGGAATTTGAGAATAGTTCTCATAGCTGAAAAGCTATCTTATGTCCTTAATACGCCTATCCCTGTAATGGTTGCGGACAATGCCTCTGAGGAAGAGATTGCTACTTTTAGAAAGTGGCAATATGATGCACAGTTGGCTCAATGCATCATGCTCGCATCCATGAGTAACGAGCTTCAGCGTCAGCATGAAACTATGGATGCTCCTACTATATTCCTGCACATCAAGTAGTTGATGGTGAGGAAAGTAGGACTAATAGATATCAGATTTCTAAGGAGCTCTTCCGATCAAGAATGACAAATGACACTACAGTACAGACAAAGGTTCTTAACATAATCAATTTGATTGATCAATTAGGACAACTGGTTTTGTCATGGATGGAGAGTTGAGCAAAGATTTGATCTTGCACTCACTCCCGGACTTCTTTCACAATTGTTGTGAATTTTTCATACAAACAAGCTAGATATCAGCTTCGTTGATTTGCTTAACATGTTGAAAAATGATGAGAGTCACTTTCCAACCAAGAAAGATCAAGTCTTACTGGTAGGGGCCAAAGGATCTTCTGAAAAGAAGAACAATTCAAAGAAGGTAAATAGAAAGGCATAAACAAAGGATAATAAGAACAAAACTGATACGAATAGCAAAGGAGCTTGCTTCCACTGCTGTAAGCCTGGACACTGGAAAGAAACTGCAAGAAGCATCTTGCAGAGGCTAACCAAAGAAGCTTATTGAAGTTTCGGTTACAAATACAAATTTGTTCATGATTTAAAATAAATTTTTTATTAAGTCAAGGTTCTACTTGGATATTGGATATCGACTTTGGTTATCATAAATATAGATTTATGAAGGGACCAAGAAGAAGTAGAAAGCTAAACAAAGATAAATAATCTTATGTGTGGGAAATGAAGCAAAGGTTGCTACATTAGCCATAGGAACTTATTGTTTAGCATTACCTACGGGCAAGTCTATTAAGTCAATAAGTTGTTATTGTATTCCAGTTCTTGTTAGAAACATAATTTTCATTTTGTTGTTGGACAATAAAATTTGGTATTATATTTAAGAATAATTGTTGTTCTATTTATAATAATAATATTTTGTATAGAACTGGAATATTGCTTAATGGATTTTGTATACTTGACTTACGCGAAAATAATTTTGCAAATTGAACAAACTAGTATAAGAAAAGGAGATGGTCATTCAAAGAGTTAAATGTGTGTATTTACTGAAATACAAGTGTGAATTATTTGAAAGGTTCAAAGAATTCAGAAGTGAAACAAATTGGCAATGTATTAAGATTCTTTGATTAGATCAAGGAATAAATACTTGTGCAATAAGTTTCTGGATCATCTCAAATGGTTTTCTCATAATGGACACATCCTGATACGCAATAATTGATTGATGTATCTGAATGAAAAATCGTACCTTGTTGGACATGGTGCGGTCCAAAATGATTTTACCGACATTCTAGTATCCTTCTGGAATAATGTCCTAGAAATGGCTGCATATCTACGAAAATGGTAACCTCAAAATCCGGCCCCAAGACTCCATAAAAGTTATGGACAGGGAGGATTTCTAATCTTAAGTATGTTAAGATAAGGGGTTGTCCAACTTATGTGAAAAGGTTTCAAAGGATAAGCTTGGGACAAAATTTGACATGTACAGATTTGTGGGACATCCTAAAGTAAGTTTAGGGTATATGCTCTATAATCCTACTTAGCAAAAAGTGTTTGTTGCGAAACACACTACCTTCTAAGATAAAGGTGTTTATCATTGAAGGGGCTAGTGGGAGGATAATAGATCTTGAAGAGTTCAAGAACCACAAAACACTATAAGTCAAATAAGAGGAACCTGTAGATAGACCTATTGTACCACAACCGAATGGTAAATCTGGAATAGTACCAAAGATACCTAGGAGGTATGGATTCATCATGGATGATGATGATGAGTTACACATCATAGAAGATGATGATCCAGTTACATACGATGAGGTAAGAGTTCTAGTGTGTACAAAAGGGTCAGTGGGAGCGTCGTGAAATTTCTAGTATTATATGTTAATATACTACGGATGAGGAATTACATACCAATGCTACAATCAGTAAAGATAAAGTTGTCTGAACATTCCTCCATGAATGATTTGGAAGAGTATCTTAATTGGGTATATAAATCTGATAGGTTTGTAATATTCATAACGCAATCAAATTGCATAAAAAGTGCGGAAGCGTGTAAAATCAGAGTTTAAAAATTTACAAACCATATACCCGGATCATCCTTTATGCATAATTATTAATTAAATGAAAAGATAAAGAATAAATCATACCCTTGAAGATCGAGCTTCCTCAGGTACAAGTTCACCTCCAAATCCTTTCGCGTTCAATCTTGAATCCACCGGGTTTGGTTCCTTCCTTTGATCAACGTTAGCCACCCAAATGTTTGGCCTCTAGAGGTGATCCACCAAGGAAGAAGAAAATTCAAGAAGAAGGGTGGTTGGCTAAACCCTAGTTTTTCTATCACTATAGAAAGGGTGTACTCTCCCAACAATTGGAATTATTACGTATGTTGAAAAATCAACAACACATACACCCATAATAAGACTCCTCTTATTAATAGATGTGGGCAACCCACCTTAACAATTAAGGAATTGGGTTTTAATTAATTAATTCTTTTAATTAATTAAGCTCCCTAATCTTATTAGGGATAATTAATTAAACTCCTTTAACTAATTTTCCTTCCTAATCCAATTAGGAATAAATGAGAGTACTTATATTAAATTAATTCCTAAACTCTTTTAGAAATTAAAATAATAATAATTGTAATAATATTAATAAGATTCCTCTTATTAATTTATATTTAATATTTCTAAAATATTAAATAATAAATATTAAGCTATTTAATTTATTCTATCACCATAGATTAAATTAAATATACATAACATATTATTACGATTATGCCATTAACTTCTTAAATAATTATTCTTCCTTTTATGGTGTGACCCTTTAGGTTCTCCATATTAAACCTATTGTGAATAAATCAATTAGAACAATTCTAATCTTATTTAAATAAATAAATTAAACAATCAATTTATTTAAATAATATTTATTCTACAATAGGGATAAGCCTCCCTAGCGATCAACGACTTTCCAGATAATATAGATTTCAACATTAATCATTAAAGAACCTTTGAGTAAATAGTTATCGTACAATTCAATCCTTCCACCATACAATGTCCCAATTAAATATAAGACATGGAATTCTTCACAAGTCTTATTTTATTTAATTATATGTATTTCGATCCTTAAATGCACAACTCAAATAATGTAAATTAGAAACTCCTTTCTAATTTCATTCGCGCCGCCAAGGACTCTTTGGGTTGTCATTTATCGAATCACATAGACATTTCTCTTCTTTTATTAGAAGTGGTAGATTCTTTATTGATCATACATTATCTCCATGTACAACTTATTATACCCAAGCATACCTTTGATATACCCTAAGGGTCTTAAGGAATAAGTCAAAGTATAACTCATCATACACAAGATACTATGATGATCTCAAGTCCAAGGATTACTTGTACTACTATCACTACAGAATTCCTATTGACAGCAAATAAAACTCCATTAGGTATTCCTTAGCGAGCCACGTTCGATGAACTTATTCTCTAATAAGCACCTACATACTTGCTTTAGTGTCTCCACAAAATGATCATAAGATCAATCATCCTCATCCAATGAGCAAGCAACGATGTACCAATCTATCCGGATTCACTAATCCCCAATTTAGTAATCCAACGATTGGGAACTATTTTAGTTTTAAGCTTTCAAAGAATTTAGATCTCATTAGAATGATCATCATCATTATTCTAAAAGCATTGCTTAAAACTATGGGTTTATCACATATTATAAAACAAAGATCATGTAGATAATTAAAAGCCTTTAATAAATTAATACTTTTTATTAATAAATGAATAAGATTGTTACAAAGTATATGCTTTATCATCAAACATGATTGGCTTGTGTGCATACTACTTTCAATCTCCCACTTGCACTAAAGTCAATCGTCATGGTATCTTATACTCTTCTTCTCTAAGTGACGATTATCCTGCTGTTGGATAAGCTTTAGTTAATGGATATGTAATGTTGTTCATGAGAGTCCACTATCTCTATAGTGATTTCCCATCTTTCAATGATTCTAATAATCAAATGAAAGTGCCACAACACATGTTTAGATCCAAGATGAGACTTAGGAACTTTTCCTAGTTCTATAATGAACTTTTAATCCAAACAATCAACTTGCAGCTTCATGTATAGCTATATACTTTGTCTTTATCACTAAACCAGCAACTGTTTGCTGTTTGGAACCTTTCCAATTCACTGCACCACCGTTCATGGTAACACTTTACCTTAAAGTGGATTTTCTGTCATCTTGGTCTGTCTAAAAAAACTTGAGTCTGTTAAGCCCTCTAGTTTTAATTCAGACCCATCATGTATGATCACATCCTTAGTGCTGGTTAAGAACTTTAAGATGTTTTTCACTGACTCACAGTGAACTTCTCCAGAATATGACCGATCAACATCAGGTCTCGTATATTTCATTGCATACATGATTGTCACTCATGCGATCTCTCTTCTTTGGAGTCTATGGGGACTATTAAGAGAGATTCACTCCATAGCTCATCGACATGAGACATCTCTTGGAGTTTGCCATGCTAAACGACTTTAGCATCAAATGAATATACGTTCCTTGGGTTAAGTCGAGCATCCTCTTAAATCTATCTATATAGATTTTATCCCCAATTAAGATACTCTTCCCAAATCATTCATGGAGGAATGTTTAGACAACTTTATCATTGCTGATTGTAGCATTAGTATGTAATTCCTCATCCGTAGTATATCAACATATAATACTAGAAATTTCACGACGCCTCCCATCGACCTTTTTGTACACACTAAAGTCTTACCTCATCGAATGTAACTCGGATCATCATCTTCTATGATGCGTACCTCATCATCATCATCCATGATGAATCCATACCTCCTAGGTATCTTCTGGTACTATTCCGCACTTCTACGATTCGGTTTGTGGTACAATAGTCTATCTACGTTCCTCTTATTTGACTTATAGTGTTTTGTGGTTCTTGAACTCTTCAAGATCTATTATCCTCCCACTAGCCTCTTCAATGATAAACACCTTTATCTTAGGCGCGTGTGTTTACAACAAACAACTTTTTTGCTAAGTAGAATTATAGAACATATACCCTAAACTTACTTTAGGATGTCCTACAAATCGTGATTTGTCAAATCTTGTCCCAAGCTTATCCTTTGAAACCGCTTTTCACATAAGTCGGACAACCCCTTATCTTAACATACTTAAGATTAGGAATCCTCCCCATCCATAACTTTTATGGAGTCTTGGGGCCGGGATTTTGAGGTTACCATTTCAGAGATATGCACACCATTTCTAGGACATGATCCTAGAAGGATACTGGAATGTCGGTAAAATCATTATGGACCGTACCATGTTCAAATAGGTACAATTTTCTTTTCAGATACATCAATCAATTATTATGTATCGAGAGGCGTCCATTATGAGAAAACCATTTGAGATGATCTAGAAACTTATTGCACAAGTATTCCTTCCTTGATCCGATCAAAGAATCCTAATACTTTGCCAATTTGTTTCACTTTTGAATTCTTTGAACCTTTCAAATAATTCACACTTGTATTTCAGCAAATACACACATTCAACTCTTTGAATGATCATCTCCTTTTCTTATACTAATTTGTTCAATATGCAAAATTATTTTCATGTAAGTCAAGTATACAAAATCCATTAAGTAATCTTTCAGTTCTATACGAAACATTATTATTATAAATAGAACAACAATTGTTCTTAATTATAATACCAAAGATTTCATTGTCCAACAATAAAATGGAAATAATATTTCTAACAAGAACTGAAATACAATAACAACTTATTGACTTAATAGATTTTTCCCATAGGCATTGCTAAACTATAAGTTTCTATAGCTAATGCAAAGCACCTTTTTGCTTCATTTTCCACACATAGGATTACTTATCTTTGTTTAGCTTTCTACTTCTTGCTTGGTCCTTCATAAATCTATATTTATGATAACCAAAGTTAGTATCCAATACCCAAGTAGAACCTCGACTTAAAGAAAATTTATTTCAATCATGAACAAAAAAATATTATGTAACCAAACTTCACTAAGCTTCTTTGGTTAGCCTCTCGCAAGATGCTTCTTCGCAGATTCTTTCCAAAGGTCCAGTGCTTATAGCGAAGGAAGCAAACTCCTTTGCTATCCGTGACGCTTTTGTTCTTATTATCCTTTGTTTATGCCTTTCTATTTACCTTCTTTGAATCGTTCTTCTTTTGGAAGATCCTTTGGCCCCTACCAAGAAGACTTGATCTTTCTTGGTTGGAAAGTGACTCTCAACATTTTTCAATATGTTAAGCAAATCGGTGAGGTGATATCTAGCTTGTTCATATGAAAATTTCACAACAATTAATGAAAGGAGTCCGGAGTGAGTGTAAGATCAAATCTTAGCTCAACTCTCCATCCATGACAAAACCATTATCTAATCCTAATCGATCAATCAAATTGATAATGTTTAGGACTTTTGTCTGCATACTATAGTGTCATTGGTCATTCTAGATCTAAGAGCTCCTTAGATATCTCGATATCTATTAGTCCTACTTTCCTCACCATCAACTACTTGATGTGCGGGAATATAGTAGGAGCATCCATAGTTTCATCTCGTGTGCCGAAGCTCGTTACTCATGGATGCGAGCATGATGCATTGAGCTAATCAGCATCATCTTGCCACTTTCTAAAAGTAGCAATCTTTCCTCGAGGGCATTATGCGCAAACCACCATTGCGAGGATAGGCGTATTAAGGACATAAGATAGCTTTTCACTATGAGAACTATTCTCAAATTCCTTAACCAATCCATTTAATTCTATTCGTTTAATTTAGCATCTAATATGCTCCGCAGTGATAGTAATTTTAGACATTGTAAAATTCTGTAAATGAATTTGTAATTAACAACATTTTAACATACATTCTTTTATTAATTACCAAAATAATTTAGGTCTTGTTTTAGATTGGTATCTCCCACTATTTTCTTCAAACTATATTACCTCACTTATATAGTTCTAAGAAATCTAATTAAAGATTTGCTAGTGAGAATAAGGATCCCATTTCAAATGTATATAGCCTTGTGGTGACACAACAAACTATATATAAATAAATAGGTAGACAACTTTTGTCAATTACATCAACTATGCAACTCCTTGTATTTTGCCTCTTAGATTATTTTGATCAAGTGGTGGCACATCCGAATCAAAATTATCCAAGTTAAGTCCAACCTAGCACTCCATATATTCAAAAAAAAAATATCATCCTTGTGGTGACACAACAAAACAATATTGTTCAATTTTCTTTATAAGCATCAAATGTGATAAATTAACATCTTAAATACTTAATACTTGCCTTGTGGTGACACAAACAAACTCATATTAAATATTTAATACTCTATTAATTTTATCATGCTAGAAGGCGGACGCTCGATATTCCAAATATCTTTGAACGCTTAGGACTTAATATAAAAATTGAGGGGTTTGTTATTAATTTGTCTCTCATCTTGTTTAGCGCTACATGCACATATATATATAAAATACGCGTCGTATTAATGAACATGCTAAGCATGTTTGCATAATATATAATATATATATAGTATAATGCATGCATTATATAGAATACTATATTCTACCTCGGATTGATTATGGACTTTTATTCTAGTTTGGTTCACTAGAGCCACCAAGTGAACCAAAAGGTCAAACCCTCAGGGGTGCAAGAAATAATATTTAAATATAACTATTACATTTAAACCCGGGCTCCATTACAAATGGGTCTTCAAGCGCTTCTTGTCCCTTGATCTCCAATTCTTCAAAATTAATTCTAACTTTTTCTATTACAAAACTATTTAAAATAAATAGAAACCTTGATCAGCAGTCAAGGGGAAGTACATAGGAGGGAGATAGAATTTACATTAAGAAAAATTAGAGAAGACGAGGTACGCAGACCACATTTAATAAAACCCATACATTCATGCATCCAACTAAAATAAAATCCAATCATATTGGTCAATAGTCCATAATCAATCCCATTTATTATCATACACATCACCATATGCATCAATAAATAACATTCATCTCATGTATAATAAACATTTAATATATATATTGATATCATTTAATGGGCAAATTTAGTTAGTATAAAATCTATTTTGAATCAAAATAAACTCCTTTATTTTAATCCAAATTTAAATCAAAATAAAACTATTTTATTTTAATCAAAATTTTAATCAAAAAATAAACTCCTTTATTTTAATTAATTATGGAATCCAATTCCATATATATATAAAAAATTAATTAAAATAAACTCTTTTATTTTAATTAATTATGGAATCCAATTCCATGTAAAAAAAAAATCTTTTATTAAAGGAAACACGGATATTCTTTCCTATTCACAAATAAACTCTTTTATTTTGAATAATATGAAATCTTATTCCATATTTAAATAAACTCCTTTTTTTAAGGAAACACGGATTCTCTTTCCTATTTACAAATAAACTCTTTTATTTTGAATAATATGAAATCTTATTTCATATCTAAATAAACTCCTTTATTTAAGGAAAGATGGAATACAATTTCAACTCCAATTAGTTATCATGGAATCCAATTCCAACTCTAATTAGTTAGCATGAAATTTAATTTTAATATTAAAATAAACCCTTTTATTTTAATATTAAAATAAATCTTTTATTTTAAAATTAAAATAAACTTTTTATCTTAATTATAAAATAAATGAAATTATATATATATAATAAAACGGATAATATATATATTATACATATATATATATATATATATATATAATAACCTGATTCCTTGTAATTCAAAAACAAATTCCGTACATGCTGAATTTCCTGTAAGTTGAATTCCGTGCATGCCATTCCATTCCAAAACAAGTGTTCCATGCAATCCGGAATTTCAAAGCAAGGCTGCCGAATTTTTTATTTTTTATTTTTATTTATTTTCCGTAGCCTTTGTGTAATTTCATGTACTGCCTTTTTCTTTCAACAAAATCTTGGCCACGGATTAGCATAAAACGGCACCTCCTTTTTCCAACTTTTTTTTTTTAAAACAGGAAACATGATTTCGGTTAATTAATTATAAGGATTGCCTTGATTTGCGTGTGCTGCTGCTATCCTGTTAACCGAATGCATCACTTTGCAATAAAAGAAAATTCCTGCTGCAGAACAAAAAAAAAAAAAAAGCGTCTGATAGCCTTTTTTTTTTTTTTTTTTTTTAAAATTTTATACAATAAAATTATGCCCAATTAAATTGTTCTAAACACATATCAATATATAAATTAAAACAATTAATAATTCGCATAAAGGTTTGGCTTTGATACCACTGTTAGGTTTGTAATATTCATAACTCAATCAAATTGCATAAAAAGTCAGCGGCGTGTAAAATCGAGTTTAAAATTTACAAACCATCTACCCGGGATCATCCTTTATGCATAATTATTAATTAAACGAAAAAAATAAAGAATAAATCATACCCTTGAAGATCGAGCTTCCTCAGGTACAAGTTCACCTCCAAATCCTTTCGCGTTCAATCTTGAATCCACCGGGTTTGGTTCCTTCCTTTGATCAACGTTAGCCACCCAAATGTTTGGCCTCTAGAGGTGATCCACCAAGGAAGAAGAAAATTCAAGAAGAAGGGTGGTTGGCTAAACCCTAGTTTTTCTATCACTATAGAAAGGGTGTACTCTCCCAACAATTGGAATTATTACGTATGTTGAAAAATCAACAACACATACACCCATAATAAGACTCCCCTTATTAATAGATGTGGGCAACCCACCTTAACAATTAAGGAATTGAGTTTTAATTAATTAATTCTTTTAATTAATTAAGCTCCCTAATCTTATTAGGGATAATTAATTAAACTCCTTTAACTAATTTTCCTTCCTAATCCAATTAGGAATAAATGAGAGTACTTATATTAAATTAATTTCTAAACTCTTTTAGAAATTAAAATAATAATAATTGTAATAATATTAATAAGACTCCTCTTATTAATTTATATTTAATATTTCTAAAATATTAAATAATAAATATTAAGCTATTTAATTTATTCTATCACCATAGATTAAATTAAATATACATAACATATTATTACGATTATGCCATTAACTTCTTAAATAATTATTCTTCCTTTTATGGTGTGACCCTTTAGGTTCTCCATATTAAACCGGTTGTGAATAAATCAATTAGAACAATTCTAATCTTATTTAAATAAATAAATTAAACAATCAATTTATTTAAATAATATTTATTCGACAATGAGGATAAGCCTCCCTAATGATCAACGACTTTCCAGATAATATAGATTTCAACATTAATCATTAAAGAACCTTTGAGTAAATAGTTACCGTACAATTCAATCCTTCCACCATACAATGTCCCAATTAAATATAAGACATGAAATTACTGTCAAGTCTTATTTTATTTAATTATATGTATTTCGATCCTTAAATGCACAACTCCAAATAATGTAAATTAGAAACTCCTTTCTAATTTCATTCAGCCTTGGCCAAGGACTACTGGGTTGTCATTTATCGAATCACATAGGACATTTCTCTTCTTTTATTAGAAGTGGTAGATTCTTTATTGATCATACATTATCTCCATGTACAACTTATTATACCCAAGCATACCCTTTGATATACCCTAAGGGTCTTAAGGAATAAGTCAAAGTATAACTCATCATACACAAGATACTATGATGATCTCAAGTCCAAGGATTACTTGTCTTCTATCATCACTACAGAATTCCTATCGACAGCAAATAAAACTCCATTAGGTATTCCTTAGCGAGCCACGTTCAGTGAACTTATTCTCTAATAAGCACCTACATACTTGCTTTAGTGTCTCCACACAAATGATCATAAGATCAATCATCCTCATCCAATGAGCAAGCAACGTATGTACCAATCTATCCGGATTCACTAATCCCCAATTTAGTAATCCAACGATTGGGAACTATTTTAGTTTTAAGCTTTCAAAGAATTTAGATCTCATTAGAATGATCATCATCATTATTCTAAAAGTATTGCTTAAAACTATGGGTTTATCACATATTATAAAACAGCATCATGTAGATAATTAAAAGCCTTTAATAAATTAATACTTTTTATTAATAAATGAATAAGATTGTTACAAAGTATATGCTTTATCATCAAACATGATTGGCTTGTGTGCATACTACTTTCAAAATCTATATAGATAGATTTAAGAGGATGCTCAACTTAACCTAAGGAACGTATATTCATTTGATGCTAAAGTCATTTAGCATGGCAAACTCCAAGAGATGTCTCATGTCGATGAGCTATGGAGTGTATCTCTCTTAATAGTCCCCACAGACTCCTGAAAAGAGAGGTTGCATGAGTGACAATCATGTATGCAATAAAATGTACGAGACCTGATGTTGATCACATCATATTATGGAGAAGTTCACTATGAGTCGTTGAAAACATCTTAAAGTGCTTAACCCAAGCACTAAGGATGTGATCATATTCATGGTGGGTCTTAATTAAAACTAGAGGGCTTAACTGCACTCAAGTTTTTCATGCACCAAGATTTACGAAAAATCCACTTTAAGGTAAAGCGTTATCTTGAGCAATTGGTGCGGTTGAATTGGAAAGGTTCCAAACAAAGAAAAGTTCTTTGGTTTAGTGATAAAGATAAAGTATATAGCTATAAATGAAGTCGCAAGTTGATTGTTTGGATTAAAAGTTCATTACGTAACTAGGAATAGTTCCTAAGTCTCATCTTGGATCTAAACAGTGTTGTGGCACTTTCATTTGATTATTAGAATCATTGAAAGATGGGAAATCACTATAGAGATAGTGGACTCTCATGAACAACATTACATATCCATTAACTAAAGCTTATCCAACAGTAGGATAATCGTCACTTAGAGAAGAAGAGTATGAGATACCATGACGATTGGCTTTAGTGCAAGTGGGAGATTGAAAGTAGTATGCACACAAGCCAATCATGTTTGATGATAAAGCATATACTTTGTAACAATCTTATTCATTTATTAATAAAAAGTATTAATTTATTAAAGGCTTTTAATTATTTACATGATCTTTGTTTTATAATATGTGATAAACCCATAGTTTTAAGCAATGCTTTTAGAATAATGATGATGATCATTCTAATGAGATCTAAATTCTTAGAAAGCTTAAAACTAAAATAGTTCCCAATCATTGGATTACTAAATTGGGGATTAGTGAATCCGGATAGATTGGTACATACGTTGCTTTGCTCATTGGATGAGGATGATTGATCTCATGATCATTTGTGTGGAGACACTAAAGCAAGTATGTATGTGCTTATTAGAGACTAAGTTCATCGAACGTGGCTCGCTAAGAATACCTAATGGAGTTTTACTTGCACGTCAATAGGAATTCTGTAGTGATAGTAGTACAAGTGATCCTTGGACTTGAGATCATCATAGTATCTTGTGTGATGATGAGTTATACTTTGACTTATTCCTTAAGACCCTTAGGGTATATCAAAGGGTATGCTTGGGTATAATAAGTTGTACATGGAGATAATGTATGATCAATAAAGAATCTACCACTTCTAGTAAAAGAAGAGAAATATCCTATGTGATTCAATAAATGACAACCCAGTAGTCCTTGGTTAAGGCGTAATGAAATTAGAAAGGAGTTTCTAATTTGCATTATTTGAGTTGTGCATTTAAGGATCGAAATACATATAATTAAATAAAATAAGACTTGACAAGAATTCCATGTCTTATATTTAATTTGGACATCAGTATGGTGGAAGGATTGAATTGTCGGTGCAAACTATTTACTCAAAGGTTCTTTAATGATTAATGTTGAAATCTATATTATCTGGAAAGTCGTTGATCGCTTAGGGAGGCTTATCCCTATTGTAGAATAAATATTATTTATTTAAATAAATTAATTATTTAATTTATTTATTTAAATAAGATTAGAATTGTTCTAATTGATTTATTCACAACCGGTTAATATGGAGAACCTAAAGGGTCACACCATAAAAAAGGAAGAATAATTATTTAAGAAGTTAATGGCATAATCGTAATAATATATTATGTATATTTAATTTAATCTATGGTGATAGAATAAATTAAATAGCTTAATATTTATTATTTAATATTTTAGAAATATTAAATATAAATTAATAAGAGGAGTCTTATTAATATTATTACAATTATTATTATTTTAATTTCTAAAGAGTTTAGAAATTAATTTAATATAAGTACTCTCATTTATTCCTAATTGGATTAGGAAGGAAAATTAGTTAAAGGAGTTTAATTAATAATCCCTAATAAGATTAGGGAGCTTAATTAATTAAAAGAATTTAATTAATTAAATAAATCCCAATTCCTTAATTGTTAAGGTGGGTTGCCCACATCTATAAATAAGAGGAGTCTTATTATGGGTGAGGTGGTTGTTGACTTTTACAACATACGACATAATTCCAATTTGTTGGAGAGTACGTTCTTTTCTATAGAGATAGAAAACTAGGGTTTGAGCCAAATACCCATCTTCTTGAATCTTTATTTTTCCTTGGTGGATCACCTCTAGAGGCCAAACATATGGGTGGCTAACGTTGATCAAAGGAAGGAACAAAACCCCGGTGGATTCAAGTTGAACGTGAAAGGATTTGGAGGTGAACTTGTACCTGAAGAAGCTCGATCTTCAAGGGTATGATTTTATTCTCTATCTTTTCGTTTAATTAATAATTGTGCATAAAGGGTGATCCGGGTATATGGTTTGTAAATTTTTTAAACTCTGATTTTACACGTTTCCGCATTTTTATGCAATTTGATTGCGTTCATGAATATTACAAACCTAACACCTGAAACCTACGAGTCTTTCTAAGTTCAGTGGTTACTTGATGAGGAGCAAACCTGAACAGTTCATTAAACTTAGCTGTATACTGGGTTACAGTAAGATCTCCTTGTTTCAAGTCCAGAAATTTTATTTCCATTCGGTCTTTCAAGGATTGGAAAAATTAGTTTTCAAAGAACAACTCTTTGAATCTATCCATAGGAATAATTTCAGTTTCTACCCGACCTTTGGTTGATTCCCACCAATAATTAGCCTCACCCTTCAAGAAAAAGGTTGCAGAAGTTGTCTTTTGGTTATTATTAACATTGGTTACTAGGAAAAATTTCTTTATATGAGAAATCCAAATTTGTGCATCTACAGGTTCTGATGTACCTTTAAACTCAGGTGGTCCAACTAATTTAAAGTCTTTAAAAGTTGTGTTTTGGTTCACATGTCTATTTATAACTCCTAGCATAAGGTCTACTAACTACTGGGTAGAATTATCATCATTCATTTCTCTTTGGGGTCTTTTGGTTGGTGGCATGATTCTATATAAACCAATAAAATTCACATAAGAATTTGAGTAACATAACATATTGTTTATTTTATATATCACAATAGTATTGCACAACAACTTCATAATTGAACATACTACTATCTTACAAAGTACTGATTACATTACAAACTTTGAATGCTTTTTTATTGTACTAATATAAAGCATTCAACCACATATGCTACTCTCTAGAATTTATTGATATCATCAAAGGAATCCTGAATCATGTGACAAACCACAGATCGATCGATGAGATAAGACGTCTTCTTCTCCTCTATCGAATATCGAACTACATGGCACTGCAAATCATTAAAAGTATCTCGAACACCCAGAGATGTTTTAAGAAGCCTTGACTGAATTTCTTTTACGCCCTCTGTGCGGGGTGCAACAGTACTTTTAGTCGTTGACTATGTCCCTCTCATGTCAGAGCATTCCTCATTTATATCAAATTTCTAAACCTCATCTTATTACCCTCATATTCTCATTGTCTTCAATAGTGATGCCATTGCCTCATCATGCTCATCAATTCTCATTAAGCTGCCCCGCCATGGATCCTCCTCTTCCTCAAAGATCTCAACAAATTGTTGATCATGAAGCAATTCCTCATCTTCTGCATCATCACGGCTATGTATGACTCTATTTGTGGTGGATTATTGGCTATTACCATTTCCTCAAAGATTGAGTTGGCCATCTATAAAAGAAAACTCCTTTAATAATCAGATAGAAATTTACACAACATAATAATTTTAATGTTATATTTTATGTGTACTTTTAAAATTTATTTACGGACTCGAAGACTATATACTAAAATTTCTCTTCCTTATATCTATAGCCTTAAAGCTTTGATACCAAAATTATAACGCCCCATATCTATATACTCCTACGGTATACGATATGGTGTTTACGTAAAATCAATATAATGCTTTTAAATCTATACACCCATGGTATCTGATTATAAGATTACATTAAATAGAGGGACAATCCGATATAATTCCCATAGATCCAAAATTCACAAAGATCCCATAATGTATGTAAATTCTCAAGAGAACTATTACTGTGTTTGGATACCTCACTGGATATATGAACTCAGATACGTGACTAGAGTCTATTTATCCAAAATTCAGAGTATTAGTAATAACATGAACAATCCATATTACTAATACCCTCACCCAGATGTATAGTCTATGCCAAACGAATTTATACTATCGTATTGATAGTAATTATCTATTCGAAATCCAGAGTATCAATAACAACATGAACAGTCCATGCTATTAATACCCTCACTCGGATAAATAGTTCCCAAGGATCTCTACTAGATTCGAAGAAGTCTAATTTTACATCTATATATGTAAGAAAACATGGTTTCGGAAATAAAAGATGTTATATATATCATAATATTAAGATTCGATTACATAATTCTCATAACGAGTTCTTATTACAAGGTATTCAAACAGACAAGAATATAATCTAATCTATGTAGGGACGCTTCCCTTTATCTACTCCAAATGTTCCAGGATTACCATCTAAAACTGCAAAGGGAATAATTTACAAGGGTGAGTGTGACGCCCCCAAAATAGGTATACATCACCCATTCTGAGTTGTCAATACATGGTACGTAAACAACTACAACTTTATTATTACAACAAGAAAAGCTGTGAGTTTGAATACAAATATTATCTTCTAGACAATATCTATACTCAAATAAATCCTCATCACATTTATTGATACATTATTTTACAAAATGGTGAGGACTACTAAACAACTCTCTCTAGAACCTTCATTCCATACCCGGCTAACTACTCGCTATATTCTCGCCTCCCGAGAAGAAAAATGGAACAAAAAGGAAAAGGTGAGCTCAACTGCCCAATAAAGAATATTATGACTAAGATAATATACAACAAATTATCGTTAGTCTTCAACAAGGAAAAATCTAATAGAATACAATAGACAACAAGTTTCGGATCAATATTCGCAATGAAATAATAATTCATTAGAAGAGTTAAGTAGAGAATGCAAACTACTATCCGCAACGTATGAATTTAAAAGTTCATCGCTCATCTTTTATCCTCAGAACATCAATCAATATATATCCGAATCAAATATTCATCTTTGCACTACAGCCAAAAGATATTCATCGATTAGGTCATGTTCATCTAAACACTGCTCATCTTTGCACTACGGGCCAAAGATATTCATCGAAATCATTCATCTTTGCACTACAGCCAAAGATATTCAATAATATCATCATTTAAGACCGAGGATGATGAAAATATTTTAAAAGAAACGAATCCAAGGAAACAAAATGACAAGGATTAAGGATTAAGGACTCGTACTTTGTTTTATCCATGTCCAACAATACCTCAAAAATACTCATAGTGGTGTAAAATTTAAGAATGATCAAAACATGGATACAATCAAAGCTAGTATCCAGAATAGATATTTTGGACGAAAAGGAAAATTTTCATTTTTTGATGAATAGTGTCGTATTCTTGAATAGTACCGTATATGTTAATAGTGCCGTATACGTGAATAGTAATCCCGACACTAAAAGTTCCGAATTTGATTAAAAAGTTCAGATCAATACTTCGGCATAATGATATTAGAATAAATAATATCATAAAAAAAAATAATATCCCTTACCTCGAAAGATCAAGATTTCTTAATTTGAAAAACCTGGATATAAAGCTATGACTTGAACTTGCACTGTATAGCAATACTCAAAATATACTCAAAATACTCACAAAAATACGCTCGATAATATAAAGAGAGAAAATTTTAGTTTCTGGTGTAATTTTCAATTCTAACCTAAACACCCTATTTATAGGAAAATGCTTAGAACACCAAAGCAGAAAATTTAAGAAAATATTAATATATATATTATAATTTCTATGCCCACTTTTAAGGATCTGAATTCAGCAAATTCCAACACATGCAAGACCCACAATAATGACAAAAAACGTTTTTCATATTTAAAATATTTTAAACTTCCAAAAATTAATTATTTCGGAGCTTCAGAACTTCAATAATTCATAATAAATAGCCCTTTTGTCAGAAAATTCGAAACTCGCGACTTTTTATAGGAAATTCAATTCTCTAAAACTTTACAGAAGAAAGTTTTTCCAAATTCCAAACAAAAATTGACCGAAATCCACAAACGGGTGATTTTACAGGCTATAATCAAATTTCAGTCAAGAAATGGGGTCCACCGACACATAAAATATGCTTTAAATATTTTTGGTAACAAAAATACTCCTCCTCCACATATACTCATATATCCCACATTCATCGTAAAAATATCATCATTATTATATTATTAAAATATAATAATATTTTTAAATGAATTATTTTATCAAAAAGATAAAATTTCAATTTTCAAAAATTGTCACATTAAAAATTTTCTCCATCTATATCCACATAAAATCAATATTTTCCTCATTATATAAATCAATAATTAATTATTCATAAATAATATTACGTAATCACAATATTGACAACCAGTGCGGTTCCTGAGAAAGAGAGGGGCTTTCCAATAAGAATTTCTCCTTACTAGCGCAAGCAATTAGGTGACCAAACCTCTCCTTAGATGTAACTTTCTAGACATTGCCAATAATGTTATCTAATAATATTATTCAGATAATATGAATTATTGCTTCGATAATGATAAATCTTGTAAATGACAATTATTGAAACAACAACAATATAAAATATCAACGCAAAGAATTATTAAATCAATAAAATACTTTGAATAAGAATTATCGTAACCATTATTGAGTAGTGCCTTCTTACGTAAGAATCAATAATTGGTGCAATACCGGTAATATCTTGCTTCAATAACGCCAGACAGTGTGTTTTAACCACCGGGTATTCCAACAAGATAATTACAGAATAACTACGCCGTTATTTATAAACAACTTATATTTGTCGCTTTCTTCATCCAATCTCTTTCAAGTTATGGGGCCCACAAAAGATGCAAGGCTGCAGTATTTAATATTCCCCAACAAAGATTTAATATTCCACGACCAAATGAATATTCCCAAACAATAATGAATATTTTATAACCACTTGCTTATTTTGAAATATTTGCGTGATTTTACCCATAACTATCCACATTAATCAAATCAACCCTTACTATTTCAAAATAATAAATAGAGAAAATTAAATTTCATTAATAATAAGTTGGGGTCTTACAACCTCCCTCCTTATGAAATTTCGTCCTCGAAATTGACGTGACGTGACACAGTGTTTCAAAAGGTGAGGATACCTCGCTTTTATTTCGCTTCCAATTCCCCGGGTCATTTCTCTATAGCATAATTCCTCCACAAAACTTTAACTTGTGGTATGACCTTTCTTGGCGTAGAGAACATGCTCCTTCCTATCCAAGATCTTGACAGTACCTCCTCATACGTTAAGTCTTCTATTATCTCATCCGGTTCTAACTCTATAACATTGTTCAGGTCTTTCACATATTTACGAAGTACAGATATGTGAAACACATTATGAACATGAGACATACTCGGAGGTAACGCGAGTCTTTAGGCTACATTTCCTACTCGGTCAAGAATTTGAAATGGACCAATAAATCGTGGATTGAGCTTTCCTCTCTTCCCAAATCTTGTAACTCCCTTCCATGGAGCAACTCGCAACAATACATGATCCCCTATACTAAATTCCACGTCCTTTCGATGAAGATCAACATAACTCTTTTGTCAATCTTGTACCGTTTGTATACGTTGTCGAATCATTTGGATCTTTTCCGTAGTCATACGTACCAACTCGGGTCCCAAAAATGTTGCTTCACCTACCTCATCCCAACATACTAGAGAGCGACATTTTCGTCCATATAATGCTTCGAATGGAGCCACACCTATACTTGGCTGATAACTGTTGTTGTAGGAGAATTCCACCAATGGTAAATACTTATCCCAACTGCCCTTGAAGTCTAGGACATAGAGTCTTAATAGATCTTCAAGAGTTTGAATAGTCCTCTCTCGATTGTCCGTCTGCTTTGAGGATAGTATGCGGCGAATCAATCGTAAATCTGCGCCCATATAGCTTTTTGCAAGCTAACCCAAAATCTTGAAGTGAATCTTGGGTCACGATCCGAAACTATGGATACTGGCATGCCATGCAACCTCACAATCTCACTTATATATATACTAGCAAGACGTTCAAGGGAATAAGTCTCCCGTATCGGCAAAAAATGAGCAGACTTGGTTAATCTATCAACAATAACCCAAATAGCATTGATGCCTTGAGAAACCGTAGGAAGACCCGTAACAAAATTCATGGTAATGTGTTCCCACTTCCATTTCAAAATCTCAAGTGGTTGCAATGGACCCTTAGGTACTAGATGCTCCGCCTTTACACATTGACAAGTTAAACACGTTGAGATAAACTTTGCAATCTCTCTCTTCATATTGTTCCACCAAAATGTATGTCGAAGATCACAATACATTTTGGTACTTCCAGGATGGATTGCAAATGGTGTATTGTGTGCCTCCATCATAATCTTGTACTTCAAATCAGAGTCGTTAGGGACACAAAGTCTGGAGTGGACACGAAGTATTCCTTCTTCATCAATTCTCGCTCGAATAGCACCTTCTTGTACTTTCTTCTTCATACGCATCAACTTCTGGCCTACGTGGCTTGAGCAACCTTAACTTTTTCTATTAAAGTTGGCTCTATGCGTATACTTGACATCATCGCACTCATTCCTGCATATGATCTTCTACTCAACGCGTCAGCTACCACGTTCAGTTTTCCAAGATGGTATTGAATAGTGTGGTCATAGTCTTTCAATAGCTCGAGCCAACGTTGCTGCCTCATGTTGAGTTCTTTTTGAGTGAAGAAATATTTTAGGCTTTTATGGTCTGAATATATCTCCACTTTCTCTCCATATAGATAGTGCCTCCATATCTTTAATACCTTGAACGATCGCCGCTAACTCTAGATCATGAGTAGGATAATTCCTCTCATCTTTGTTTTAAGTTGTCATGAGGCATAAAGCTATGACTTTCCCACGTTGCATGAGAACACATCCTAACCCTTTGCCTGAAGCATCGTTGTAGATAACAAATCCATCCGAACCAGATGGTATTGTTAGAACAGGTGCCAAAATAAGTCTCCTCTTAAGCTCTTTGAAACTCTTCTCGCATTCTTCGCTCCAAACGAATTTTGTATCCTTCCGAGTCAACTAAGTTAATGGAGTAGTGATTCGAGAAAATCTTTCTACAAAATCTTCGATAATAACCAGCTAAGCATAGAAAGCTACGTATTTCGATTACTGACTTAGGTTGCTCTCAACTGTGACTCATATCCCAATCTTGGATATCACATCACAATGAAACATATCAGTTTACTACCGCACGAATATGGCGTCCCCTACGGAGAGTCTGGCTTCGGTGCATTCCACAAAGGAAGTCACCAGATAATGGCTCGGGTACCAAATTCTATAGTTGAATTTTTAACTCCTGAAGTTCAATAGGAGCCATTCGATATGAGATTTTAGAAATGAGTTTTGTACCGGGTTCAAAGTCAATACAAAATTTAATATCAGGCTTTGGGAGTAAGCCAAGAAATTCTTCAGGAAATACGTCAGGAAAAGTTAATAACAACAGGAATATTATTCAAATCTGACGTGTCTTTATTCAAATCCATAACATGGACTAAGAAAACTTGACATCCGTAATAAACGAATGACTTCATGGCTTGATATGAAAATGTTTGACTACAATGGTTTGATTGCTTGAATTCAATAACAAAAGTCGCTTAAGAATATGAAAACTAACAACCTTACGAAAAGTAATCAATTTTGGCATGATGAGTAGTTAACCTTAAAATCACATCAAAAGTAAATATCTCTATAGAAATAAGGTTAACGTGTAATGTAATAGTGCCAACTCAATCCAAAGAAGATTTCTAAACAACGGATGTAATGAAAGTTTCTCCTAACGAAGTCTCCATAAATAGGTCAAAGTCTAATTTCTCCGTAGTCAAGTTCAAACGTTGAGCGCAAGCAAGAGAGATAAAAGAATGGGTAGAACCCAGATTCTAATAAGGTATAAACTTCGCAAGAATTTATAATTAACTAACTCCGTGATCACCTCGCTTAGGTTCCTCGCATTTTAACCGGTCACACAACAAACGCTTCTTCCAAGAACCGTTGACTTTGACTTTTCTCGGGACTTTTTGAGTCACCGTCCCCATTGAACTAGGTTTCGCTTATCGTATAATCTCGAGCGATACGTCCTTCCTTTCCACAATTATAGCATACCTTGAATGTTGTTGTGTGCGCTTTAGATCGATATGTCCTCTTTCCCAGCATTTATAGCATATAACCGGTGGTCGTTCTCCTCCTTGGAACCGATTCTTCACCGCACTACTGCTCTTCACATGGTCGTTGTTAAATCTCCTCTTTTAAAATCTCCTCCCGACTCGCTTTTTTATTTTCATGGCCATGATTACCACCAGAGTGGTTACCATTTTGTCCGTCTTTTTCTTTCTCCGTGTTATCGTTGTTTTGTTGATCGCTATCTCCTAGATTATCAAGGTTGTGGTCCCTCGGTTGACTGTACTCGTTATCTCGCTTTAATAATTGAGCCCTGCTTACAACATCCTAATAGAGAAAAATTTATGAGAAATAAGATATTGTCGTATCTGGGTTTCAAACCTCTCGTAAACATCCGCGTCATACGTTCCTCATTCTCCACCAAATGAGGTGCAAACTCGATAACTCTGCAAACTTTGCCTCGTCTTCGAGACACCGCCATGTTATTCTCGCCTCCAAATTAATAAACTCCACTTCCTTCATATGACGAACACTTTCGTGAAAGTATTTGTCATTAAATAGTTTCAAATGTCTCCCAAGACATGCTTTGAAAAGCGGTGGATGGGTACGCTTCACGAGACTCCCACCAAGAATCCGCTCGCCACTTTTAACATAAAGGTGGCGAATGGAACCTTCTGTTCCTCCGTGCATCCCAAGACATCGAATATCTTGGTAATTTGCTTGACCCATGTTTCTTCCATGATCGGATCCGCTTTCCCTTAAATTCGTGGTCCCAACTCTTTGAACTGCTTGCCATTTGACAACCCGTGAATTACTATCATTTCTCCTCAGATTTTGAACACGAGTCTCCTCGTCGATTTTGCATGAACCGCAAAAAGGCTTCTAAACATCCCCTCGCTTCATCATCTCGCTCGGTGGTGTTGTTCACAGGGAGGAACATTATCACTGTTGCACGCTCTCCTCGTTGGTGAGTATGCAGCGCTCTACACGGTCTCATTTCCAATCAAGTAATATTCTTAGTCGACATTCTCAAATACTCGCCATAAAACAAGGGTTAATTAAGCAAATCAATATACCACATAATATCCCTATATACTAACCAACTAACAAATAAGCTTAGGTAGGACACACTAGTGAAGGATTTACTCGTCTCTCCCCTCCTAGTTCTATTCCCCAATCTCCACCAAAGATCATATCCCTAAGCTCTGATACCAACTGTGACACCCCCAAAATAGGTATACATCACCTATTCTGAGTTGTCAATACATGGTACGTAAACAACTACAACTTTATTATTACAACAAGAAATCGTGAGTTTGAATACAAATATTATCTTCTGTAGACAATATCTATATTTAAATAAATCCTCATCATATTTATTGATACATTATTTTACAAAATGATGAGAACTACTAAACAACTCTCTAGAACCTTCATTCCATACCCCGACTAAACTCGCTATATATTCGCCTCCCGAGAAGAAAATGGAACAAAAAGGAAAAGGGTGAGCTCAACTAGCCCAAAGAAAGAATATTATGACTAAGATAATATACAACAAATTGTCGTTAGTCTTCAACAGGAAAAATCTAATAGATTACAATAGACAACAAGTTTCGGATCAATATTCGCAATGGAAATAATAATTCATTAGAAGAGTTAAGTAGAGAATGCAAACTACTATCTTCTATGTATGAATTTAAAAGTTCATCATCTATCTTTTATCCTCGTAACATCAATTAATATATATCTGAATCAAATATTCATCTTTGCACTATAGGCCAAAGATATTCATCACCGGTCATATTCATCTAAACACTGCTCATCTTTGCACTACTTGGGCAAAGATATTCATCGAAATCATTCATCTTTGCACTACAAAGCCAAAGATATTCAATAATATCATCATTTAAGACCGAGTATGATGAAAAATATTTTAAAAGAAACGAATCCAAAGGAAACAAAATGACAAAGATTAAGGATTAAGGATTCAGATTTGTTTTATCCATGTCCAACAATACCTCAAAAATAATCATAGTGGTGTAAAATTCAAGAATGATCAAAACATGGATACAATCAAAACTAGTATCCAGAATAGATATTTTGGACGAAAAGGAAAATTTTCATTTTTCGATGAATAGTGTCGTATTCGTGAATAGTAGCGTATACGTGAATAAATATTCATTATACGTGAATAAAGAACTCCGACACTAAAAAGTTCTCGATTTGATTAAAAGTTCAGATCAATACTTGACATAATGATATTAGAATAAATAATATCATTAAAAAAAAATATCTCTTACCTCGAAAGATCAAGATTTAAATTTGAAACACCTGGATATAAAGCATGACTTGAACTTGCAATCAGTATAGCAATACTCAAATTATACTCAAAATACTCACAAGAATACGCTCGATAATATAGAGAGAGAAAATTTTAGTTTCTTGTGTGATTTTCAATTCTAACCTAAGCACCCTATTTATAGGAAAATGCTTAGAACACCAAAGCAGAAAATTTAATAAAATATTAATATATATATATATATATTATAATTTCTACGCCCACTTTTAAGGATCTGAATTCAGCAAATTCCAACACATGCAAGACCCACAATAATGACAAAAAATGTTTTTCATATTTAAAATATTTTAAACTTCCAAAAATTAATTATTTCGGAGCTTCAGAACTTCAATAATTCATAATAAATAGCCCTTATGTCAGAAAATTCGAAACCCGCGACTCTTAATAGGAAATTCAATTCTCTACAACTTTACAGAAGAAAGTTTTTCCAAATTCCAAACAAAAATTGACCGAAATTCACAAACGGGCGATTTTACAGGCTATAATCAAATTTCAGTCAAGAAATAGGGTCCACCGACACATAAAACATGCTTTAAATATTTTTGGTAACAAAAATACTCCTCCTCCACATATACTCATATATCCCACATTCATCGTAAAAATATCATCATTATTATATTATTAAAATATAATAATATATTTAAATGAATTATTTTATCAAAAAAAGATAAAATTTCAATTTTCAACAATTGTCACATTAAAAATTTTCTCCATCTATATCCACATAAAATCAATATTTTCCTCATTATATAAATCAATAATTAATTATTCACAAATAATATTACGTAATCACAATATTGACAACCAGTAGCCTTCTGGAAAGAGAGGGCTTTCCAATAAGAATTTCTCCTTCTTGGCCAAGCAATTAGGTGACTAAACCTCTCCTTAGATGTAACTTTCTAGACATTGCCAATAATGTTATCTAATAATATTATTCAGATAATATGAATTATTGCTTCAATAATGAAAATACTTTGTAATGACAATTATCAAACAACATCAATATAAAATATCAACGCAAAGAATTATTAAATCAATAAAATATCAATAAGAATTACCGTAACCATTATTGAGTAGTGCCTTCTTACGTAAGAATCAATAATTGGTGCAATACTGCAGTGCTACTTGCTCAACAACGCCAGATTAGTGTGTTTTAACCACCGGGTATTACAACAATGTAATTCAGTAACAACTACGTCGTTATTTATAAACAACTTATATTTGTCGTTTTCTTCATCCAATCGCTTTCCGTTATGGGGCCCACAAAAAGATCGCTACCATTCCGCATTTAATATTCTCCGACAATCGAATATTCCACGACCAAACGAATATTCCCGATAATAATGAATATTTTATAACCACTTGCTTATTTTGAAATATTTATGTATTTTACCCATAACTATCCACATTAATCAAATCAACCCTTACTATTTCAAAATAATAAATAGAGAAAATTAAATTTCATTAATAATAAGTTGGGGTCTTACAGTGAGCTATTACATGCTCAGCAAGTTTTGTATTTTATAATAATATAGGATTTGAAGAAATATAACAATTCAAATTTCGACTGATAGTTGTTACCATTTCGGATTTCTATTTATTTCAACCATTTCGAATTTTTCTTTATTTCGCATCGACCACACGGACTTACAAATTTTGTTCGGATGTGAGATAGGGGATCAGCCCATTCAACATCTTAGGAGTATGCATATCATCCTACCAGTGCTCAAAATACACTAAATGTCAATATATTATTAACTAAATTTCAATCCCTTACGGGATACCCAACTTCAGTATAAGATGTCTTACCAAAACAATTTGGTTTGACACGACAATTTATGCTCAATAAACATTATCATATGAATAAACAATTCATTTTTGAGTTATGCTGAAACTATAGCAATTACTGTACTATAAAAAGGTAATTCAATTGTAGGTGTAGTATATTATATCAACAGCATATCAAGATAAAAATCTTGTCCAATGAATAAACAGGGTTTAAGAAACTTGCTTTATAAGAGATTTAAGGATAGAGAACTTGCCTGAGCGTAGATCAGTCAAGTTATGCTATTCAATCGTTAATAAATACCTACGATGTTCATATATATAATTCCAACACGTTAGTATTTATAATAATACTCAATTATATAATTTATATATGAACGGATTAGATTAATTAAGTTTTTAAATTTAAATACCTTTAATAATTGGACTAAATTTTATTTATAAAATTTAATTATCCTTTATAATACCTTTTTAGAAATTTTGAAGTATTTAAAACATTTATTTATCTTTTATATAATTTTAAAACTGTTTTTATATTTATTTATTAATTATTTCTAATTTTTAATAATTTATTTTTAGAAAAGTAATTTACATGCATCGCTAAAGCCCTTCAAAGGATGTGAAGTGTCATTGAGGTGTTCTTGAGTTTCTGGGCAGCAGTTTGGTCATGGTCGAGTGACTAGTTTGACCACTAATTAAAATGCTACTGATAATGATTTTTGGTTTGGCCAAGAGTTGATATTGTAGTACTCATACAATAGTACAACATGAAATAAATTTTAGGCTTTAACCTATATATAACAAGAAGTTATAGAGGCTCAAAGTCACTGTTAGAGTTGTTCTTCAGTTTTTGGCTAACCTAGAACAGTAGTAATGGCCGGTCAACAGTTTTGTTGCTTAAATATCTTTGATTCTGTGTATTAGATGTGTGTGATGTTTGTTGTAACATGTAGTATATATGTCAGGGTACATATATATAACATTAACATGAACAAAGCATAAATCTAAGGTCTCTAACTATGCTGGTCAAAGTACAGCCAAAAATTATTCTTCGTATTCTTCAATTTTCTGGAAAACCTAGAAAACTTGGTCAAGCTCGGTCAATGGATTTTGACCATTAATTCCAGTAAACCTATATGTTGTTTTTTCAATTAAAGATCATAGATATGTAGCACATATAACAGGGAATTGATCTATAAAAAAAACTTACAAAAATAACAAACAGAAGGCGATTAAACAGATTGGTCAAAGTAGTTGGTTCGACTGTTCTTGAGTTTTCAGGGTAACCCCAGAAAACTGCAATCCGTGAACGGTCAACCCACTTTGACTGATTATAACTTGAAATCTATGGTTCAAATGAACCTGTTTTCTTTTCCAAATTAAAGACCTACTAACAGGCTACAAATAACAAACAATTAACGGACCAAAATATAAACATATATGAATCTATAGGCCCTGAAATTCGACTGTCAGAAATAGTTTTCAAAATTTCCAGATTTCTTAAAACACTTAATTAAGGCATCTAGATGTTATAAAAACGTGTTCTACCAATCTAACATACTTTCTAACATACTAATACAAAATTCTAAACATCTAAACAACAAATCTAACATAGGATCATAGAGCTAATTATGAACTAGGGTTTATATCTTTTCTTGAGTAATTTTTGATTCTAGCTTCTGATTTCGTTGCTGCTATCACCCAGGCTTGATTTAATAAGTTTATAAGTGTATCTAGGCTTAGGAATTTTGTGAGTTTGCTCAGCCCTAAGGTTCCTATTTATAGAATTCTTCAACTTGGCATTTTTGGTCATTTTTGAGCAACTTGCCTCTACAAAGATCTGATCTGATGACTAATGTCATGCTTGGGACTTACAAGCATGTCATGTACAGCCTAGGAACTTGCAATGGTGACTCCTAACCTACTTGTGAGCTAGTTAGGTTTGTTTAGTAGCTTAATTAGGCTTTAATCTTCATTAATCTTGATTAGGGTTTTGTTTCTAATGATTAGGATTGTTAAGTAATGTTTATTAGTACCTAATTGATGTTTACTAACCATGATTAGGTGTTAACATAAGCTAATTAGAGTTAGTTTAGCTAATTAGGGTTAGGTTTACAAATTAGGGTTATGGTTTTGTTAATTAGGGTTAGGGTTTGTTAATCTAAGGTTGTTAACCTAAATTTCTCACTAATCCTAACAAGCACGACAAAGCATTTTGTCAGTATAAGCACGACAAAGCAACTTGTCAAAAAAATTTTAACGAAAAGTTCGATTATAGAAAAAAAAATTAAGCACGAGGTATCAAGCACGACGTTTTTCAGACAAAAATTTAGTTGGTCAAATTTGTCAAACCAAGTATATATTAACACATAACACATTCAGAACGGAGAAATTTTATTTATATAACAGGATTTTATACATACGAGTCTTATTAGGGTTTTGGGTTTTTACAAAACCTAATTCCAAAACCAAACATGCGTTAAAACCTAAAGGTGGGGTGGCTAAAGAAGGTGATTGTCACTTCTGTGGAAAACCTGGACACTGGAAGAGGAATTGTCATGCTTATTTGAAAGAAGTGAAGAAAAAGAAAGGAAGTATGACTTCTGATTCAGATATATATGTTATAGAAGTTAACTTGTCTACTTCTATATCATGGGTATTGGATACTGGATGTGGTTCTCACATTTGTGTTAATGTGTAGGAACTCCGAATGAGTAGGACTTTGGCGAAAGGAGAAGTTGACCTACATGTTGGGAATGGAGCAAAAGTTATTGCACTAGCCGTAGGAACTTATCATTTATCTTTGCCGACTGGGCTTGTATTAGAATTAGAAGATTGTTATTATGTGACTACTATAAGCAAAAACATTATTTATGTTTTTTGTTTGGACAAGAAAGGATTTTCATTTATAATAAAGAACAATCGTTGTTTGTTTTACTTAAATGATATATGCTATGGTGTTGCACAATTATTTAATGGTCTTTATATTCTTGATTTAGAAATGCCTATCTATAACATAAATAGAAAACGATTTAAATCAAATTATTCAAATTCGACATATCTCTGGCACTGTCGTTTAGGACATATAAATGAGAAACGCATATCCAAACTTTATAAAGATGGGTTTTTGGATTCATTTGATTTTGAATCATATGAAAGATGTGAGTCTTGTTTATTAGGCAAGATGACTAAAGCCCCTTTCACTAGACATAGTGAACGGGCTAGCGCTATATTGGGACTTATACATAGTGATGTATGTGGTCTTATGAGTTCGTTAGCAAGAGGTAGGTTTCATTACTTTATATATTTACTGACGACTTCAGTAGATATGGATATGTGTATCTTATGAGACACAAATCCGAATCCTTTGAAAAGTTCAAGGAATTCAAGAACGAAGTTCAAAACCAATTTGGCAAAAGCATAAAAGCCCTTCGTTCCGATCGAGGAGATGAATACTTAAGCCAAGACTTTGATGACCTTCTAAAGGAGTGTGGTATTATATCACAGCTCACTCCACCTAGAACACCACAATGGAATGGTGTATCTGAGAGGAGGAATCGCACCTTGTTGGACATAGTACAATCAATGACGAGTCATAAAGATCTTCCGATAAGCTTTTGGGTTCATGCCCTAGAGACAGCTGCATTCACACTTAACCGTGTTCCTACAAAGACAGTTCAGAAGACACCATATGAGATGTGGACTGGGAAACATCCTAGTATGTCGTTCATGAAGATTTGGGGTTGTGAGGCCTTTGTAAAATATCTGGATTCTGACAAGCTCGGACCAAAATATGACAAATGCAATTTTGTGGGATATCCAAAGGAAACAAAAGGGTATTATTTCTATAAACCTTCTGAGAACAAAGTGTTTATTGCTCAAACTGGTATTTTTCTAGAAAGAGAATTTGTCTCTAAAGGAAACAGTGGGAGGAAAGTAGAACTCGAAGAAATTCGAGAAACACAAAATATCATTGAACCTGAGTTGAAACGTGAGCAGGAACCATAAGATATTGTGGAAAGTGAACCTGCTCAAATTACACAAGGAATTCGTAGATGTGGTAGGACACGCCAAGAGACCGAGAGATATTATGGATATCTTGTGACTCAAAATGGCCATGTGATACTCATAGATCTGGATGAGCCTGCTTCCTACCAAAAAGCTATGAATGGACCAGAATCTAAGAGAGATGGATTGAAGCCATGAGATCTGAAATGGACTACATGTATACTAACCAAGTATGGACTTTGGTTGATCCACCCGAAGGGGTAAAACAAATCGGGTACAAATGGGTTTTCAAGAAGAAAATCAACATGGATGGTAATGTACAAACCTACAAAGGCTGACTGGTAGTAAAAGGTTACTAACAAGTTCGAGGTGTTGACTATGATGAAACCTTCTTTCCAGTGGCAATGGTTAAATCTATCAGGATCTTACTTGCTATTGCAACCTTTTATGATTACGAAATCTGGTATATGGATGTAAAAATTACTTTCCTTAATGGAAATCTCCTTGAGGATGTGTACATGACACAACCTGAGGGTTTTGTCACTCCAAAGGATGCTAGAAAGGTACATAAGCTGGAGCGATCCATTTATGGATTGAAGTAAGCATCTCGAAGTTAGAATCTTCGATTTGATGAAGCAGTCAAAGAGTTTGGCTTTATTAAAAATGAAGATGAACCCTGTGTATATAAGAAGGTTAGTGGGAGTCACATTGTATTCCTGGTATTATATGTTGACGACATAGTAATTATTGGGAATGACATTCCTTCATTATAGGCTGTAAAAACATGGTTAGGAAAATATTTCTCCATGGAAGATTTAGGCAATGCAGCCTACATTTTAGGTATCAGGATCTATCGAGATAGATCGAGAAAAATGCTCGGCCTAAGTCTGAGTACATATATTGATAAAGTGCTAAAACGGTTTAGCATGCAAGAAGTAAAAAGAGGACACTTACCCATAACTCATGGTGTAGAGATCTCTAAGGCTCAATGTCCTAAATCACAAGATGATGAGGAGCGTATGAGAAAGATCCCTTATGCTTCGGTAATTGGATCTATCATATATGCAATGATATGTATTCGTTCGGATGTCTCGTATGCTTTGAGTATGATGAACAGATACCAGTCGAATCCAGGTGAAGGTCACTGGATAGTAGTCGAGAATATCCTCAAGTACCTAAAAAAGACTAAGGATTCATTCTTGGTATATAGAGGTGAAGACGAACTGGCAGTAAAGAGTTACACAGATGCTAGTTTCCAGACTGACAATGATGACTATAAGTCTCAGTTAGGTTTTATGTTTTGCGTTAATGGTGGTGCTGTTAGCTGGAAGAGTTCGAAGCAAGAGACAGTAGCCGATTCTACAACAAAGGTTGAGTATATTGTTGCTTCTAGTGCGGCCAAGGAGGTTGTATGGATTAAAAAGTCTGTCACTGAACTTGGTGTTGTTCCAACCATTGTTGATCCGGTTAAGCTATACTGTGATAATAATGGAGCCATTACGCAAAGCTAAGGAACCCGAGATCTCTGACGATCCAAGCATATACTTAGGTGGTATCATCTAATTTGTGAAATCATTGATAGAGGAGATGTACATATAGGATGAGTGCCAACAGATGATAATGTTGTAGATCCACTGACCAAGGCTTTGTTGCACCAGAAGCATGAAGGTCACACTAGTTCCATGGGTATTAGATACATGACTAATTGGCTCTAGTGCAAGTGGGAGACTGTTAGAATTTGTGCCCTTGAGGCCAATTATTTGATATAATTGCTTAACATTTTGATATTATATTTGATTGAATAAATGAATGATTTTATTATGGTTTTATTTACTACGTTATATAAATGTTAGCATAATAAAATTCCTTAGAATAGTGATACAAATTATATAGTTTAAAGTATGTGACTTGAACATGAGATTATATAATTATAATTAGTATCATTATTCTTAAAAGTCCCTAGTCGAGTATCATTATTGATGGGACAACAATGATGCATTGAGACTAGTATATGGATTGATTGATGACCAAATCTCATTGGTTATAAATATATGAGCTATTAAGTCAATACATAGGTACATGTTAGAGAACGATGTACCGGACAGACCCACCATGAGAATTCTATGTGGAGCATTATGCAAAGTGTCATTAGTGATCTCATAGTGACAATGATGTAATGATCCTCCAACCTGAAATCACTATATTACTACACGTGAATTTATGTGCTTTGATATCATCAAAGGTCACCTTTAATAAGGTGGACTGTAAAGGTGACTATTGGTTACATCATGAATCATGTGAGGAATATGAGTGATATATATGGAATTCAACCCTCATATGTATTAGGGGTGATATCCATAGGCCTCTTGATTGAGTAGGACTATGAAATGCATGGCTATGCTCAAATAGTGATTTATTTCATATAGTCTAGTCATTAATCAAGAAAAACTCAGATTAAATTATGAAGAGTATGACACATTCCATGACTCGATTTTAATCTAGGATATTAAGGTCAAAAGGATTGAATTACATTGAAACATTAGTCACGAAAAGGTTGCATCGAATCATCGATCTTATTATTACTCGGGTAGCAGTGATGCATTACTAGATGCCACTCACTATTTATAATTTTATAATATGATTTTAAAATTATTGCCAACGTAATAATAACTGTTAGTTCCTGGAGGCACAATAGTTATCTAGAAGAGGGGGTTGAATAGATATTTAAAAACTTTTCTTTTGAACCAGTTAGAATGATTGATTAATGCACAACGTAGTGAGTATATGATACACCTTCTTTTAGATATCTTGAGTTAATGGAAGTAAGGCAGTTATAGCAGTTATAAATAGACACAGTTGTTTTTAAGTGGTTCAGAGCACTTAAAGCTCCTAGTCCACTCTTCTGCTCCTCGAATAGGAAATCCACTAAGGATGTCTTTTACACTTTCTGAATCTCACAGATTCCTTCTAGACCGGTCAGTCTAGGCACTTCTAAGTTCACTCTTGAACTCTTCAAGTCCAGCAGACTTGGCTCTTCACAGTTCACTTAGAACTCTTCAAGTCCTTCTAACTTGGAACTTTTACTCCAGTTATTGATAGTTGTTAAGTTGTGATTGAGGCTACTCAGTTGCAGTTAAGCACTTATTCGAAAGAACTGAGTAGCTGAGCAAGCTTCTTCTTTTTCTTAGATCGTAGAGTTGAGCGTTGAGTGTTCTTGTGCGTTTTGTTCAATACTTGCATGCTTTTCTCATATGTCTATATTCTGTATATATGTGATCTTTTAAATCTATTCGTTGAAGTCATCTGATGAAGCATTAAATGCGTTTGACATTTCTGAGCTTTGATGGAGACATTTCTTGTAAGACCCCAGGTTTTATAAATAAAGATAAATTTTCTATAAATATTTTTTTTTTAATATTATGGAATAAATTTGATATAATGTTATAGTTTTGGATAATATTTATAATTTTTGCAAAGTAAGCAAGTTGTTATAAAATATTCGTTTGGTCGGGGAATATTCTTTTTGTAGGGGAATATTAAATACGACGCTTCAATCATTAGTGGACCCCATTAATCAAGTATTATCGTAGTTAGAAAACGACAAAATTATCTTTCTATAAAAATAACGGCGGAGGTGTTACCGTTAAAACTATTGAACTACCCGGTAGTAAAAGTACAGTAATACGCGTGGTTGCATAGTAGCACACGGTATTGATTATTGATGCTTACGTGAGAAGTCACTTAGCTATACTCAATTATTGCTACAGTAATTACTGCATCATATCTCTTATATTGTCACAGTATCATCTATATAATATGTTATATTATTAATTGAAACGACAAGTTATAAATGATTAATAATTGTTGAAAAATTAAAAATGTGTTGATTAAAAATAAAATGATTTGTGGTAATATTTATTCAATCCTTGATGTATATAAAGAGTCTGTTATGAGACGTTTGTGGTAAGTTTGATTATTTTATGGGGAGGCCCATATGTCATCATCTAAGAGTCTCTTCAATCAATAGTATTTACCTTCACATAGTAGTATTTACCTTACTCGATAATAAATTACCTTCTTCATAGTAATTACCTTCGTCGATAGTAATTACCTTCCGTCGATAGTAATTACCCCTTCGCAAATAGTAGTTGTCCCTTCAATATTACCAAGAGTTAATCGCCTCTTGATTGTTCCAAGGGTTAATTACCCTTCATGAAATAGTAGTTGTCTCTTGAATATTACGAAGAGTCATTTTGACCCTTCGTTAAGACCAAGAGCCACCCTCGGTTTTTCTATAAATAGAAAGCTCATTCCTTCATTATTTCTTACGAATTCACTTTGAAACTCTGTAGAGAAAAACTATAGAGAGAAGAAGAAAAGTATTACGCACTTCACTTTTCCAATATTCAGGTTCTTCTAAGGTAGGGAATATTATTTATTGTACCGTAAGGTGTGTTATTCTTTCTTATTCATGAAGAGAACATTTGTTATTCCATTGCTTATTATTCTATTGGAATAACTTTTGTATCGTGGTTTACCCTATACTTGGTGACATTCTTCTATTATTCATTGGAACATCACATGCATGTGTTTTACACCGGACTGGTTAAAATCTTTATTATTATTACATTTGGAACATCATGTACATGTGTTTTACACCTGACCTGGTTAAAATCTTTATTATTATTCATTTGGAACATCACATGCATGTGTTTTACACCTGACTGGTTCCGCTCTTTATTATTATTCTATTGGAACATCACATGCATGTGTTTTTCGCCGGACTGGTTCCATTCTTTATTATTACATTGGAATATCACATGCATGCGTTTTCTTTTGGGACCTAGTTCCATTATTTATTATTCTCATTGGAATAACTTTTGCTCATGTCTGATCTATCGCATGCATGGTGATTTCTTTTGTTATTCCATTCTTTATTATACCCAAATTGGTTAAAACTTTGACGTCCTATACTCCATGAAATTAATGGAATATTCTTGATATTTGCGCTTCATCCTGTATCCTTTCATGGAAATATTCTTCTCAGTATTCTTGAATTTTTACTCTACAAAGCAGTATCATGTTGACAGTTTGGATATTATTGGTTCCTAGATAAATTAATTCTTGAACTTGTTTTATTGAATTCTTATATCATTGTCATCATCCTCATGTTTATATTATGTTGAAAGTCATCTGCGGGCTCATGTAGTGCATAGATGGACTTGGTATGATTATGACTAGAGACTATTCTTGTAATCATGGCCGTAATGTTACAAATGATGTGGTAAAAATCCTCGATTAGTAGTAGTGCATTGATGGATGATTGTTGGCATGATCATGACCATTAATGAATACACAACTATTCTTGGCCCGTAGTGCATGAATAATTGTGGTCGTGATACTAAAGAATATCCTTGGCCGTAGTGCAGGGGTGATTCAATGATGTGGAATATTTATTAAAGCTGAGTCTCAGCTATAACAGTGATGAAAATCCTTTTAAATCATAAAAGATAGTAGATTTTATTTTCTACTTGACTCTTTTAATGGATTACTGGTTCGGTTGTAGTTAAACTTGATGTTCATTATATTTTATCAGTTTACCACTGTTGTAGGCTAATGATAATTTATTCTGCATTATCTTAGTCATAATATTTCTTACTGAGCTAGTTGAGCTCACCCTTTCTTTCACTTTTCTCTTCAGGAAATGAGAATATAGCTGGGACGAGTCGGGGAACGGAGTAATGGTCCAGAGGATAGCATTAGTAGTCCTCACTATTCTATGAAATAGTGTGATAATTATTGTAATGAGGACTCCTTTTGAGTTTGTATAATATGTAGTAGACAATATTTGTATTCAAACTCACAGTTTATGTCGTATTGTACACGACAGTTATATTAGTAAGTTGTATTTAAATTCTGTACCATGTATCTGACTATCCAAGATGGGTGATGTATACCTAATTTTTGGGGCGTCACAGTTGGTATCAGAGCTTAGGGATATGATCCCTGGCTAAGATGTGAGAATATTACTAGGAGGGAGAGCGGGGATTACCTTCAGCTAGTATGACCTACCTAAGTTTATGTGCTATTTTATTGGTGGGTAATATAGGGATAATTTGTTACATGTCAATTAACCTTTTGTTTTGTGGTAGTATCCAAAATGACATCGAGAATGTTGAGAATAGCAATGGAGCACAAAGCGATCGTTGATTCACCACATATCAATAATCGGGATAATGTGCATCGAGAAGGCGACAATCCTCATGCAAACAACAACACCGACCAAATGATGAATGATCAAATGTTCGGAGGCTTTATGCAATTTATCTGACAATGAAGCGAGAGCGATTCTGTCCAAAACGTGGGTGGAAACACGGAAAACTCTCGGGCGGTCACCGCTAAACAATTCAAGGAGCTGGGACCAATGAGTTTAAGGAGAGCCAAAACCACTTCAAGCTAAGCATGGATAAAGCAGATTACCAAGATATTTGATGTCTTGGGATGCTCAGAGAAGCAAAAGGTTCCTTCTTAGCTTTTATGTTGCGCGGAGAGGCGATTCTTTGGTGGAATCGGTAAACGTACTCAACTTCTTTGTCTTCAAGATATCTTGGGAGAAGTTCGAGGAGTCGTTCAACGACAAATACTTTCTGAAAGTATTCACCACATGAAGGAGGTGGAGTTTATCAAGTTGGAACAAAACAATATGGCCAGTGTCGCAATGACAAGGCAAAATTTGCGGAGTTATCACGGTTTGCGTCCCACTTGGTGGATAATGAAGAGAGAATGGCGCGAATGTTTTTAAGAGGTTTGAAGCCGGAGATACGTCAACATCTTATTTCTCATAAACTGTTTTTGTATTCAAATGTTGTAAATAGGGCTCAGTTAGTGTAGCGTGATAACGAGTCAACGCAACTAAATGAGAGCAGCCGGCAAAATTATAATACCAGCGAGAGTATTCATCGAAGTGGTGACAACAAGCGTGGAGGGAATCAACAGGCCAGATATGGTAACCACATCGGTGGTAATCAGGGCCAAAACAATAAGAATGGACATTTTAAGAAAAGGAGATTCAACAATGATGGAAAGGCGTCAGCACCAGCACCCGTTGTTAAGGAAGGAGAAAGACCACCTATCATATGCTTCAAATGCGGAGGAGAGGACACATCGATCCGAATCATACGCCATGCCATCCAAAGCATGTTATAATTGTGGAAGAGAAGGTCACTTAGCTTGATTTTGTCGTTTACCGAAGACAAATTCAACTAGGATGGAGGCACCAAAGGCCGTCCCAGAAAAGTCAAAACCGGTAGTGCAAGGGAGAGCGTTTGTTGTGGTCATCATGGGTAAGCTTATCATAAACTCTAATGAAGTCTATACTTTATTTGATACCGGTTCTACCCATTCTTTTATTTCTCCTACTTGCGCTCATCGATTAAATTTGACTACGGAGAAATTAGACTTTGACTTATCTGTGGAAATTCCATTGGGAGAAACCTTCATTACATCCACTGTTTATAAGTCTTGTTTGGTTCAAATCGGTACCCTCACATTACCTGTCGATCTTATTTCATTAAAAATACTTGCATTTGACGTGATTCTAGGGATTGATTGGTTAACTACTTATCATGGAAAAATTGATTGTTTTCGTAAGGTTGTTAGCTTTCATATTCCTAACCAACCTATTATCTTGAATTCAAGCGACCAAACCATTAAAATCAATCACGGTCATCTCAAGCCATAAAGCTATTCGTTTATTGAAAAAGCGGATGTCAAGCTTTCTTAGCTCATGTCACGATTTAAACAAAAATACGCCGGGTTTGAGCGATATTTCTATTGTTAATAAATTTCTGACGTATTCCCAGAAGAACTTCTAGCCTACCCCGGGCGTGAAATTAAATTTTGTATCGAACTTGAACCCAAGGTGACAAAACCTATTTCCAAAGCCCCATATCGAATGGCTCTATTGAACTTGAGGAGTTAAAGACCCAACTGCGAGGAATTGCTAGACATTGGCTTTATTCGTCCTAGTACTTCTCCTTGGGGTGCTCTGTTCTATTCGTGAAGAAGAAAGATAGGAGTATGCGACTTTGTATTGATTATCGGGAGTTGAATCATGTCACCATCAAAATAGGTATCCATTGCCACGTATTGATGACTGTTTGACCAGGTTGCAAGGAGCCAAATTCTTTTCAAAGATTGATCTTCGTTAGGATATCACCAATTGAAGATTAGAACCACGACATTCCAAAGACGGCTTTGAAACTTCGATGCGGGTATTATGAATTCCTAGTCATGTCCTTTGGATTGACTAATGCTCTACTTTGCCTTCATGGATATGATGAACCGAGTATTCAAGGAATATTTAGTTCACTTTGTGGTCGTCTTTATTGATGACATCCTTATTTATTCCAAAAGCCGTGAAGATCATGAAGCAACACTTGAGGTGACACTCCAAAAGCTTCGTGAATATAAGCTTTATGCCAAGTTGAAGAAATGCGAGTTACGGCTTGAAGAAGTAGCATTCCTTAGAAGCACGTGGTATCAAGTCATGGAATATCTGTTGACCCAAAGAAAGATTGGAGCTATTCAAAGTCGGGAACAACCTAAATCGATGATCAAAATACGTAGCTTTCTCGGTTTAGTGGTTATTATCGGAGATTCGTGGAAGGATTTTCTCGAATCGCTACTCCATCGACTTCAAATGACTCAAAAGATACAAAGTTCGGTTGGAGCGAAGAATGTGAGAAGAGTTTTCAAGAACTCAAGAGGAGACTTATTTCAAAGAAATTGTTACGACAATACCATCCGGCTCGGAGGGATTTGTCATCTCAGATGATGCTTGAGCAAAGGGTTGGGATGTGTTCTCATGCAACATGGAAACATTATAGCCTTATGCCTCATGACAACTCAAAGAATATGAGAGGAATTATCCTACTCATGATCTAGAGTTAGCGACTATTATCTTCACACTTAAAATTTGGAGGCATTACTTGTATGGGGAGAAAGTGGAGATCTTTACTGGATCATAAAAGCCTCAAATATTTCTTCACTCAAAAGGAACTCAACATGCGACAACGACGTTGGCTTGAATCTGTATGAAAGATTATGATCATACCATCCAATACCATCTGGAAAAGCAAGCGTGGTAGGTGACGCATTGAGTAGAAGATCATATGCAAGTCGAGTCTTGATATTGTCAACGCAAAGGCCCATTTGTGTGACTTGCAAAGGATGGAGATAGAGTTAAAGACTCTAGGGATGCATGTGATGATAAGCGAGTATCTGAGTAGAACCGACTTTAATCGATAAAGTTAAAGTGCTCGAAGCTACGGACCTGAGAGGCGATGCGTGATGAGAGGAAGAAAGTGCAAGAAGGTGCTGCTCTTGGGAAGCAAGAATCGATGAAGAAGGAATACTTGAGTCAACTCCGGACTTTGTGTTCCTAACGACCACGATTTAAAGTATAATATCATGATGGAGGCGCACAACACACCATTTGCAATCCATCACAGGGGTACCAAAATGTATCATGATATTCGCCATACATTTTGGTGGAGCAATATGAAGAGAGAGATAACGTTGTTTATCTCAAGGTGTCTAACTTGTCAACGAGTTAAGCGGAGCATCAAGTACCAAAAGGTCCATTGCAACCACTTGAAATTCCGGAATGGAAGTGGGAGCACATTACCATGGATTTTCGTTCTGGGGTCTTCCTAAGGTTTCTCAAGGCATTGATGCGATTTGGGTCATTGTTGATAGATTGACCAAGTCTGCTCATTTCTTACCAATCTGAGAAACTTATACACTTGAACGTCTTGCTCGTATGTACATAAACAAGATTGTAAGATCGCATGGTATCTTAAGGTATCCATAGTTTCGATCGAGACCCAAGATTCACTTCACGATTTTGGGTTAGTTTGCAAAAAAGCTATGGGCACAGACTTACGATATAGCTCGGCATATTATCCTCGAATGAGACGGACGATGGAGAGGACTATTCAAACTCTTGAAGATCTATTAAGACTACTGTGTCCTTGATTTCAAGGAATTTGGGACAAGTTCTTACCATTGGTGGAGTTTTCCCTCTGACAACAGTTATCAAGCAAGTATTGGCATGGCTCCATTCAAGCGTTGTATGGAAGAAAGTGTCGTTCTCGAAGATCTTTGGGATGAGGTGGGTGAAGCAACGTTGTTGGGGCCGGGAGTTGGTATGTATGACTACGGAAAAGATTCAAACGATCCGACAACGTATAAAAAATCTCACAAAATCGATAAAAGAGTTATCTTGATCTTCATCGAAAGGACGTGGAATTCGATATAGGAGATCATGTGTTGTTAAGAGTTGCTCCATGGAAAGGAGTTAGGAAAACTCAATCCTCGATTCATCGGTCCATTTTTAATCCTCGATCGAGTAGGAACCGTGGCCTATAGACTCGCTTTTACTGCTTAAGTATGTCTCGTGTTCATAACGTTTTTCACATATCCATGTTACGTAAATATGTGAAAGACCCGAACCACATTATTGAGTTAGAACCAGGACAAAATAGCGGAAGATTTGGCGTATGAAGAGGTTCTGCTCAAATCATGGATAAGAAGGAACATATTCTACGCTCCAGGGTTATACCTCAAATCAAAGTTTTGTGGAGGAACCACGATGTTGAGAAATGACTTGGGAGTTAGAATCGAAATGAAATCAAGGTATCCTTACCTCTTGACATACCAGTACGTACCCCCAATTTCGAGGGCGAAATTTCATAAGAAGGGAGGTTGTAAGACCCCACTTTTATAAATAAAGATAAATTTTCTATAAATATTTTTTTTTTTAATATTATGGAATAAATTTGATATAATGTTATAGTTGTGGGTAATATTTATAAATTTTGCAAAAGTAAGCAAGTTGTTATAAAATATTAGTTTGGTGGGGAATATTCTTTTTTGTCGGGGAATATTAAATACGACGATTGTTCTCAATCATTAGTGGACCCCTAATAACGGAGTATTATCGTAGTTAAAAACGACAAAATTATCTTTCTATAAAAATAACGGCGGAGGTGTTATCGTTAAAACTATTGAACTACCCGGTGGTAAAAAGTATAAGATGTCGGCGTGGTTGCATAGTAGCACGGTATTGATTATTGATGCTTCACGAGAAGTCACTTGGCTATACTCAATTATTACTACAAGAATTTAACGCATCATATCTCTTATATTGTCACAAAGATATCATCAGTATAATATGTTATATTATTAATTGAAACGACAAGTTATAAATGATTAATAATTGTTGAAAAATTAAAATGTGTTGATTAAAAATAAAATGATTTGTGGTAATATTTATTCAATCCTTGATGTATATAAAGAGTCCATATGAGGCGTTTGTGGTAAGTTTGATTATTTTATGGGGGGCCATATGTCATCATCTAAGAGTCTCTTCGTCGATAGTATTTACCTTCATCGATAGTATATTTACCTTCGTCGATAGTAATTACCTTCTTGATAGTAATTACCTTCACAATAGTAATTACCTTCCGTTAATAGTAATTACCCCTTCACAAATAGTAGTTGTCCCTTGAATATTACAGAGTTAACTTGCCTCTTGATGTTCCAAGGGTTAATTACCCCTTCATGAAATAGTAGTTGTCTCTTGAATATTACGAAGAGTCATTTTGACCCTTCGTTAAGACCACTCAAGAGCCACCCTCGGTTTTTCTATAAATAAAAGCTCATTCCTTCATTATTTCTTACGAATTCACCAAACTCTGAGAGAAACTATAGAGAAAGAAGAAAAGTATTCTGCACTTCACTTTTCCAATATTCAGTTCTTCTAAGGTAGGGAATATTATTTATTGTACCCGTAAGGTGTGTTATTCTTTCTTATTCATGAAGAGAACTGTTGTTATTCCATTGCTTATTATTCTATTGGAATAACCTGTATACGTGGTTTACCCTATACTTGGTGACATTCTTCTATTATTACATTGGAACATCCTCATGCATGTGTTTTACAGGACTGGTTTCCGCTTTATTATTATTACATTGGAACATCATGTGCATGTGTTTTACACCTGACTGGTTCCGCCTTTTATTATTATTACATTGCTGAACATCCATGTGCATGTGTTTTACAGGACTGTTCCGCCTCTTTATTATTATTACATTGGAACATCACATGCATGTGTTTACTGCCGGACTGGTTTCCATTCTTTATTATTCTATTGAATATCCTCGTCTGCACATGCGTTTCTGCCGGACCTAGTTACATTATTTATTATTCTCATGGAATAACTTTGCTGTGCGGATCTATCGCATGCATGGTGATTTCTTTTGTTATTCCATTCTTTATTATACCCAAATTGGTTAAAACTTTGACGTCTATACTCCATGAAATTAGTGGAATATTCTTGATATTTAAGCTTCATCCATATCCTTTCATGGAAATATTCTTCTCGATATTCTTGAATTTTTACTCTACAAAGCGATATCATGTTGATGATTTGGATATTATTGGTTCCAAGATAAATTAATTCTTGAACTTGTTTTATTGAATTCTTATATCATTGTCATCATCCTCATGTTTATATTATGTTGAAAGTCATATGTGGCTGTAGAGTGCATAGATGGACTTGGTATGATTATGACCAGAGACTATTCGGTGTAATCATGACCGTAATGTTACAAATGATGTGATAAAAATCCTCGATTAGGGTAGTAGTGCATTGATGGACGATTGTTGGCATGATCATGACCATTAATGAATACATAACTATTCTTGGCCCATAAAGCATGAATAATTATGGTCGCGATACTAAAGAATATCCTTGGCCCGTAGTGCGGGGGTGATTCAATGATGTGGAATATTTATTAAAGTTTGAGTCTCAAATAACTAACGTTGAAAAACCTTTTAAAATCATAAAAGATAGTAGATTTTATTTTCTACTTGACTCTTTTAATGGATTCTTTGGTTCCGTTGTAGTTAAACTTGATGTTCATTATATTTTATCGGTTTAACACTTGTTGTAAATAATGATAATTTATTCTGCATTATCTTAGTCATAATATTTCTTCTTGAGCTAGTTGAGCTCACCCTTTCTTTCACTTTTCTCTTGAAATGAGAATATAGCCGGGACGAGTTGGGGAACGGAGTAATGGTCCGTGAGGATAGCATTAGTAGTCCTCACTATTACGTGAAATAGTGTGATAATAATTGTAATGAGGACTCCTTTTGAGTTTGTATAATATCTAGTAGACAATATTTGTATTCAAACTCACAATTTATGTCGTATTGTACCTGACGCTTATATTAGTAAGTTGTATTTAAATTCTGTACCATGTATCTGACTACCCAAGATGGGTGATGTATACCTAATTTTGGGGGCGTCACAATTCTGCACATCTTCTAAATTTCATTCTGGCCCACTGACATGGCAGACTGCTTTCTCACCTAACACCTGAAAAGGTGTTTTTCTCTGCCCAATGGTCCTTTTCTTATCTTCTTGAACACATTCCTTTTGATGAATACTAAGGATATCTTTTGTACCGTTGGGACTAGTGAGTGCTTCAACGTTTGAAACCCATTCCTTATTTATTGGAATTTATCTCCAAACAGAAGATAGAGCTCGATGCTTCTGACACAAGAGAGATGATACTCTACGATCCATATCGTGGTGTCTTGTCATATTTGTGCTTGGTCTGAACACTACGATTCCTTTTAAAAAATTACACAATACGATCTTTGCACACTACGATCTTTACTTGCTCGTCTTACAAACTCTACGTTTCCAAAAGCACACTACGATCTCTGAGGTAGCTTCGGCAAATGTCTGGATTACTCTACGATTCCTGAAGAGGTCCTCCAAGGCAGATACACTACGATCTGCTAAGCTTTACGATCCTGCCTTAGTTTCTGTAATCTGTTGGACAGCTTGATAGACTACAATTCTTGTTGAAAGCCTATCTATTCGTTACAAGTCATAGATCAACCTAACATCTTTGATCTCTTAATCTATACATTCGATTATAGAATGATGAACATTAAAAGCTAAGATCAACCAAACAAATTTGATCTATCACTAAGCCCTTGTACATATATTCCTTGAAGGGCTTTTCATATAATCATGAGTATTTGCTTTAAGCATCAAATCAAGATATGCATTCTTCCAACAATCTCCCCCTATTTGATGTTGACATAACCAAGGAGATTTGTTGTCATGATTATCAAATTCTATATGCAGTAGCAGTAAAGTAAATATGACTTAGTATTTCAGTGAGCAGCTGAAATTTCTAGAGAATAAGCATGAATTTATTGATGTATGAAGATAGATGTTACATTTAAATTTGACTACATCAATAAGAATTAAAATTCAACTTATCTCTATTTCTTCGGCCTTTTGCTTCTCGGAGGGTTTGCATATTCCTCAGCTCTCATTTTTCTGCTGGCTTCATCCCTTCTGGCTAAGTCTTCCAGTTTACTTGGGCTTTGTCTAGGATTTTGATCATGCCTATTCATGAATGCAGGATCTCCAATTGGCATTCTTAAGCCTGTTGTTATTACCTCATGAGAGCTGGTCGTTGGCCCTAGACTCCTTAAAGGTTGAGCCATAAAAACTTCCTGTTGCTCAGATCGTTGAGTCTGATGGCTAGATCGTGGAGTCTGCTGGTGGATTTACCTTGCAGGAGAATTCCTTGAGGAGTGAGGTTGGAGTTGACCTCTACCTTTTCCCCTGCCTCCCTGATCTCCTTTCCCTTTATTCTCCCTCTTTATGTCAGCATCAAGAGTTTGAATGTCTTTTGAGAGGCGAGTGACTCTTCGGACAAGCTCATTGAGTTGACTCTGAGTTTGAGCAATGTCCTTACGATTCTCTTGGATCAAAGCATCAGAACGAGTTTCACGTCGTTGAAGAATGTTGAGTACAGTTTCAGTCTGCTTCATCTGATCCATGGAGAAGTCTTGAAATTCTTTGACTGCAGTTTGAAGACTTTTGATGCTCTGTATCATTAGATTGTTCTAAGATTCTTGAGTTTTTTGTAAGATCAAGACAGCATCCCGATGCTTTTTAGCTGCAAGAAAGTGAATATCGTCCCTGTCTTTTATGCTTTGAAGCATTTCTTTGATGATCTCTTTGAGCATTTTAGAAAGCTCAAAGCTTAGGGAGCTTGGGAGATTGTTTGCAACATTGATCATTGATGTCAATCTCAGCCGTATAAGTGCAGTATGATCTTCAAGACTCTTGTCGTGTTCCTTGATCACTTTCTCAGACATTGCTGACAAATCAGCCTTTGTGGATAGTTCTGACAGGAGTTCATTTAGATGGGGAGTTTGTGAGGGAGGTGATTTGCTCTTGAATTGATCTTGCAATGAGTAGAGGGCAAGTTCAAGATTGAAATATTCATTATTGGATGAGGAGGGAATATCTAATTTAGGGGCCTGGGTTTGGAGGTTGAAGGTTGGTGACTCTACGATTTGAGGTGGAGACTCTACCATGGGGCTAGAGTCAGTGATCGTAGAGATGGGATGTGAGAGCATTAGGGAGTTGATCTTATTTGGTTCCTCAATTACAGAATTTTGGGATTCTTTAACTGGAAATTTGTTTCGTGGATGAAGAATTACTTCCAACCATCATGGGAATTCATAAAATTGATTGAATGCAGATGATGGCAAGTGATTGACTCTAAATAGAGTTGGAATAGACGACTTACCTCATTCATTCTTCATAAGGAAGATTTGTTTGTAAGTAACTTTTTGGCAAAGTTGAATCTTCCTGGAAATCCATTAGCTAGCACTGAAATGGTTGGATACTCTTTGAAGCTCCAGAACATGTGATCCCAAGAGTTCAGAATTTGAGCTCGATAGAAAGGCATCATGGGAAGATATACAAATAGTTGCTCATAGTTGGCTCGTCTTTGCCTATCAATGCCTACAGCTATGATCTCGACCTCGTCATCTTCTTCTCTGTTTTCACTGGAGGATTCCATTATGTCAATGGCCTCATGATGTTCTTGCACTGGTTCTTCATCATTTCGTGCAGGAGTCTCTTTTTCTGCAATGGAGGTGTCATGATCCTCCCCCTTAGCTTGATCATCTTTTTGTACGATCAACAGCTCCCCCTCAGCTGGAGCATCTTCTAGCATGAGATCTCCAAGCATCTCCCCCTCAGCAGGAGCCATGACTTCTTGGCTTTTATTTGCTGGTTCCTTTTTAGCACCCAATTCTTTGGCTTCCCTTTTTAGCACTTCTTTATTTACAAGAATGTATTTCTTGACCAATTTTCTTCTTGGCTTTCTAGGCTGAGCCCCAACCTCAGGACTTTGTTCAATTTTATCCTTCTGATCAGCCAAAATGTTTGTTGCATCTACTTCCTTGTTTGGTCTGGTCTCTACGATCGGCTAAGACTCTACGATCAAAGAGATTGATGGCCTTTTGGTCTTGTGGCTGATTTTATTCTTCTTCAGCAGCTGAGATATGGTTGCTCTATGTTCTTCTGCCTCAGCTTGCTGTTCCTTTCTTCTTAGGATCCTTAGAGTCACAATGTATGATGACTCTACAGGCTTGTTGGTAGTGGATCCCTGAGGTTCTTCTGTACTTCTGGCTTTCAGTTTTCTTTTGCCCTTGCTTTTTCTGACCAAAGCAATGGGTTCTTCCTTGTTAGCTTCTTCTTCTTCTTCCTCAGTTTCTCTGACAACGAACATATTTCCTGGTACTCCTGATCCCTTTATCTCACCAGTTCTACCACTGGATTCAGACATCATCTTCACATTTTTAGTTGGATTCCTTTTCCAGTTTTTAAATAATTGCTGGGTCATTTATCGATTTGGATTGATGGCTTCTCCTCCATCATCCTCAATTAGGTCACCAAGAGCAGCCTGTAGGATAATGCTTATAAATCGTCCGTAAAGCATCTTTTGTGAGCTCTTTATTTTCTTTGAGCTGATTAAGCACTTCCCAATCCATTCAAGTAATAGAGCCCCATAGTTAAGTTGTATTTTATAACATATGGCAGTCATGAGTTTGAGTTGTACCTCATTCACAGAGTCGTGACCTGAGATTTACAACATATACATTTTCCAACAATATCAGCTAGAAACTCATACCTCTGTGGAAACTCCTTCTTCTTGTATCCTTTGACAGAGGGTGATTTCTTGTGATGCATCTTATTAAGACCCTTATGGAAGTTTATGCCATCTAAGGACAGATACCCTTCAGATTTGAGACCTAGGGCTAGATTGATGTCCTCAGCCTTTAGTCTGATTTGGACGTTCCTAACTTTTGCAGTGATGGTGTTGTTTTCAAATACCCCGTTATTGTAGAATTCTTTTACAAGCTTTGGGTAGATTAATGTGTCCGTACCCAAGGCTTCTTTGAGACCTGCCTTCTTCAATAGCGACAACGTCTTTTGAAATTGGGGTTCAGCTGATTTAAACTCGTCAAAACAGAGTCTGTAGCCGGAGATAACACTGGAAGTCGCTATTGATTTTCTTGCAGGAAGTGTGGTTTACTGAGCTTTCTAGACAGCTTAGGATTTCTTCTTGTAGAGATAAATAGAGGGATAAGCTTTTGAACTTCTGATTTCAAAAGGGCGCCTTCAAATGGTACAAGTAACTTCCCTCTCTCCAATTTGCTTAGTGGGATAGGTGTCGAATTCTGCTTGGCTCTACGAATTTGACAGAAAGGGATTGTATTGAATTACCCTTGACCTTTTCTAGGCTGATATATTCTTAGTGTAGGAGTACGATCGTTGAGATGGTCGTTGGAATCGTTGAGTCTATTCTACCATTATTGAGTCTGTGTAGTAGTCGTTGTGTCTGAGCTGTAAACGTAGAGTCTGAACTGCGATCATTGAGTCTGAACTAGTCCTCGTGATAAACTTTTTGACTTAGCATTCTTCTTAGTTTAAAGTAGCTCAGAAAGGGCCAACCTCATTGATTGAATCAAGGGTTAGGTTTGTCCCCGAGGTACTTATCAAAGAGATTGCTTTGATTTATGTTTGATCATCATAGGGTGCTCCCTTGGTTTGTTGATGTAGCTCTGATATCGTTAAGTCTGCACCACAATTGTTGAGTCTTTACTGCGATCGTTGTCATTTTGTGACACTTTGGTTCTACAATTGTGGACTTCCTTTGATCATGGTTATGATTTCAAACATAGCCTTTAAACCTGTATGGTTAGCACATTCTAGAGCATATTTTTCATGGTTGTAAGTTAAGCATGCCTAGCTCACTTATTAACTTGTTAAATCTGGAGTCATATAGAGGCTTTGTAAAGACATCAGCAAGTTGATTCTCAGTAGGGATATATTGTAAAGATATAGTTCCATTTTGCACATAATCCCTAATGAAGTGATACCTTATTTCTATATGCTTAGTTCTAGAATGCATGACAGGATTATGAGTGATAGCAATTGCACTTGTGTTATCACAGTGAAAAGGTATGGATTTGAATTCAAACTCATAATCTGCTAGTTGATTTTTCATCCATAATATCTCGAAAGCACAACAATCGCCAAGAAACAATATATTCAACTTCTACAACAAAGTAGATCTTCGAATTTTATTTCTTGCTAAACCAGGACACAAGTCTGTTTCCTAGCAATTGACAGGTGCCACTGGTACTTTTTCTATCAATTTTGCAGCCTACAAAATCAGCATCTGTGTATCCTACTAGCTCAAATGAGGACTCCTTGGGATACCAAAGCCCCAAGTGGGGTGTACCTTTGATATACCTAAAAATCCTCTTTACAACAGTTAAATGGGATTCTTTAGGACTAGCCTGAAATCTAGCACAAATGCATGTTGCAAACATTATATCTGGTCTACTGGCAGTTAGATATAAAAAAGAACCTATCATACCTCTGTATTGAGTTATATCAATACTTTTACCTTTTTCATCTTTGTCAAGCTTGGTTGAAGGAGCAATTGGGGTTTTCATGGGAGAGGCTGACTCCATGCCAAACTTCTTAAGTAGGTCTTTACTGTACTTGGCTTGGTTGATGAAGATTCCTTCATCAGTCTGCTTTACTTGTAGTCCAAGGAAGAAGTTTAGCTCACCCATCATGCTCATTTCAAACTTGCTCTGCATAAGCTTGGAGAATCTCTTGCATAGCTTTTCATCAGTAGACCCAAAGATAATATCATCAACATAAATTTAAACTAATAGGACTTTATCTTTATGCTTTTTAAGAAACATTGTGGTATCTACTCTACCTCAAGTGAATCCATTTTCAATAAGAAAGTTAGTTAATTTTTCATACCATGCTCTAGGTGCTTGTTTAAGACCATATAAGGCTTTGTCTAATCTAAAGACATAATTAGAAAGAGATAGATTGATGAAATCTGGAGGCTGTTCTACATAGACTTCTTCTTGAAGTTCTCCATTCAAAAATGTACTCTTGACATCTATCTGAAAGACATTGAATTTCATGTGAGCAGCAAAGGCAAGAAATATTCTGATTGCTTCCAGTCTAGCAACAAGTGAAAATGTCTCATCGTAGTCAATGCCTTCTTCTTGAGAATAGCCCTTGGCCACTAGTCTTGCCTTATTCCTGGTGATTACTCCATCTTCATCCATCTTGTTTCTGAAAACCCACTTGGTTCCAATAACAGGATGATTTTTTGGTCTTGGAACCAATATCCATACTTTGCTTCTTTCGAACTGATTAAGTTCTTCTTGCATGGCCTCTATCCAGCTGGAGTTTTCCATAACATCCTCTATCTTCTTTGGTTCTATTTGAGATAGGAAGCTTAGATAGAAGCATTCATTTTGAGTAGCAGCTCTTGTTTTGACTCTTGCATTCGAATCTCTAATGATTAGATCCTGAGAGTGATCTCTTGCCCATCTGCTTCCTGTTGGGACATCAGTTCTTATGCCTTCTTGTCTCAGATCTTCAAGATCTATTTCTTCTTCTAGATGTGGAGGTTCATTGACTAGCATAGGCCTCTCTACGATCTCATTCCCTTGCTCAACGATTTCATTGTCAGGTACTACGATCGCAGTATTGGGCTCGACGAACTCATTCATAGTGTTTAAACTGTTAGTCATAGTGGCTTGAGGCATTATTTTGTCTAGGTCTGTTTTATCAAAGATGATGTGAATCGAGACTTCAACGTTCAGTGTCTTCTTGTTGAACACTCTGTCAGCCTTACTGTCTGTGGCATATCCGAGAAAGATTCTTTCGTCTGATTTCGGTTGAAACTTTGTCAAGTATTGCTTTCCATTGTTGAGAATGTAGCATGCACGACCGAAGAAATGAAAGTAGCTGACACTAGGTTTTCTTCCTTTCCACAGTTCATAGGGAGTCTTCTTAATCGTAGAGTGTATGAGTGATCTGTTCTGAGTATAACATGCAGTGTTGACCGCTTCTGCCCAGAAGTACTCAGGCAGATGAGCTTCTGCTAGTAGAGTCCTTCCAGCCTCTATTAATGTCCTGTTCTTTCTCTTAGAACCTCCATTTTGTTGAGGAGTTCATGGAGCTGAGAAGTTGTGACTAATGTCATTGTCTGTGCAGAATTGGTCCATTTCTGAGAATTCGAATTCTCTACCATGATCACTCCTTATAGCCTTGATTTTCTCTCCTTTCTCGTTCATCACAAGCTTGAACATTTTGATCAGCTGGGAACTTGTCTCATCTTTCGAGGTTAGAAAGAACACCCATGTAAATCTGGTGAAGTCATCGACTACGACCAGAGAGTATCTCTTTCCTCCAAGGCTCGTTGTTGGAATTGGTCCAAAAAGATCCATGTGTAGCAGATGCAACGGGTTGTCAATTGAGTTGACAGATTTGCTCTTGAATGTGCTTCGAATGCATTTTTTCCAAGTTGGCGAGGGCATTTCACGGCCTTTCTTTAACGAAGTTGAACTTGGGTAGGCCTGCAACTAGATCTTTTGAAGCTAATTTGGACATGCTTTTGAAGTTGAGATGAGACAGTCTTCGATGCCATAGCTAGCTCATTTCTTCAGAAGCCTTAGCCAGAAAGCATATTATCTCTTCTGAGCTCAGTTTTCCAAGATTTACTGTGTAGACATTTCCTTCTCTTGTTCCAGTTAGCTTCACAACAGATGTCTTCAGGTCTCGGACATGACATTGATTGTTGAGAAATGTTACTTGATGGCCCTTGTCGCAGAGTTGGCTAATGCTTAGAAGATTGTGTTGTAGTCCTTCCACATAGGCCACTTTGCTAAAGGATACCACAACATTTCCAGCTGAGCCATAGCCTCTTGTCTTGCCAGAGCCATTATCTCCAAAGATGACCGAGGGACCCTCCTTCTCTATGTAGTTAGACAGAAGGGCTTTGTTCCCAGTCATGTGTCTTAAACATCCACTATCCACATACCAAGTTGTGTTCGTGGAGCTCTTTTCCTAAGGTAACATTAAACCTTCATTTTGGTACCCATACTTGCATGGGTCCTACTATGTTAATACCTTTGGGAACCCAAATCTGCTTGATTTTGGGTCTCACATGCATGGAATTATAATGATACTTTGCAGCCTTGTGGCCAACTCTGTAGCACACAAAACATTTGATATGATGCATGTTAGTGTGTGTGTGAAAGTTTTTCCTACATTTAGACTTTTGTGGGTTATTGGTCATCCTCCTGCTAGGCTGATATTCCCTTTTCCATGTGTTCTCTTGTTTCATTATTTGTGAGGAGTGTATCTTACTTCTACTGTATCTTCCTGGTTGGTTCGTAGAGTTGATTTTATTGGACTCTATGATCTTTCGAGGTTGATGAGTAGTAGCTAGATTACTCTTCTCTTTTCTAAAACCTAGACCAGCATGAGATCCCTAACTCCTAGGAATATGAATTGAATTAACTAGGCAGGGTTTGATAGGCTCATCCTTCTGTGAGGATTTCACAAATATAATGCCTCTATTGAAGCCTGAGACATTACTAGTGCTAGTTTCCTTTGCTTTTTCCACACATGACTCTGAGGTAGATTCCCCAAAGCCTAACCCAGAGACACTTCTCTGGTTAGAGATTAAAGAGTCCATGGATGAAGAGGATTTATTCCATGTAGAGACTGTCTTTTCTAGATCCTCAATCTTAGAGGTTAGACTAGACTCTCTTTGATTAATGAGCTCATTTGCCTATCTCAAGAGCTTATTCTCAACTTCAAACTTGGAGAGAGAATCAGTACTGAGAAGGGCTATTTCCAGTTCATCTTGAACCTTTTCTTTCTCCTTTTGAAGAAGTGAATAGTCTTTAGACAAAACTCTAAGCCATTTCATGTATTGGTGCAGATCAAATGTTATGCCATGTAATGCAATTCTAAGGTCATCAATATCTACATCAAGAGAATTGAAGTTAAATACCTCATTGATACTTACTTCATGTATGTTGGAGTTCTGTTTGTCCCTTGTATTTTTGGCCATCAAGCAGAGATTAGCCATTTGAGGATCTTTGTCGTCTCCGGATTCTGGAGTTGAGTCATTATCAGAGTCACTCCACGATCCTCCGCCTACAAGGCCTTTGTCTTTCTTTATTGGCCTTTTGTTGCCTTTGTATTCCTTCTCTGCATGTGATTTCTTCTTGAGTTCTTCTCTGAGAGGTTTGTTGCAGTTGGCAATGAAGTGACCAGGTTTCTTGCAATTCTAGCATAGGTCATTCATTTGCTCCTGGATGTTGTAGTTGCTAACTTTCTTTGGCTTGCTATTTTTGCCTTGTCGCAAGAATCTTCTTAGTCTTTTAACCAGCATTGCAAAGTCCTCATCATCATCTTCATCATAGTCAGAATTAACTTCAGTGTTAACTTTGGAGATATTTTCGGTTACTTTGAGAGCAACACTTTTATCCTTCTTTCTTCCTTCAGACAACGTTTCTGCTCGTTGTGTTAGCTCCAGTTCGTACGTGAGGAGGTTGCCATATAACTGTTGAACAGTCATTTTATGTAGATTCTTTGATTCTCTAATGGCAGTGGTTTTGGCATCCCACTTGCTTGGTAAAGCTCTCATGAACTTTATGATTAGATCTTTGTTTGGATAGATCTTTCCATAGGCTCGTAGAAAGTTGAGTAGAATATTGAATCTCTCGTATGTGGCAGTGACATTCTCTCCTTGAACGTGAGCAAACATCTCATATTGTTGAGTCAAGAAAGATTGTTTGTTTTCTCTGAATTCTTCTGTTCCTTCATGCATAATAAGCAGTGATTCCCAAACCTCCTTTGTTGTTTTGCAGTTGACCACGTTTTCAAATAGATCATCTTCTAATGATTGAAATAGGATGTTCTTGGCCTTTTTGTCAAACTGGACAGCTCTTTTCTCATTCTCTGTCCATTCTCCTTTAACCTTGATCTGTACTCTGTTTTGGTCCTCTGTAGTTAGTGCAAGCTTTGTAGGAACGTAGGGCCCATTTTGAACAGTTCCAAATAGATCTTCATCTATTGAATCCATGTAAGCTTGCATCCTAACCTTCCAGTTAGCGAACTTATCTTTGTTGCACATAGGTGGCTTGCTGCCTCCTGCGTTCTTTCATTCGCTTAGTAAGTGTGTCATTAGATCTTCTCAAGCTTTGTAGGGTGTATTATAGAACCATCTCTGATACCAATTGTTAGTTCCCGGAGGCACAATAGTTATCTAGAAGGGGGGGGGGTTGAATAGATATTTAAAAACTTTTCTTTTGAACCAGTTAGAATGATTGATTAATGCACAGCGGAGTAAGTAATGATACACCTTCTTTTAGATATCTTGAGTTAATGGAAGTAAGGCAGTTATAGCAATTATAAATAGACACAGTTGTTTCTAAGTGGTTCGGAGCACTTAAAGCTCCTAGTCCACTCTTCTACTCCTCGAGTAGGAAATCCACTAAGGATGTCTTTTACACTTTCTGAATCTCACAGATTCCTTCTAGACCGGTCAGTCTAGGCACTTCTAAGTTCACTCTTGAACTCTTCAAGTCCAACAGACTTGGCTCTTCACAGTTCACTTAGAACTCTTCAAGTCCTTCTAACTTGGAACTTTTACTCTAGTTAATTGATAGTTGTTAAGTTGTGATTGAGGCTACTCAGTTGCAGTTAAGCACTTGTTCGAAAAAACTGAATAGCTGAGCAAGCTTCTTCTTTTTCTCAGATCGTAGAGTTGAGCGTTGAGTGTTCTTATGCGTTTTGTTCAATACTTGCATGCTTTTCTCATATGTCTATATTCTGTATATATGTGATCTTTTAAATCTATCCGTTGAAGTCATCTGATGAAGCATTAAATGCGTTTGACATTTCTGAGCTTTGATGGAGACATTTCTGCACATCTTCTAAATTTCACTCTGGCCCATTGACATGGCAGACTGCTTTCTCACCTAACACCTAAAAAGGTGTTTTCCTCTGCCCAATGGTCCTTTTCTTATCTTCTTGAACACGTTCCTTTTGATGAATACTAAGGATATCTTTTGTACCGTTGGGACTGGTGAATGCTTCAATGTTTGAAACCCATTCCTTATTTGTTGGAATTTATCTCCAAACAGAAGATAGAGCTCGATGCTTCTGACACAAGAGAGGTGATACTCTACGATCCATATCGTGGTGTCTTGTCATATTTGTGCTTGGTCTAAACTCTACGATTCCTTTCAAGAAATTGCACACTACGATCTTTGCACACTACGATCTTTACTTGCTCGTCTTGCAGACTCTATGTTTCCGAAAGCACACTACGATCTTTGAGTTAGCTTCAGCAAACGTCTGGATTACTCTATGATTCCTGAAGAGGTCCTCCAAGGCAGATACACTATGATCTGCTAAGCTTTACGATCTTGCCTTAGCTTCTGCAATCTGTTGGACAACTTGATAGACTACGATTCTTGTTGAAAGCCTATCTATTCGTTACAAGTTGTCGACGTTGGGATTTTTGAGTGTCCCTTTTCGTTACTTGTTCTTTGGTGTTCTCATGTTAATGTGAGATTTGTTTGAAAAAACAAGTGAAAAAGGTCCGACATGTATAATGTCGATGATTTGACTTTAAGAGTCGCCAGTTGGTGTATTTAATTGGTTGCACCAACACAACCGAAAAGGTTTGCACATTGACCCAGTGATTTGACACTGCTAGATGGGTCTGTGAAACCGAGATTCATTTTGGGTCCGGGGGCTTGATTATGCGGAGGGAAGGTGTTAGGCACCCCCCGACATCCGTGTTACCACGGTGACCGCCACTTTTCAAAGAAATTGTTATATGAATGTGTGTGTGTGTGTGTGGATCAATGTGCAATTATTTGAAAGTAGTGCGAGGCCTCGTTCACACCTATATACACAAGGTTTGAATTTTATAGAAAAATTTAGTTTTAACCAAGATATATCAATGAAGTTTTGTAAAAGAGGTTTTTCAAACCTTGTGCTCAATAGGAATTGAGACCTTTTCATACTTCCATTTTATTATTAAATGTTCGGCTTGTTTGCTTTTATTTTTGAGATGCGAAGCATTCTCGAGAAAATAATATACAGCAGTGTCGAACTCCTCATGGGCATGACAACCATCCAAGGAAATTCAAACACTATAAAATAATGTACAAGCTGCTTACAGCTGAAAAATATGTCCATCATGGGAACCGAATATAGATTCAGTAGACTGAATCTGTGATCACATGATTCCTAGGCTCACATGATACTGCAATTTGTATGGAAAGCGATAGCGCTTATATATATAAAAGTCATGAAATATATATATACAGACATGATCAACCACCACGTAAAGCAACTCCATGGGGATCGAAATGTAAATATATAAAAGCGAAGAATATATATATATATATATATATATATATATATATATATATATATATGTGTTGACATGATCAACCACCACGTAAGTAAACTCTAGGTGGGACGAAATATAAATAAAGTCATAGAGTCAGCGATCAACTGTCACAGTAAAACTCCAGGCGATTTAAATGTAAATAAAGTCAGTAAAAGGCCACAAAAGTAAACTCCGAGCTCTATATATAAATGTAAATATATATATATATATATATACAAATATATATATATAAATATATATAGTAAATGCCGGATGTAAAAAATCCGTGGCTCATCAGATATGTCTGACAATAATTATATATATAAGTATATATATATATAAAGCAATAAACGCTCCAGACTGAAGTGTAGGCTCAATCGAGGCATAACTTGATAATGTTAGTCCATATATAAAATATATACATATATATATAAGTATATATACAGACAGGAATTAAAACCATGGACCGAAGTCTGGGTAAACACACTCACACGACTCTCAACGTGTACAACAGTGTGTGCTAATATGAGGAGAAGACTTTATATAATGTGAGAAGGCTTACAGTGAGCTGGTAAAGTAACCTTCTATGACTTTAAATGGATAAACACTTAGCTCCCGCCAGATAAAAGATAGCTATATGTGAGCTAACAAGTGTTTAAAAGTGAGGAAACACTCAAAAGATATGTATGCAGAGTAAAATGGACAGGGGCTTCCTCGCTTTTCTCTCTTTTCTCCCTTCAAAATGGGTCAATTCCCCAAGGCAGATATATAGATGGATGGCCACAGTACACTGCGGCGATGGCGGTTGTACTGCTGCTTGGTCGTGGTGCATCCGAGCCTCATGGATCCTCGTCGTCTCGTGAAGACGCGCACTCATGACATTTGTAATGTCCGCTCGAACTTGCAGAACTTCAATCTGAGCATCCGAACAAGGTATATCTGACCTTCTTCAAACCGCTTGTGTCGAGAGTTACACAATGACATGGATTAGAGGTTGTACGAAGTCAGGAAGAGGGGTCTATGCCTATGGTCTTCAAGCATCAAATTCTATCCAAAGTACTGCCACGCGTAATAGTCACTTGGGATTGTTACTCCTCGGTTCTTGTGGGACATTGTTGTATGTATATATGTATGAAGTGTCGAGCGACACGCAGGTGTTGAAGAGACAAGATGATGTTTGACTCCTCACCGGGGTTATCGCTGGTTTGAGTTAAAAGTAGTTGTTGCTCAGGATTACATCTGAGATTGGACTACTTGTTGGTATGCCGCGATATCATCTTGTTGAGGCAGTAAGATGACGCTTTTGACTCCTTACCAGGGTTATCACCGGTTTGAGTGGAAAGCAGACGTTGCTCGGGGTTACATCTGAGATTGGACTGCTCTAAGTGTTTGAATACCGAAAGGTCATCTGTGAAAGAACCTATCTGCCCGTTGTTAGCTCTGGGTCTGAGGTATGATTGCCTCGGTAGGAAGTCTGAGCTTGAAGCTGATCGTATGTGTTTGAAACAAAAAATTCTGGAGTTATCGTCGGAACTGCAAAAGCATCCCTTGCGGCTATCACCAAGGATGGAGTTGCTTCTCCGGTTGTTTCGGGTGTTATCGAACTAAACGTTGCGATGTTATCATTTGAGACGTAATCTCCAAGATCCTCTCCGGTGTTGTTCTTGAGGTCTTTTGATCCTGCAAACCTCGGGGTTATCTCCAAGATTGGAAATGACATTCCAGGGTTATCTCTGAAAGACGAATATGCCCTCCTGTAATGTTATTAACAGGCATGCAGAAAATTTCGAGTGTCTACAGATGCCCCTCTTTATCATATTCATGCAATGCAAGGCATGGATAGGATAAAGAATCCTAGACACTTGAAATGCAAGCAAGATAAACATGATGCTATATGCATCAACATGATGCAAATGTATGATGCATGATTGTCAGGTAATCCTGTTGGGATGACAATCAGCGATGGCTTGGACATGCGATCCAAGTCTCCAAGGATGTTGACGTTGGGGCTATCACCAAAGTCTTGAATCCTAGACACTAGCCTATATTCCATAGAGGTACCTCTTGTGTGTAAGAGATCTGTGGGGATAAAGCTTTGTCTGTTTGAGGATGTGTATAACATATTCCCTCATTCTGTCGGAGTTACTGCCAACAGTTTGTCTTCCTCAGGGTTGCCCGACCTTCGTTGATGTGTGCATCACCAGATAAATCCCTGCTGGGTGTATTGTCAAGGTTGCTTGACCTTCACTGATGTATGTGTTAATGGTAGCATTGTGTTGTAGCCCTTGTCGGGAAAGGTTTCTTCGATGGGTTTACTTGCCATCGGCTGACATGATGTCAAGGCTGCTTGACCTTCATTGATGTGTGTATCAATGGTTGCATTGTGTTGTGACCCCCGCCGGGGATACGTAGACGCTTGAAAGATGTACATTGTGACCCCCGCCGGGGATACGTAGATGCTTGATAAATGTGCGTTGTGACCCCCGCCGGGGAGGTTTGATATTTCATGGTTTTGCGTTGTAACCCCCATCGAGGAAGTTTAGGGTTATGGCCCTGCAAATGATGGCATCAGACCTTTGTGGGGTATTGTCGAGCATGATCTGTGAAAGCTGAGCTCATTGATATAGTATACCCTGTATTCAGGCAAATACCGTTGAGACGACGGGAGTTTAACTCTGACCGACGAGAAACCAGGATTTCAGGCTATTCCGCTCAATCGCATAGCACTTTTATTCCTGATTTGGCCTTTTTAGCTTGTGAGACCTCCTTTGCAACTCTAACTGGAGTGAGCTGGAGGTGTGGGACCCATGTAGGAGTGCCACAGGTACACCTACAGAGGCCCAGCAGTGAGCTCATGGCCAACCGTGCTATGTGTATGTATAGCGAATAGTTGCTTTTTATAAGTCATTTTCAAGTTCATGCAAAGAAAGAAAATCTGAGAGCTCTTCTTCAGATCTGCTGAGTTCGGGCAACTTTCTGCATATTCTGCCACCGTACAAGCGTTTTTCACTGTCCTGGTAACACATGCATGTATTTTTTTTCAATTTCTATCCGTTGGAAAATGACTTATCACATGAAATGCATTTAGACACGTAGTAGTGAATATGCATCTTGATATGACTTGATAAAAATATTCAACATAGCAAATGTTAGTATTAAACCATCTTTGAACATAATGATGTGAAAAAATTTGACTTTTGAAGCAGTCAAATTGGCACCTTTTACTGTCATTTCTTATCTTATATGAGGACAAATGAGTAAAGGCATAAAAGTAAAATAATCCTGTACTTAGACTACACTTACTTACGGATTTTTACTTTGTGATGTGATTAATGCGTAGGAGGATGTATATGATCGTATATGTAGGTGTGCTACTGAATGGCCACCTAGTCATGCCTATGTGCATGTGGATAGTCCCATTTACAAAGGGGGCTATGGCAAAATTTTCCCAAAATGTAGGTATTGGGTAGTCATACATTTTTAACTCTAATGTAGATGTATGTTAAAGCAATGCATTTTGAAAAGCTCCAGGTAAGAAATTACCACACCCTTTCTAAGGTGATTTGGAGACTTGCTGTCCAGATATTATGGATCCTGATCAGCCGAGTAGTTCTCGTAAGACCACTTCTGGTGTACGGAGGAGAGCTTCTTAAGAGCCTCACATACGTTCTATTAGATAGCCTCGTTGTTTGGTGGAGGCGGTGATACGTCCTATTCGGGTTGAAGAGTCAAATGTCGAGGACGAGGAGGAGGATGCACCGATCAAGGTTCCTGCTCTTGCTATTCGTGTTCCCCGTAGGGAATTGCCAGGTATTCAAGTGGTGAACCCAGATCTTCTGGGTGACTTGAGTAGGCATCCTTCAGTATATATGCACGCAAACGAGGTATGAAGTTAGATCTTTAATCTTCCTTATTTCCTATTGATGAGGAGTCAAGGATTCTGATGTTGATCTGCATTTGATGTAGGTTCCCGGCTTCACACAGCCTCGAGGGAACTGGTTTAGCATCCACTCTATGTATCAGGCTTTGCATGATGACTACAAAGAGATCGTCCATGGCTGGGGATTTGGGATGTTCTTCTCCATTCTACCCCGTCGCTGTCCCTGGGGTTACCTCAGGGCATTATCTGAGCGGTGGTTTCACCAGACTCAGTCATTCCATTTGTTGGACTGTGAGGTGATGATAACGCTGATGGATTGGCGATTTATCACAGGTATAGAGTTTGGAGGGGAGCCAATGCCTTACACGACGGATATCACCCCTACTACCGTCAGATCCTTGTTGCGAGTTCCGGCAGATGCGCTCAAGGGCAGGACTGTTCGCACGGGTCCTTTGAGCGTAGATGCTATGAGCGGGCTGTTGAGTGAGCCTATACCCGATGATGTAAGAGTCAGGGATCGCATTCTCCGGCTATTGTTCCTGATGATCATTAGGGACTGCTTCATAGTAGATAATTCCTCTACGGTGTCCTTCGCTTTGATCAGCGCCACTCGACACGTGGACCGTATAGGAGAGTATGATTGAGGTTCTTACACCTTTGCCTACTTCCTCAGGGGAATGCGCATGTGATTGCAGTGCTTGACCGAGGCATGGTTAGGATTCTACCCATTTCTGCTGGTTAGTGTTTCTCTTGTCTTTTCCCATGTATAGGTTAAGAGTGTTGATTGATAGTAGATGTTTGCCTTTGTGTTGGCAGTTTTGGGCCAATGAGAGGCTTCCCTATTTGCGTCCTATGAGCGTGTTAGGTTTAGATACCTATCCACGAGGTCGGAGATGGCATCATTCCATACTGGCGGAGGTCCTTGTTGCTGATGGTTTCACTCATTATCGCCTACAGTTGGAGTTATTGACAGCCGATGTCATTACATGGATTCCCTACTCTGAAGAGCATTTGGGAGTTGGTTTTAAGGATGGGTACCCGACTGGAGTAGAGTACATCATTTCCACCTGCAGGATTCCTCTCTTCACAGATGGAGGATGGGAGCTCTATTTAGGAGAGCGTGCTATTAGGAGAACTACAGGAGAGATCCGTATGCCAATCTTGTCTCCTGCCAGGCGTTATTGACCTGTTTCGCAGTCACCCATCATTGACATCCCATTTATGGGGATTGACTGTTTTACATTGTCAGAGGGTCCCTGGTCTCAGGAGATGTTCCAGCATTGGTGGATCCCTCGTACGATTAGAGCTCAGACCCGCGCCACAAAGTTTATGGGGGATATGGTTCCAGGATCCGTGATGATGACGGATTGGCTAGCCTGTGTCAGAGATCCGACTCATGTAACACAGATTGACAGATTGATCCGACAGCTGGATCGGACACATCTTTTCATTCGGCATTTGGGTAGAGATCCTTCAGAGGTAGATACTTTTGATCCTTCCAGCTCTGGCGATGGCCCCTTAGATGACCTATATGGCTTTGCCGGTGCAGATCCTCCTCAGATCGGCCGACATCCTCAGAGATAGAGATCCAAAGACTCGAGAGAGAGTTATCGGTGGATGATGATCGATGATGTGTAACATCAACACTCTAAACTTTTTTTCTCGTATTTCTCGTTATTTCTTTTGATAGGGCCTCTTTTTAGCATCCGGGTAGCTTCACCCCATTCTCGCTATATCTTTTGATAGGCCTCTCATTGTATGTTGGGTAGCTTCACCCCATTTCCTCAGATTTTTTAGCCAGTCATGAGAGATGTATTAGATGATGATATACTTAGGAATGTATGCACAGTTTTCCATTCCCTATATCATATTGCCATCTATTGTGTCATGCATGTTATTATGTTATGCATATGTATGTATGTTCAGAAATATTCAGCATTAACCCCTGGATGGTCTTATGACACGGCCCATACAGATGTCTTCTTCTACAGTTAGCCGTATTGATCATACCCCACCATTTTTGGTGGTATCTGGTATGCGATCATGGTATGATAGTATATCACCATCAGATATGGTGATCATAGATGATTTGCTGCAACATACTATAACCCTGTTGATGTTTCAGGTTCCCACAGGATTTGTAGAGGGCATGCTAGAGCACTGGGTATCGGAGAGACATGTTTTCTGATTTGGGACCCAGGAGTTGACTCCTACTTTGGAGGAGTATGCACAGTTGACGATGCTACCGCTGGACAGACCTTGTGTGCATATGGCTATTGGAGACATGAGCAGACAGTTCATGACCCTCACCGAATTAAGACGTAGAGTGGTCTAGGATGAGATTACATCCGGCCACATGATATCCCAGCATTTCTTGTTTGATGAGTTTTGTTTGGCTATGAGGAGGACTATGCACGGCATTTCGGGATTTCACCATCTGGGAGGACCATTGGCGTTCACCCGAGTAGTAGATGTATTTGCTTCTATGCGTATTTTCATACGTCTTCATGCCGCGGTACATGGATGAGCTGGATATCGGCGTCATTATGGCAGTTAGAGCTCTCATGGAGGGTCATACCATTGTAGCGATGATCATCACAGAGACTCTGAGGTTAACTACATACTGCTGCACTTATCCGGTAGGAGTATTTATAGGTAGCTCGGTCATGTTGTATGTGTGGTTTATGTCACACTTGAGACCGATTGGCACATTTAGACGGCATGGGTTTTGTTTCACCCAGGAGATATCCATGTCATACTCCTTTCAGCCTGCAGAGTGCACAGATGATGCATCGTGGTCAGCTTTCCCAGCAGGGATTAGGGATCCAATTGCCATATTACCGTGTTCAGGGCTTAGCTCACCCTGCAGCTTCATTACTCATGCTCCGGGCATGGATTATCTCCCTCTGGCTGGATTGAGGGGCATGATTACTTACCACCCACTGGCTATGATGTGTCAGTTTGACCAATTTTAGGATTTTCATCCTTACGAGGGGGCAGTGAGTCAACGCTTTGCTTCACACCGTTTGTCAGTGGAGGACAGACCCAGGTTGTATGCATGTTGGGATCAAATGAGAGTCAGGCCGAGTTTTCTCATCGGTCATCCGGGTTATTCGCGCAGTATTATTCGCATGGATGGAGACAGAGACTACATCAGCTGTAGTAGTATCCACAGTGCAGGAGATTGAATCTGATGATGAGGAGCCTATAGAGGAGGCTGTTATTCCCACCGATGACTTGACTGTTGGGTTACCAACATTTGTGATAGATTCTCCCACCCCGAAAAGCCATCAAGTACTCAAGATTCTAAGACAAATTTGGAGCAGAGCTTACATCTGATGACCTATAATAGAGATCAGGCTAGGGCCGCGATTTTGACAGCTCTTGATGAGAGAGATACCGCTCTGTTAGAGAGGGATGAGGCTAGATCAGCCAAGGATACATTAATTGGGGAGCGGGATGCCGCCTTATCTGTTAGGGATGTGGCCATTGCAGATAGAACTTCTGTTAGATCCCAGATGACTGTTAGTCTTGCCGACATGAGTGCTTACATTGATGAGCACTATGCCACCATGCAGTTAGCCTCTGATCTGCTAGCTTGTGTAGATACCCTTGGGCAAGAGCTTGCAGTGCTTCCTCCGTCATCAGAGAGGGATGCTATGTTAGATCTGATAGTCCGCATACACACAGATCTGTAGATAGCTTTGTATTTTCCTGCACAGACTAGCTTAGCCATTTTTTCATGTACAGCACAGATGTATATATCAAACAGTATTATGTATGGCAGGGAAATATATTTTGATTCACTTCCCTTTTAGTTATGCCTTGATACGTGCTTGATGTTTGCCTGTTTCTTCAGGGCCTTGTGATATTTATGCATTCTGAACTTATCCTTGATAGATGGACATTGAGAAGTCGCAAAATCTCTCAGAACGGATCATTGATTTCTGTAAATCCCTACCATCTTTGGTGTCTTGGGACTGGTATCTGTATGAAAAAGTGGAGAGGAAGGTGGTTTCTTCCTCTCTAAGATTGACCGCACCACAGATGGTCACCAGTACTTCTATTTATGAGAAGCCTAGTTAATTCCATCCCTTATGGGTTGGTATTGCTCTTTGAGGCACGGTCGCAGCTTAGATGGTCACCGAATCTTCTATTTATGAGAAGAGGTTGGGTAATTCCATCCCTTTGATCTGAAACCGATGAAATGTGGCGAATTGAAGGTTGATCCTAGTACCGTGTGATAAGAATTTTTGTTCTGGTAGGGGTTAGACTGAACCATAAATGGCTGCCTACGTACTCCTATTGAAGAGGAGATCAAGTCTGCGTAGTTCGATCCTAGTGTAGGATGTTCAACGCTGATTGTGAAAGGCAGATAGGTGTAGAGATATTTTTTGTTGTTTTTGTTGTGAAGAAATGGCAGAAATGTTTTTGTTGTTTTTGTTGTTGCGACCGGGCCATATTGCACATGGTTGCCTACGTACTCCTATTGAAGAGGAGATCAGGTCGGCGTAGTTCGCCCCTCAGGACAAATCGCAGCTGAAGAGAAACGTGAATCCCATGTGCAGGCTATACTACGGGGAGAGGAAAGTTTAATCCCATAATGGGGATAAACTGCATGTGTGTAAAAAGTTTGATCCCGTCCTCAGGACAAACTGCAAGCTTAGAAAAGTTTAATCCCGTCTTCAGGATAAACTGCAAGTGTGAAAGGTTCAATCCCGTCTTCAGGATAACCGAAATTATGAAAGGTTAAATCCCGTCTTTAGGATAACCAAGATTGTATGGAAGGTTTGAATTGAGGTAAAACCAGGTTGCTGACTTGAAGTGTATGTTTCCCTGAGGGGAAGAAGAGCATGTAGAAAGGAAAGGGTTCAAAACCGGAATGACCGGTGATTTGATGATCAAAACCAAGATGTTTGTTTGATGGTAACTTCAGACATAGTACCGTTTCACGGTGTCCGAGTTGATAAGCTATGGAAATTCATCGCCATCTATTTCCTGCAATCTAAGAGCACCTCCTGTCAATACTTCCTTGACAACAAATGGGCCTTCTCAATTAGGAGTGAATTTTCCCTTAAATTGATCTTGGTTGTCAATGATCTTCTTTAAAACCAAGTCATGTTGTTTGAATTTCCATAGTCAGACTTTTCTGTTGTAGGATCGTGCGATCCTTTGCTGATATAACTGACCGTGGAAGATAGCCGCGGATCGTCTTTCGTCTATTAGAGACAATTGGTGATACCTGTCTTGTACCCATTGGTCTTCACCCAACTTAGCATCCATCAATACTCTGAGGGATTCCATTTCCACCTCTATGGGGAGCACTACTTCCATCCCATACACTAATGAGTAGGGGGTTGCCCCAGTGGAAGTTCGAATGGAAGTTATGTAGGCTAATAAAGTTAGAGGCAAGAGGTCAGGCCATCATTTGTGATTAGCAGACATTTTCTGCATAATCTTTTTGATGTTTTTATTAGCCGCTTCAACAGCACCATTCATCTTTGGATGGTAGATGACGGAGTTGAGGTGTTTGATGTGGAATTTTCTGCATAACTCCTCCATCATTTTGTTGTTAAGGTTCTTAGCATTGTCTGACACAATGACCTCTGGTTGTCCATATCGACACACGACATTGTTTTTGATGAAAGTAATGATAACTTCTTTAGTAACCCTAGGGAAGGATGCTGCTTCTACCCATTTGGTGAAGTAGTCGATCATGGTGAATATGAATCGATGTCCATTACTGGCTTTGGGCTCGATGGGCCCGATCACGTCCATTCCCCACATTTTGAAGGGCCATGGCGAACTCATATTGTGGAGTTCCCTTGGAGGGGCGTGGATAGCATTCCCATGAATCTGGCATTGATAACACCTCTTGATGTGATTATCATAGTCAGCTTTGAGTGTAAGCCAATAATGTCCTGTTCTGAGGATCTTCTTGACAAGTAGGGGTCCGCTCATGTGAGGGCCACATATACCACCATGGATCTCATCCATAAGTCTCTGAGCTTGGTCTTTATCCAGACATCTGAGGAGACCAAATCCAGCATCTCTTTTGTAGAGTGCATCTCCGCTCAGGTAGAATTTCATAGCAAGTCGATGAATCCGCCTCTTCTCAGTTAGGCTCGCCTCAGCGGGTGTAGATCCATCTTGTAGATACTCCTTGATGTGTTGATACCAAGGGTTGTGGATGGGAGGTAGTTCATCCGATACTTCTCCAACATAGTTCCCATAGACTGGGGCTTTTTGCATTGTAAGAGTAATGCTTGGCATGTTTTCCTTGTCAGGTATATGAACCAAGGAGGCCAATGGTTCTAATGCATCCACAAAATCATTCCTATTACGAGGAATGTGTAGAAAGGAGATTTCTTCGAACTCCAAAGCCATCTGTAAAACTTGCTGATGGTACGGCAACAAATGTAATTCTTTGGTTTGATAGATTCCTGTGGATTGCTTGATTACCAATTCAAAATCCCCAAAGACAGTTAACCGCCTGATGCCCATTGAACGGACAAGTTTTAGCCCCATGATACAGCCTTCATACTCAGCTGTGTTATTGGTGCTGACAAACTGCAATTTGACGACGACGGATCTGCTTCCCTCGCATCGGATATTAGGGATTGCTCCACTCTAGGCCTTCGTATTTAACAACTCCATCAAAATACATTCTCCACGCATTGGCATGTATCATCATCGATGTTGTTGTTGTTGAATTATCATTACCCCTTCATCGGGGAAATACATTTCCAAGGGTTTGTAGTCCCCTGCAGGTGCGATGGCCAGTTGATCCACAATTCCCTGACCTTTGACAGACTTTTGCATCACATAGACGATATTAAATTGTTGTAGGATCAACTGCCATCTGGACAGTCGACAATTCAGTATGGGCTTACTGAACACATACTTGAGAGGATCCATTCGGGATATGAGTTGGGTTGTGTGACCATGGAGGTAATGCTGTAACCTCGTGGAAGCCCATGCTAAAGCACAACAAGTCTTCTCAATCAGAGTGTACTTGTGTTCACTGATGCTGAATCTTTTGCTGAGATAATAGATAGCTCGTTCTTGGCCTCTATTGTCTTTTTGTCCTAGCATACAGCCCATGGCATTGTCATTTATGGACAGGTACATGAACAGGGGAACATCATCCCTGGGAGGTACCAAAACATGAGCGTTAATCAGTTGCTCTTTGATTGTGAGGAAGGCTTTCTGACACTCATCATTCCATTTCATGGAGGAGTTCTTCCTTAATAACTTGAAGATTAGCTCACAGGTTTTTGTGAGTTGAGAAATGAATCAGCTAATGAAGTTGATTCTTCCCAAAAATCCCCATATTTCCTTCTTTGTCTGAGGAATGGGCATTTCCTTGATGGCCTAGATTTTGGTAAGATCCAGTTCAATTCCTTTGTGGCTGACTAGGAAACCTAGCAACTTGCCTGACTTAACACTAAAGGCGCACTTGGCGGGATTCAACTTCAAGTTGTACTTACGCAACCTGTTGAAAAGTTTTGTGAGATGGTCTAAGTGGTCCTCCTCCTTCTGGGATTTGACAATGATGTCATCCACGTATATCTCTATCTCTTTGTGCATTAAATAGTGGAAAAGAGCCATCATAGCCCGCTGATAGGTTGCCCCGGCATTGATGAGGCCGAATGACAACCGTCTGTAGCAAAAGGTTCCCCAAGGCGTGATGAAAGTAGTTTTCTCACGATCTTCCTCAGCGACCATAATTTGATGGTACCCCGCAAAGCAATCAGCAAAGGAGTACATGTCGTATTGATCAGTATTGTCAATAATAATTTGGATAAAGGGCATGGGAAAGCTATCTTTAAGGCAAGCTTTGTTCAAATCCTGGTAATCCACGCAAACTCGCACCTTTCCCCCTGGTTTAGGTACGGGAACAATGTTGGATATCCACTCCGGATATGTAGACACCATGATGATGCCAGCTTGAAATTATTTCACAATTTCTTCTTTGACCTTTAAACTCCACTCAGGTTTCAATCGCCTGAGTTTTTGCCTGACTGGCTTGAATCCTTCTTTGATGGGAAGGCGATAAAGAACAAGTCAGTGGACAAACCCACCATGTCTTCATGAGACCGCAAACACATCTTGGAATTGGGTTAATAGTGCAACCATGTCATTTTGTTGATTTGTGGTAAGGTCTGAACCAATTTGGATTAGCTTAAGGTTGTCTAAGGTTCTAAGATTGAAAGAAGTGGTTTGATTAAGATTGGATTTGGGTTTGTCTGCAACCCATTCCTTAATCTCCTGAGGTGTCTGAATGTCCTCTTGGATGTCCATCAAGTCTGAGTCCAACTTTGCATCAAAGTTACAATCCTCGTGGAGAGAAGGCACTTCATCCACAAATGTATGTGCACATCTAAATTCGAGTCCAAAACAAAAGATGCTTTCACTTAATATATGCAACTGTTCGATCATACAAAAGTGTTAGCATGTACTTGATAAAATAACTGCTAATCTTCGTAAAGGAAAGCAAGCAATTAAAGTTATCTACAGGCGGAGAGGATTTTTTGCCCATTTTACCCTCGTCGACCAACGATGCATGAAGTGTTGCTCCCAATTATCGAGGGCAAAGTCCTGATGGACTGCAGTGATGGAAGGATCGTCATTGTCCTTCTTTTCCAGAATGATAACCATGACATATGGACAATCATCGTCTAGGGTGTATCTGTTTGTATGTTCATCATGAACAATGATGCGTAGGCCTGCCATCATCAAGGCAAGGTCATGTTTATGTTTTCATTCCTTTCCTTCCGCTTTGGGATCAGGAATCAACACCTCTTTAGCTTTGGTTGGCACTGGTTTAGGAAACAATATGGCCACAACATGGGCTTGCACCTTTATTGGAGATTGCATTAACTCATGAGGTAAAGGTATAGAAAATCGTCGTGCGGCGGAAGCTTGAGGAACCTGCTTGTGCTTATGAGGATTCCTGTGTGTGGAATTGGCAGAATAGCCTAGTCCGGCTATTCCAATTTGACTGGACATTTGAATAGGGTGCTTAATACCCTGCTTATCTTTACCAAGCCCTTGTCCAGGTTGATGACCCAATGACATCATTTCTTGAGTGGCTGACATAACCTCGGCAGAAATCTTAGGTATGGGAAGTGGCACTCCAATAGAATGGTATTGCATGTTACTCACTTCCAAAGTATGGAAATTCGCTGGTTCAACTTCTGAATAGAAGCTGATGATTGGTAGAGTTCCTTGTTCAGGACAATCCGGCTCAGCGTTGACAGTGCTAGATTACTGTTGATAATGTATTTTAGTTGTTGATGTAGTGTGGAGGGAATGGCTACAGCCATGTGTATCCATGGTCTCCCCAATAGCAGGTTGTATCCTGAGTCTATCTTGAGGACGTGGAAGGAGATAGGCATGCTCCTGCCTGATTAATTGGCGTGTGACTTGATGCTAATGGGTCACCATTTCTCCCATTTGCTCAATTTTTTTGCAAAGAGCTTTCATCTTTCGTTCCATGGTAAACTAGAAATTTTCATAATCCCATTTGTCAACACCGTCTTTAATGGATTAGGATGATTCGTCGTTAGAATTGGAACCTTGTACAGTGCTCCAACTGATCATGTTTACCTCTTCTTCTTTGTGTTGAGGAAGAGGGTTGTCTTGCACATGAGGTTGATCTGGCTTTGTGACCACGATCTCACCGTTGTCTATTAGATCTTGAATCTTATGCTTCAAGGCCCAATAATCTTGAGTATCATGTACAGGTGCTCCGGCATGATAGGCACACTTCCGAGTAGCATTAAAATCCCTCCCATTAGGGTTGGCCGGTGGAAGAAGATGTGTAATTTTCTTTTGAGCAGTCAGAAATGCAAGAACATTCTCGAGCGAGTCCCCTAAGGGTGTGAACGTTCGAGGCCGCTTTACTTCTCCACTTTTAGACAATGGAGGGTTTGAAGATTGTGCTGGAAAAGGGGAGTAGTTTCTCCTCTGCATAGGCATGCTTTGATTGCCTTTTTGTCCTTGTAGTATCAAGGAAACATCCTCCTCTTTCTTTTTATGGACCCTCTGGGGGTTGTTTCCATAAGATCCGGACTGGATGTGCTCAGCAACATCTTTAAGAGCGGCTAGGTCTTGAATGTTACCGGACTTAAATCCCATCTCAGCCATTTCTCCGTGCTTGATCATTTCAGAGAATGGTTTGCCAATACCAGCTAGAAATCTTTCATAGAAAGGAGCTTCATATACATCTATGAAAGTCATGACCATTTCTGATTCCGTCATGGAAGGAATAACTTGATCAGCAAGGCGCCTCCACCTTTGAGCGTACTCTCTAAATGACTCATTAGACTGTTTCTTGACCTTGGTAATTTGGTACCGGTTAGGAGCCATCTGAGATTGAAAACTGTATTGAGTAAGGAAGGCGTGAGCCAGCTCTTCCCAGCTATGGATCTTGGAGTTGTCTAATCTGGTATACCATGAACGGGCTTCTCCAGTCAGACTATTCTGAAACAGCTGCATTCTGAGCTTTTCATTTTCTGCGTAAGACCCAAGTTCTCCAATGAACACTTTTAAATGTGTATAAGGATCCCCTAATCCGTCATATTTATCAAAATCAGGGGTCTTGAATTTCTCTGGGTAATGAACACCAGGAAATATACAAAGGTCTGTATATGAAACACTGCCATGTGTTCCAATCCCTTTGAGAACATGAATAGTTTCCTCCATTTGAAGGACATTTTTCCTGATATCACCGTTGTCTGGATCTCCTTTGAGATGGGAGTTTTCAGGGTCTTTGTTGGTTTTATCCAACTGAGGTTCTGCAATTGTTTTTTCCAGACCTTGAACTCCTCCTTGTGTAGGGGATTCTGTATGTGTAGGTATCTTCGTACCCTGAGTGGACTGGTGCAATTCTTTCAATAGAACGGCCAAGTCTACAATTTGTTTACTCAATCCATCAAATTCTTCTCGGGAGATAGCATTAGACTGGTCAGAAGAAGACATGATTGGCTGTAGGCTCGTGGCCATTTTGGATTTTGAGCGGGTAACAGGCTTAATTGCTTCCCTACAAAAGAATTACGTAGTTTAGTCTTAGGGTAATGTAAATGTTATCATAACATGTCCGTTTTGGAATTTTGTCCTCCAAAATCGGTTGTTAATTGATAACATGTCATGCATGCACAGATATTCTTCATATTTTCCATTACATATGGATGAAGATGGAACAAATTACAAGTAAATGCTTTTACAAGTAATTGAAAAATGGAAAGTATGAAGTGACTTTCCTCCGCGTTTGGTTTATCAGAAGCTGACCTATCTTAGGGTTACTCTCGTGGCATTTTGGCATGAAGGTTCCCAGATCATTGCAATCTACTTGACGGGAAGTTAATCCGGTTGTTCAACTAGAGTGAATCTGAGTGGTGCCTTTTTTGAGCCCCTGGGAATTATTCTTCCCACGAGTCCAATAATCAAACACCGACAAGATAGCCTCCTGGTGGAGGGACCACACAACATACATTCACATACAACGTGTCTCACCGTTTATGCAAAATGATGACATGTGCGAAGCACTAATATCATAGATAAATATTTAGCAGTGCAGTAATTAAGATGCATTCGTACACATTCATCATAAATGTAAATGCAACATTCACACATAAGCATATAATAATTTTGAAAAGCTTGTAATAGCGGCTTAAGCCCTCTTACTGGAGACCCCAGCAGAGTCGCCACCTGTCGATGTCGGGATTTTTGAGTGTCCCCTTTCGTTACTTGTTCTTTGGTGTTCTCATGTTAATGTGATATTTGTTTGAAAAAACAAGTGAAAAAGGTCTGACATGTATAATGTCGACGATTTGACTTTAAGAGTCGCCAGTTGGTGTATTTAATTGGTTGCACCAACGCAACCGAAAAGGTTTGCACATTGACCCAGTGATTTGATACTACTAGATGGGTCTGTGAAACCGAGATTCATTTTGGGTTAGGGGTCTTGATTATGCGGAGGGAAGGTGTTAAGCACCCTCAGACATCCATGTTACCATGGTGACCGCCACTTTTCAAAGAAATTGTTATATGAATGTGTGTGTATGTGTGTGTGGATCAATGTGCAATTATTTGAAAGTAGTGTGAGGCCTCGTTCGCACCTAAATACACAAGGTTTGAATTTTATAGAAAAATTTAGTTTTAACCAAGATATATCAATGAAGTTTTGTAAAAGTGGTTTTTCAAACCCTGTGCTCAATAGGAATTGAGACATTTTCATACTTTCATTTTATTATTAAATGTTTGGCTTGTTTGCTTTTATTTTCGAGATGCAAAGCATTCTCGAGAAAATAATATACAGCAGTGCCGAACTCCTCATGGGCATGACAGCCATCCAAAGAAATTCAGACACTGTAAAATAATGTACAAGCTGCTTACAGCTGAAAAATATGTCCATCATGGGAACCGAATCTAGATTCAATAGACTGAATCTGTGATCACATGATTCTTAGGCTCACATGATACTGCAATTTGTATGGAAAGCAGTAAGTAGTTATATATATAAAAGCTATAAATATATATACAGACATGATCAACCACCACGAAGCAACTCCATGGGGGATCGAAAATGTAAATATATAAAAGCGGTAAATATATATATATATATATATATATATATATATATGGACATGATCAACCACCACAAAGTAAACTCGAAGTGGGATAAAATGTAAATAAAGCTGTAAAAGCGATCAACTGCCACAAAGTAAACTCCAGGCAGGACGAAATGTAAATAAAGCTGTAAAAGACCACGAAGTAAACTCCAGGCCTGACAGAAATGTAAATATATATATATATGTACAAATATATATCTATATATATAAGCAATAAACGCACCGGATGTGAATCCAGGCTCATCGGATATGTCCGACAACAATTATATATATAAGTATATATATATATATATATATATATATATAAAAGCGAGTAAATGCTCCGGATGTAAAATCCAGGCTCATCAGATATGTCTGACAACAATTATATATATATATATATATAAAGCAATAAACGCTCCAGACCGAAGTCTAGGCTCAATCGAGGCATAACTCGATAATGTTAGTCCATATATAAAATATATACATATATATATAAGTATATATACAGACAAGAATGAAAACCACGGACCGAAGTCCGGGCAAACACAGTCACACGACTCTCAACGTGTACAACAGTGTGTGCTAATATAAGAAGAAGACTTTATATAATGAGAGAAGGCTTACAGTGGGCTGCCAAAGTAGACTTCTATGACTTTAAATGGATAAACACTCAGCTCCTGCCGGATAAAAGATAGCTATATGTGAGCTAACAAGTGTTTAAAAGTGAGGAAACACTCAAAAGATGTGTATGCAGAGTAAAATGGACAGGGCTTCCTCGCCTTTTCTCTCTTTTCTCCCCTTCAAATGGCTGACCCCAAGGCTTGTATATATAGATGGATGGTCGCAGGTACACCTGCGGCAACCGCGGTTGTACTTGTGACTGGTCGTGGTGCATCCGAGGCTCGCGGGTCCCGTCGTCTCATAGTACGTGCACTATAATGTCCACTCAAATTTGCAGAACTTCAATCCGAGCATTCGAACGAGGTATATATGACCTTCTTCGGACCGCTTGTGTCGAGAGTTACGCAATGACATGGATTAGAGGTTGTACGAAGTCAAGAAGAGGGGTTTATGCCCATGGTCTTCAAGCTTCAAATTCTATCCAAAGAACTGCCACGCATAATAGTCACTCGGGATTGTTACTCCTCGGTTCTTGTGGGACATTATTGTATGTATGTATGTATGAAGTGTGAAGACGACGCGTAGGTGTTGAAGAGACAAGATGATGTTTGACTCCTCACCGGGGTTATCGTTGGTTTGAGTTGAAAGTAGCCGTTGCTCAGGGTTACATCTGAGATTGGACTACTTGTTGGTATGCTGCGATATCATCTTGTTGAGGAGGTAAGATGACGCTTTTAACTCCTTACAGGGGTTATCGCTTATTTGAAAGCGTAGCGACGCGTTGCTCGAGGTTACATCTGAGATTGGACTACTGCAAGTGTTTGAATACCGCAAGGTCATCTGTTAAAGAACCTATCTGCCCATTGTTAGCTCCGGGTCTGAGGTATGATTTCCTCGGTAGGAGGTCTGAGCTTGAAGTTGATCACATGTGTTTGAAACAAACAATTCCGGAGTTATCACCGGAACTGCAAAAGCATCCCTTGGGGCTATCACCAAGGATGGAGTTGCTACTCCCAGTGTTGTTTCTGGGATTGGAACTGAACGTCACGGTGTTATCGTTAAGACAGAACTGTCCTCTCCGGTGTTCTTGCCAGTATTTTGATCCTGCAAATGTGACGCCCCCAAAATTAGGTATACGTCACCCATCTTGGGTCGCCACTTACATGGTACAAAATTTAAATACAACTTACTAATATAACTGTCGTGTACAATACGACATAAACTGTGAGTTTGAATACAAATATTGTCTACTAGATATTATACAAACTCAAAAGGAGTCCTCATTACAATTATTATCACACTATTTCACGTATAGTGAGGACTACTAATGCTATCCTCCGGACCATTACTCCGCTCCCACTCAGCTCAACTATATTCTCATTTCACGAGGAGAACAAAAGAAAAGAAAGGTGAGCTCAACTAGCCCAGTAAGAAATATTATAACTAAGAACAAGCAGAATAAATTATCAATAGTCTTCAACAATGTTAAACTGATAAAATACAATAGACAACCAGTTTAACTGCAGTGGAATATGCAATCCATTAAAAGAGTCAAGTAGAAAATAAAGTCTCGCTATCTTTTAGGTTTTAAAAGGATTTCATCAATTTTTATTACTAAGACTCGCTTTAATGAATAAACCACAATATCTAATCATCCTCACTACCACGCTCAAGGATTTTCATCAAATTATCAATGGTCATGACTATACCGAATCACCCCGGTCATAATTATACCAAAAACTATCCATCATCGCATTACAAAGCACATCGAGGACTTTTGTCACATCATTTATATCAAGCCATGATTATACCGAATGAACCACGGTCATAATCATACTAAGTTCATCTATGCACGTAAGCCAAAGATAACTTTCAACATAATATAAACATGAGGATGATGACAATGATATAAGAATTCAATAAAACAAGTTCAAGAATTAATTTATCTAGGAATTTTTAACGTCCAAATTGTCAACAAGATACTGTTTTGTAGAGTAAAATTCAAGAATGATCTGAAGAATATTTCCATGAAAAGATACTGGATGAAACGCAAATATCAAGGATATTCTACTAATTTCATGGAGTATAGAAGTCAAAGTTTTAACCAATTTGGGTATAATAAAGAATGGAATAACAAAAGAAATCACCATGCATGCGATAGACCGCATGAGCGAAGTTATTCCAATAGAATAATAAATAACGGAATCGAGTCGGTGAAATTCACATAAGCAGTGATGTTCCAATGTAATAATAAAGATGGAACCGGATCCGGTGTAAAACACATGATAGGATATTCCAACAGAATGATAAAGATTTTAACCAGTCCTGTAAAACACATGAGCATGTGATGTTCCAATGAATAATAGAAGAATGTCACCAAGTATAGGGTAAACCACGTGTATCTGATTATGTATAGGGTATGTCACAGATACAAAGTTATTCCAACAGAATAATAAAGAATGGAATAACAGAGGATTTCACCAAGTATAAGCGTATGTCACAGATATCAAAGTTATTCCAATGTAATAATAAAGAATAGAATAATGAAGTTCTCTTCATGAATAAGAAAGAATAACACCCCTTACGGTACAACAAATAATACCCTTACCTTAGAAGAACTGAATATTGGAAAAGTGAAGTAGCAGAATACTTTTCTTCTTTCTCTCTATAGTTTCTCTCTCTAGAGTTTTAATGAATTCGTAAGAAATAATGAAGGAATGAGCTTTCTATTTATAGAAAAACTGAGGGTGGCTCTTGGTCTTAACGAAGGGTCAAAATGACTCTTGGTAATATTTAAGGGACAACTTGATAATCTAATGATTATATAATGATTATATATTACATATACATAATATATACATAATATATACATAATATATAATCATTATATAATCATTAGATTATCATTTCATGCAATGATTGGCTAATGATTACAAGGGGCGCGGAAATCATGGCTAATCATGCTGATGATTGGCTGATAATCGGTTTTCTTTGCATACACGGAAATCGAGGCCATGATTGATTAATGATTGGTATGCCAAATCCGGTTTTCTTTGCATACACGGAAATCGAGGCAAGTTTTTCATGCATGCATTTTAATAAACAAAAAATTTGCGCGGAAATTGAGACCACCACATAAACCGCATTTTAAAAGCAAGGATAAATTAATCATTAGCAATCATTGCATGAAATGATAATCTAATGATTATATAATGATTATATATTATGTATATATTATGTATATATTATGTATATGTAATATATAATTTTAATTATTTTATAATTAAAATAAAAGTTTATTTTAATTTTAAAATAAAAGGTTTATTTTAAATCTTAAAATAAAAATGTTTATTTTAATTTTAAAATTAGAATTTCATGCTAACTGATTAGAGTTGGAATTGGATTCCATGCTAACTAATTGGAGTTGAAATTGGATTGCCTAATTTCCTTAAATAAAGGAGTTTATTTAGATATGAAATAGGATTTCATATTATTCAAAAATAAAAGAGTTTATTTGTGAATAGGAAAGAGAATCCATGTTTCCTTAAATAAAGGAGTTTATTTAAATATGAAATAAGATTTCATATTATTCAAAATAAAGGAGTTTATTTGTGAATAAGAAAGATAATCCGTGTTTCCCTTAATATTTTTTTTACATGGAATTGGATTCCATAATTAATTAAAATAAAAGAGTTTATTTTAATTAGAGATTTTTTTTTATTACATGGAATTGGATTCCATAATTAATTAAAATAAAGGAGTTTATTTTGATTAAAATTTTGATTAAAATAAAATAGTTTATTTTATTCAAAATTAGATAAATTAAAATAAAATAGTTTTATTTTGATTTAAATTTGGATTAAAATAAAGGAGTTTATTTTGATTCAAAATTAGATTTTATACTAACTAAATTTGCCCATTAAATGATATCAATATATATATTAAATGATTATTATTCATGAGATGAATGTTATTTATTGATGCATATGGTGATGTGTATGATAATAAATGGGATTGATTATGGACTATCGACCAATATGATTGGATTTTATTTTAGTTGGATGCATGAATGTATGGGTTTTATTAAATGGGGTCTCACGTGCCTCGTCTTCTCTAATTTTTTCTTAATATAAATTCTATCTCCTCCTATGTACTTCCCTCGATCACGATCAAGGTTTCTATTTATTTTAAAATAGTTTTGTAATAGGAATATTTAGAATTAATTTTGAAGAATTAGAGATCAAAGGACAAGGAGCGCTTGAAGACCCGCTTTGTAATGGAGCCCTTAGTTTTAAATGTAATAGTTATATTTAAATATTAATTCTTGCACCCCAGGGAGGTTGACCTTTTGGTTCACTTGGTGGCTCTAGTGAACCAAACTAGAATAAAAGTCCATAATCAATCCGTAGAATATAGTATTCTATATGTGCATGCTTATACTATATATATTATATATTATGCAAACATGCTTAGCATGTTCATTAATATAACGCGTATTTTATATATATATGTGCATGCTAGCTAAAACAAGATGAGACAAATTAATAACAAACCCTCAATTTTTATATTAAGTCCTAAGCGTTCAAAGATATTTGGAATATCGAACGCATTAAGCCTTTCTAGCATGATAAAATTAATAGAGTATTAAATATTTAATATGAGTTTGTTGTGTCACCACAAGGCAAGTATTAAGTATTTAAGATGTTAATTTATCACATTTGATGCTTATAAAGAAAATTGAACAATATTGTTTTGTTGTGTCACCACAAGGATGATATTTTTCTTTTTTGAATATATGGAGTGCTAGGTTTGACTTAACTTGGATAATTTTGATTCTATGTGCCACCACTTGATCAAAATAATCTAAGAGGCAAAATACAAGGAGTTGCATAGTTGATGTAATTGACAAAAGTTGTCTACCTATTTATTTATATATAGTTTGTTGTGTCACCACAAGGCTATATACATTTGAAATGGGATCCTTATTCTCACTAGCAAATCTTTAATTAGATTTTTGCGAACTATATAAGTGAGGTAATATAGTTTGAAGAAAATAGTGGGAGATACCAATTTAAAACAAGACCTAATTTATTTTGGTAATTAATAAAAGAATGTATGTGAAAATGTTATTAATTACAAATTCATTTACGTAATTTTACATTGTCTAAAATTACTATCATCTGCGAAGCATATTAGATGCTAAATTAATCGGATCAAATTAAATGTGTTGGTTAAGGAATTTGAGAATAGTTCTCATAGCTGAAAAACAATCTTATGTCCTTAATACGCCTATCCCTGCAATGGTTGCAGACAATGCCTCTGAGGAAGACATTGCTACTTTTAGAAAGTGGCAAGATGATGCACAATTGCTCAACGCATCATGCTCAAGATTCTATGAGTAACGAGCTTGAAACAAGATGAAACTATGGATGCTCCTACTATATTCCTGCACATCAAGTAGTTGATGGTGAGGAAAGTATGACTGATAGATATCAGATATCTAAGGAGCTCTTCCGATCTATAATGACCGATGACACTATAGTACAGACAAAAAAGTTCTTAACATTATCAATTTGATTGATCAATTAGGACAACAGGTTTTGTCATGGATGGAGAGTTGAGCCAAGATTTGATCTTGCCCTCACTCCCGGACTCCTTTCACAATTGTTGTGAATTTTTCATATGAACAAGCTAGATATCGCCTTTCACCGATTTGCTTAACATGTTGAAAAATGTTGAGAGTCACTTTCAACCAAGAAAGACCATGTCTTCTTGGTAGGGGCCAAAGGATCTTCCTAAAAGAAGAACGATTCTAAGAAGGTAAATAGAAAGGCAAAAATAAAGGATAATAAGAACAAAACTGATATGGATAGCAAAGGAGTTTGCTTCCACTGCTATAAGCCTGGACACTGGAAAGAAACTGCGAAAAACATCTTGTAGAGGCTAACCAAAGAAGCTTAGTGAAGTTTCGGTTACAATACAGTTTTTTGTTCATGATTGAAATAAATTTTTCTTTAAGTCAAGGTTCTACTTGGGTATTGGATACCGTCTTTGGTTATCATAAATATAGATTTATGAAGGGACCAAGCAGAAGTAGAAAGCTAAACAAATATAAGTAATCCTATGTGTGGAAAATGAAGCAAAGGTTGCTGCATTAGCTATAGAAACTTATAGTTTAGCACTGCCTACGGGCAAATCTATTAAGTCAATAAGTTGTTATTGTATTCCAATTCTTGTTAGAAACATTATTTCCATTTTATTGTTGGACAATAAAATTTTTGGTATTATAATTAAGAACAATTGTTGTTCTATTTATAATAATAATGTTTTGTATAGAACTGAAATATTACTTAATGGATTTTATATACTTGACTTACATGAAAATAATTTTGCATATTGAACAAATTAGTATAAGAAAAAAGGAGATGATCATTCAAAGAGTTGAATGTATGTATTTGTTGAAATACAAGTGTGAATTATTTGAAAGGTTCAAAGATTTCAGAAGTGAAACAAATTTGGCAAAGTATTAAGATTCTTTGATTAGATCAAGGAATAAATACTTGTGCAATAAGTTTCTAGATCATCTCAAATGGTTTTTCTCATAATGGACACCTCATGATACGTAATAATTGATTGATGTATCTGAATGGAAAATTCGTACCTTGTTAGACATGGTGCGGTCCATAATGATTTTACCGACATTCCAGTATCCTTCTAGGGTTATGTCCTAGAAATGGCTGCATATCTACGGAAATTGGTAACCTCAAAATCCGACCCCAAGACTCCATAAAAGTTATGGACAGGGAGGATTCCTAATCTTAAGTATGTTAAGATAAGGGGTTGTCCAACTTATGTGAAAAGGTTTCAAAGGATAAGTTTGGGACAAGATTTGACCAGTACAATTTGTGGGACATCCTAAAGTAAGTTTAGGGTATATGTTCTATAATTCTACTTAGCAAAAGGTGTTTGTTACGAAACACGCTGCCTTCTAAGATAAAGGCGTTTATCATTGAAGGGGCTAGTGGGAGGATAATAGATCTTGAAGAGTTCAAGAACCACAAAATACTATAAGTCAAATAAGAGGAACCTGTAGATAGACCTATTGTACCACAACCGAATCGTAAGTCTGGAATAGTACCAAAGATACCTAGGAGGTATGGATTCATCATGGATGATGATGATGAGGTACACATCATAGAAGACGATGATCCAGAGTTACATTCGATGAGGTAAGACTTCTAGTGTGTACAAAAGGGTCAGTGGGAGCGTCGTGAAATTTCTAGTATTATATGTTGATATATTATGGATAAGGAATGACATACCAATGCTACAATCAGTAAAGATAAAGTTGTCTAAACAATCCTCCATGAATGATTTGGAAGAGTATCTTAATTGGGGATATAAATCTATATAGATAGATTTAAGAGGATGCTCGACTTAACCCAAGGAACGTATATTCATTTGATGCTAAAGTCGTTTAGCATGGCAAACTCAAGAGATTTCTCATGTCGATGAGCTATGGAGTGTATCTCTTAATAGTCCCCACAGACTCACGAAAAGAGAGGTCACATGAGTGACTATCATGTATGCAATGAAATATACGAGACACGATGTTGATCGACCATATTCGGAGAAGTTCACTATGAGTCGATGAAAAACATCTTAAAGTGCTTAACCTAAGCACTAAGGATGTGATCACAAACATGGTGGGTCTAAATTAAAACTAGAGGGCTTAATGCACTCAAGTTTTTTGAGACGAGACCAAGATGATGTGAAAATCCACTTTAAGGTAAAGCATTACCTTGAGCAGTGGTGCGATGAATTGGAAAGGTTCCAAGCAAAGAAAGAGTTCTTTGGTTTAGTGATAAAGACAAAGTAAATAACTATAAATGAAGTCGCAAGTTGATTGTTTGGATTAAAAGTTCATTACGTAACTAGGAATAGTTCCCAAGTCTCATCTTGGATCTAAACATGTCTTGTGGCACTTTCATTTGATTATTAGAATCATTGAAGATGGGAAATCACTATAGAGATAGTGGACTCTCATGAACAACATTACATATCCATTAACTAAAGCTTATCCAACGGTTGGGGATAATCGTCACTTAGAGAAGAAGAGTATGAGATACCATGACGATTGGCTTTTAGTGCAAGTGGGAGATTGAAAGTAGTATGCACACAAGCCAATCATGTTTGATGATAAAGCATATACTTTGTAAACAATCTTATTCATTTATTAATAAAAAGTATTAATTTATTAAAGGCTTTTAATTATCTACATGATCTTTGTTTTTATAATATGTGATAAACCCATAGTTTTAAGCAATGCTTTTAGAATAATGATGATGATCATTCTAATGAGATCTAAATTCTTAGAAAGCTTAAAACTAAAATAGTTCCCAATCATTGGATTACTAAATTGGGGATTAGTGAATCCGGATGATAGATTACATACATACGTTTGCTTCATTGGATGAGGATGATTGATCTCATGATCATTTGTGTGGAGACACTAAAAGCAAGTATGTAGGTGCTTATTAGAGAATAAGTTCATTTGAACGTGGCTCGCTAAGGAATACCTAATGGAGTTTTATTTGCTGTCAATAGGAATTCTCAGAGTGATAGTAAGACAAGTGATCCTTGGACTTGAGATCATCATAGTATCTTGTGTATGATGAATTATACTTTGACTTATTCCTTAAGACCCTTAGGGTATATCAAAGGGTATGCTTGGGTATAATAAGTTGTACATGGAGATAATGTATGATCAATAAAGAATCTACCACTTCTAATAAAAGAAGAGAAATGTCCTATGTGATTCGATAAATGACAACCCAGAAGTCCTTGGCCAAGGCAGAATGAAATTAGAAAGGAGTTTCTAATTTGCATTATTTGGAGTTGTGCATTTAAGGATCGAAATATATATAATTAAATAAAATAAGACTTGACAGTAATTCCATGTCTTATATTTAATTGGAACATTGTATGGTGGAAGGATTGAATTGTACGGTAACTATTTACTCAAAGGTTCTTTAATGATTAATGTTGAAATCTATATTATCTGGAAAGTCGTTGATCGCTAGGGAGGCTTATCCCTATTGTAGAATAAATATTATTTAAATAAATTAATTATTTAATTTATTTATTTAAATAAGATTAGAATTGTTCTAATTGATTTATTCACAACCGGTTTAATATGGAGAACCTAAAGGGTCACACCATAAAAGGAAGAATAATTATTTAAGAAGTTAATGGCATAATTGTAATAATATGTTAAGTATATTTAATTTAATCTATGGTGATAGAATAAATTAAATAGCTTAATATTTATTATTTAATATTTTGGAAATATTAAATATAAATTAATAAGAGGAGTCTTATTAATATTATTACAATTATTATTATTTTAATTTCTAAAAGAGTTTAGGAATTAATTTAATATAAGTACTATCATTTATTCCTAATTGGATTAGGAAGGAAAATTAGTTAAAGGAGTTTAATTAATTATCCTAATAAGATTAGGGAGCTTAATTAATTAAAAGAATTAATTAATTAAAACCCAATTCCTTAATTGTTAAGGTGGGTTGCCCACATCTATAAATAAGAGGAGTCTTATTATGGGTGGTATGGGTTGTTGACTTTTTACACGTAATAATTCCAATTTGTTGGAGAGTACGCCTTTCTATAGAGATAGAAAACTAGGGTTAGCCATAACACCCATCTTCTTGAATTTTATTCTTCCTTGGTGGATCACCTCTAGAGGCCAAACATTTGGGTGGCTAACGTTGATCAAAGGAAGGAACCAAACCCGGTGGATTCAAGATTGAACGCGAAAGGATTTGGAGAACTGAACTTGTACCGAGGAAGCTCGATCTTCAAGGGTATGATTTATTCTTTATCTTTTCGTTTAATTAATAATTATGCATAAAGGATGATCCGGGTATATGGTTTGTAAATTTTTTTAAACTCTGATTTTACCACGCTTCCGCACTTTTATGCAATTTGATTGCGTTATGAATATTACAAACCTAACACAACTACTATTTGCGAAGGGGTAATTACTATTGACGAAGGTAATTACTATTGACGAAGGTAAATACTATTGACGAAGTTAAATACTATTGACGAAGGTAATTACTATTCACAAAGGTAATTACTATTCACAAAGGTAAATACTATTGACGAAGGTAATTACTATTCACAAAGGTAATTACTATTCACAAAGGTAATTACTATTGACGAAGAGACTCTTAGATGATGGCATATGGGCCCCCCCATAAAATAATCAAACTTACCACAAACGTCTCATAACAGACTCTTTATATACATCAAGGATTGAATAAATATTACCACAAATCATTTTATTTTTAATCAACACATATTTAATCTTTCAACAATTATTAATCATTTATAACTTGTCGTCCCAATTAATAATTTAATACTATAACATATTATACGATGATAATCTTGTGATAATAATTGAATCAATAATATAAGAGATATGATCGACAATTACTCAGTAGCAATAATTGAGTATAGCTAAGTGACTTCTCACGTAAGCATCAATAATCAATACTGCAGTGCTACTATGCAACCACGCCAGACATCGTACTTTTACTACCGGGTAGTTCAACGCTTTTAATTCGGTAACACCTCTGCTAGTTATTTTTATAGAAAAATAATTTTGTCGCTTTCTAACTACTTACAATACTTCCGCCAAGGGGTCCACTTAATGATTGAGTCATCGTATGAATATTCCCCGACAAAAAGAATATTCCCCACCAAACGAATATTTTATAACAACTTGCTTACTTTGCAAAATTTATAAATATTACCCACAACTATAACATTATATCAAATTTATTCCATAATATTCAAAATAATATTTATAGAAAATTCATCTTTATTTATAAAAGTCGGGGTCTTACAACCTCCCCTTCTTATGAAATTTTGCCTCGAAATTAGGGTACATACCGATATGATAAAGAGGTGAGGATACCTTGAATACCTTTATCGTTAAAAATATTAAATTCATCTTCGCAATCCTACCAAAGATATTCATTAACAATTCATCTTTTTACTACAGCCAAAGATATATACAATCAGTAAAACCAATAATGTTTGAGACGCAGACTTAATAGTATCACGACCACGAATTATCCATGCACTAATGGCCAAGGATATTCGTGTTTTCAATCTGATCATGATTATACCGAATAATCCGTGGTCATAATCATACCAAGTCTATCAATGCACTACTACCAAAGATGACTTTTACCACATCCATGAATTAATATTTCATTGCTAAGACTCAGCTCAATAATTAATCCATATCATCGAATCATCCCTGCACTACAGGCCAATGATATTCATTTGTATCACGGCCAAAGATAATCGTGTATTCATTAGTATCACGACCACAAATTATCCATGCACTACTACCAAAGATAATCGTGTATTCATTAGTATCACGACCACAAATTATCCATGCACTACTACCAAAGATAATCGTGTATTCATTAGTATCACGACCACAAATTATCCATGCACTACTACCAAAGATAATCGTGTATTCATTAGTATCACGACCATAAATTATCCATGCACTACTACCAAAGATAATCGTGTTTTCAATTACTTATGATGATTATACCGAACAATCCTCAGTCATAATCATACCAAGTCCATCTATGCACTACAGCCACGAGATGACTTTAAACATAATATAAGCATGAGGATAATGATATAAAGAATCAATCAAATGAGATAAAGGATAAATATTAAACATTTATAATATAATTTATCCGAGATTCAAGAATATCCCCATGTTATCAATCACTTAATAATCTCATAATCTAATATCATTAATATTATAACAATATTTTAATCACTTCTTAAATTTATAAACAATTTATCTCAATTGTTTACGCTTTACCATATAATGCATTTAATCATTCAAAAATGCCATACTCATAAGATATCATCACCAATTTTCAAATCCCTCAAAAAAAAATATGCATATACTCTATATAGGATTCTCTAGCCATAAAATCCTATTTTCAACTTTGTTACTTCACATAACATATTTAACTCATATGTTCGTAACTAAGCTATTTTCATGAAAAATACCAAATCAGTCCCAAAAATATTTCTTTTCTGGGATTTAGCATAATATAGTCCCATAATGAAAATATATTTTTCTCTGAATTTTTAAAATTCATTTACTATTTTTCAAAAATCAATTTCTAATTAATTCCTTAAGAAATTTGCTACCTCAAGTTTAACTCCAAAAATTCCCAAATCTTGGCAGGACCTTACACATGTTAATGTGAGCCTCTAGTTTAAATTTCATGGTTATTGGAGTTATAGAACTCCAGTTATAGCATTTTTCGTCAAAAAAAAACTAAATATTGAAATGGTCATAACTTGCTCATTTTAAGTCGGAATGAGCTCATTTTTGGACACGATGTTCTTTATACCATATACTTTTATGTCCCAAAAGGCCTGAATTTTTCTCACTAACTAAGTGGCCGAAACAGCCCTTACAAAAACGTGGCAGCAGCTTTTTGGACATTTTGAAGTTTTGACTCCTTTGCTAAAATCAGTCCACACGAAAATCTACGACACCTTTTTCATTGATTCCACTTGGATTAGTTAGGTAACTCATAGATCTAACTCTAGGACTTAACCACACTCAAAAATTCAAAATATAATAAGAGATTTGGTTAATTGAATTTCATGTTACGTTTTTCACCAAAATCTGGTTTTTAACTCCTTGTGATTTTTAAGAAACTTTCATGTTTTCACATACTAACCAACATAACTCATCATAACACTTACTAATACCACGTATACCCATGATTTTCATTAGTCCAATGCTTGTATTATGACTTTCATCATAAACCACTTAAACTGTTCATTTTAGTTGAAGAAATATTTGAGGGTTTAAGAAATGGGTTTTGTACTGGGTCAATACAAAATTCGATTTCACGCTCTAGGGTAGGCTAGGAAATCTTCAAGAATACGTCAAGAAATTTATTAATGATAGAAATATCATTTAAAACTGCTACTCTTATCCAAGACTTGGATAGTACGTTACATTGATACCAACTGTGACTTTCATCCCAACTTTGGATAGCATATCACAATGACACCTTACATAAATGTATAGTCAAAAATTGTTTTAGAAATTAGAATCTTTGGGAAGTGCTCAAGGAAACCTTCGTACATGGGAGGCCATGCTTCTAGGTTATGATAGATATCATATGGCCACAGAATTATCCTTGGTTTACCTAATAGACCCCAAAGAAAAATGAGAAGATTACTATCATATTCTTCCCAATGGTGAGTCTTCTCTTGATTTATCATTATCTCCACTGTCTCAAATTGAGAATTATACTTCAAACAAACACCAAGATCATATAGGTAGTGCTCGTAAATATACTCAAAGAAGTGGATGAGCACAACCACGCTTCTTATGATGACACGAGGTTGTATGTCATTAGACATCTTGTATGATAGTGGCAAAACACTCTTCCAACGTTGGGTTCGCCTCACCCTAGTTGATTCACCAAATATAACTACTAAATGATGACCACCGCTCTATTCCACTTTATACCCACGCCGAAGCTAGCTACACTCTTATTACATTGAAAGGAATTGTGAAGCAAAAGGGTTAATTAATATATCAAATATTATCCCTATACTCCGTGAGCCAATTAAATAACAATTAAACTTAGGTAGGTCATACTAGCGAAGAATTCCCGTCACTCCCTCCTAGTTCTTATCTAGCATCTTAGCCAGGATCATATCCCTAAGCTCGATACCAACTATGACGCACCCAAAATTAGTATATCGTCACCCATCCCGGGTCGCCACTTACATGGTATGCAATTAAATACAACTTACTAATATAACTGCCGTATACAATACGACATAAATCGTGAGTTTGAATACAAATATTGTCTACTAGATATTATACAAACTCAAAAGGAGTCCTCATTACAATTATTATCACACTATTTCACGAATAGTAAGGACTACTAATGCTATCCTCTCGGACCATTACTCCGCTTCCCAGACTCGTCCCACCTATATTCTCATTTCACAAGAGAACAGTGAAAGAAAGGGTGAGCTCAACTAGCCCAGTAAGAAATATTATAACTAAGAACAAGCAGAATAAATTATCAATAGTCTTCAACAATGTTAAACTGATAAAATACAATAGACAACCAGTTTAACTGCAGCGGAATATGCAATCCATTAAAAGAGTCAAGTAGAAAATAAAGTCTACTATCTTTTAGGTTTTAAAAGGATTTCATCAATTTTTATCACTAAGACTCAGTTTAATGAATAAACCACAATATCTAATCATCCCCGTACCACTAGTCAAGGATTTTCATCAAATTATCAATGGTCATGACTATACCGACTCACCCCGGTCATAATCATACCAAAAACTATCCATCAACGCATTACAGTGCCACGAGGGACTTTTGTCACATCATTTATATCAAGCCATGATTATACCGAATGAACCTCGGTCATAATCATACTAAGTTCATCTATGCACGTAAGCCAAAGATAACTTTCAACATAATATAAACATGAGGATGATGACAATGATATAAGAATTCAATAAAACAAGTTCAAGAATTAATTTATCTAGGAATTTTAACGTCCAAATTGTCAACAAGATCTTGTTTTGTAGAGTAAAATTCAAGAATGATCGGAAGAATATTTCCATGAAAAGATATTTGGATGAAACGCAAATATCAAGGATATTCTACTAATTTCATGGAGTATAGAAGTCAAAGTTTTAACCAACTGGGTATAATAAAGAATGGAATAACAAAAGAAATCACCATGCATGCGATAGATCATACAGAAAGAGTTATTCCAATGTAATAATAAATAACGGAATCGGTCGTGAAATTCACACAAGCGTGATGTTCCAATGAGAATAATAAAGATGGAACCAGGATCCTGTGTAAAACACACGATAGGATATTCCAACGTAGAATAATAAAGATTTTAACCAGTCCAGGTGTAAAAACACACGCATGGATGTTCCAATGTAATAATAGAAGAATGTCACCAAGTATAGGGTAAACCACGTTATCATGATTATGTATAGGGTATGTAGTATATACTGAGTTATTCCAATGTAATAATAAAGAATGGAATAACAGAGGGATTTCACCAAGTATAGGGTATCTGGCATGATACAAGTTATTCCAATGTAATAATAAAGAATGGAATAATGAAGTTCTCTTCATGAATAAGAAAGAATAACACCCCTTACAGTACAACAAATAATACCCCTTACCTTAGAAGAACTGAATATTGGAAAGTGAAGTAGCGTAATACTTTTCTTCTTTCTCTCTATAGTTTCTCTCTCGGAGTTTTAATGAATTAAAAGAAATAATGAAGGATTGAGCTTTCTATTTATAGAAAAACCGAGGGTGGCTCTTGGTCTTTCTGAAGGGTCAAAATGACTCTTGTAATATTGAAGGACAACTACTATTTCATGAAGGGTAATTACTATCGATCGAAGGTAATTACTATTGAAGAAGGTAATTACTATTGATGAAAGGTAAATACAATTGACGAAGTTAAATACTATTGACGAAGGTAATTATTATTCACAAAGGTAATTACTATTCACAAAGGTAAATACTATTGACGAAGGTAATTACTATTCACAAAGGTAATTACTATTCACAAAGGTAATTACAATTAACGAAGAGACTCTTAGATGATGACATATGGGCCCCCCCCCCCATAAAATAATCAAACTTACCACAAACGTCTCATAACAGACTCTTTATATACATCAAGGATTGAATAAATATTACCACAAATCATTTTATTTTTAAACAACACATATTTAATCTTTCAACAATTATTAATCATTTATAACTTGTCGTCTCAATTAATAATTTAATACTATAACATATTATACAGATGATACTGTGACAATAATTGAATCAATAATATAAGAGATATGATGCAAAGAATTCTTGTAGTAATAATTGAGTATAGCTAAGTGACTTCTCACGTAAGCATCAATAATCAATACTGCGTGTCTACTACGCAACCACGCCAGATTCTTGTACTTTTACTACCGGTAGTTCAACAGTTTTAACGGTAACACCTCCGCCATATTTTTTATAGAAAATAATTTTGTCCTTTTCTAACTACGACAATACTTCCGTTGTGGGGTCCACTAATGATGATTGATAAAGTGTCTCGAATATTCCCCACAAAAAGAATATTCCCCACCAAACCGAATATTTTATAACAACTTGCTTACTTTGCAAAATTTATAAATATTACCCACAACTATAACATTATATCAAATTTATTCCATAATATTCAAAAATAATATTTATAGAAAATTCATCTTTATTTATAAAAGCTGGGGTCTTACAGCAAACCTCGGGTTTATCTCCGAGATTGGAAATGAAATTCCCGGTGTGTGCTCCGGGTTTGAGATGAAGTTCCCAGTTTGTGTTCTGGGTTGGAACTAATGTTCCCGATTTGTGTTCAAGTTTGAACTGCACTTTGAGTAGTATCCTAATGGATGTAAGTCGTCTTCCGTATATCTCCGAAAGATGAATCTGCCCTCCTATAATGTTTGTAACAGGCATACAGAAAATTTTGAGTGTCTACACAAGTCATAGATCAACCTAACATCTTTGATCTCTTAATCTATACATTCAATTACAGAATGATGAACATTAAAAGCTAAGATCAACCAAATAAATTTGATCTATCACTAAGCCCTTGTACATATATTCCTTGAAGGGCTTTACATATAATCATGTGTATTTGCTTTAAACATCAAATCAAGATATGCATTCTTCCAACAATAACCTATAGGGTCACACACATAGAACGTAATTAAAAGGGAATTAATTAAAATTTTAAAGATTTAAATATGTCAATATGATTGATAGTATTTAAATTACGAATTTAAATTAATAGGATAATTTATATATAGGTATATTAATTAAGTAAGACTTAATTAAGATATATATATATATATATATATATATTCGGATTTTATGAAATTAGATTTTTGATTAATTCCTTTTAACTGCTATATATAAGATATATAGCAGCCATTTAGGTAACATATCATAACCTTACAAACCCTGGCCGCTCTTAGAGAGAGACTAGAGAGAAACCCTTTGAAGAAAATCCTGATCTTTTGGTGGCTAGTACCGCAACACGCTTTTATAGCAGAATCGTGAGACGGTTCGCGGGCGTTCGTGTGGATACCGTAGAGACATAGTTCTTTCGGATTGCGTTATAGATTCGATCACATCAATTCCAGCTTCATAATCGGTATAATCTCTTACACACTAAATTAATTTCTGTTTCGCATGGATCCTGTTTGGGTTTTGGATTTTGTTTTGTTCAATTTATTTTCCGTTGTACATTGCTTTGATGTGCCGAAAACCCTACAACATATATGTATACTTAGGTTTTAAATCCAATTAGGTACATACATGGATTTTAATGATATAACAATATTATGTTAGCAAATTGGGGTGTATATATATATATATATATATATATATATATATATATACAATATAATCCATGTACATTTTGATAATACCGAATATAATATGATTGAGTATTATCTACATTATCATAAACTTTATTATTCCAATTATACTTACTTATTGAAATAATTATTAATTTACAAATCATTGATTTATTCTAATTTAATATTACATAAAGTACATCTTTAATGTTCTCACACATACGTGTTGTCACATAAGCATCATTTATGTAACTTATAATTCATTCAATTTTACTATATAGTTTTATATATTATATAGTCACATTAAAGTGTCACACTACACTTTCTTTTTAATCGATGTAGGTAATATATATAATACTATTAATTATCACATATCTTTCACACAACAATTAATTGAATATATAAATATAAATCTTATTATATTAACTATTTATTCATTAATATTCTATTACTCATAATAACAATTAAGTAACAATATGATATTAATTAATCATTCACTTTTTAATTCATTCATTCTTTAATTTAATTAAGCCATCATAATTTCCATTATCGTGCTACACAAGGCATTTCACAAGTCTCATCATATTTTCCCATATTTTCTCAATTATCACAAATTCAATTTATTCTAATTGAGCTACTCATCTCATGACACATAAATATTTATATAAATAAATATTCAAATTCTTATAAATATCATTATTAATATTTATTTTTAAAATTCACGGTTCTTACATCCCTTCCCTTAAAAAAAACATCTAGATAGACAAACGGGTGTTAAAACCTCTTTAACGTGGCAAGATTTTCTAACGTGTTGACAATGTTGGAGTAGGCTTAAGTCCTTCCCCCACCCCCACCTCGACTTACCCTCTCTACTGACACCCTCCTTGTTCAAACCCTAATTTCTCATTCTTTTGCATTTCAGAATGCGTGTAAAGCCCCCCAAATCTGGATACTTGAAACCCGAACTCGGTGCTTCACAATACCATTTCTATGAGCGGAATAATACTAATAATAATAACAATAATATAAATATTAAACTTAATTTACATAGTTATTAGAGTCTACTCCCCAGGTACGAGACCTTTAAACATTCATTACATGATAATAATAATATATCATCATTATCATAATAAAGTTAAACTATTACATAACATATCATAAAAACTCATTCAGCAACCTTCCCTTTTCCTTTGTTCTTGGCAGAGCCTTCTGGTTGTTCACACTTAGCTAAAAATATTTAAATTAAACAAGGATGAGCATTTGAGTGCCCAGGAAGTAATAACAATTATAAATGTTAGCTGAAAGGATTAAATGTTTATTTTGTACTACCCTTCTACAACAAATCAATAGTTGTGAAGTAATCTGAACCGATATAATAACATAACATCTCTCTATCAAATTTTTGAAACTACGTACCGACTATACATAGGGTTAAGGTGACATACTATGAACATTGTTTTCAATTTTAGAATAGGTTTAGCAGAACTTCATCCGCAAACCGTCATAACTTACGGGCACGGGAGGTGATCAGCCCGTTGTACCCTGTATTGATCAATACTATATGCAAGAACGATATTATCGTTCACCCTGTCTGCCTTGGGTACATAAAAATTTTTCCCATGGTCGGATTGTTCATACTTAGTCAGGAATCTGAACCAAAACAATTTGATTGGATACAAAAAGGTTTTATCATATTCAACGATATTTTTAAATCTGTGTCTAGTTGATCAAATATCTTAAGAGGTATATATATATATATATATATCCGCATGTGATTAAATACAATGATTATCCAAGTGGGGACACTTGTATAACCATATATATAAATTAACGAACAGAATATATATCTGAATTACAATATACTAACATGTTGATAATCAATGATCAGATATAATATATACGACAATAGGGCTAATAATCTGGTAAAATAATAATATAAATCTGAAACTTCCTTACTCATGTCCATTACATAAAGGAAATGCAAAGGTAGGATACTTGCCTAGTACGCTGCTTACAATTTGCAACTAAGTTTTATCTTTTATATCACGACCTATCATTAATCAGATCATTTGTTCGATTAGAACAATATAATATAGCACATAGTACTGCATTTCACAGTCAGCACATAACCTAATCACATTATCACACATGTTCAACAGTCATTGGATCACAAACAAACACTAATACAATCAAAATATCTAAGTCCAGATCAATTTTTGAAACATGTCGGTGTACTAATAGCCTTATCGGGTAATTATCGAGTCTAAGACTCTAATCTAAAGTTCAATATCTATAAGTATCTGTCATATCATTTTTAAATAATTTATAATAATTTTAAAGCATTTATTATAATTTATCACGAATTTTCAAACACCAGAATTATTATTAAATGATTTAAATATCAAATAATTCTATTATCATTATCATTTAATTAATAGTAAACTATTAATGAAACCATTGCCAAAATATTAAAGTTATTTATAATAACTCAAAATATTTTTAAAGTATTAATATTATCCTTAAATGATTTTAAAATATTTAAAATCATTTATAAATAATTACCATTAATATTTAAATATTAATGTACCATTTATCAAAATATTAAAAGTCATTAAGTATAACTTAAAAATATTTTAATTCATTTATATCCCTTTAAAATGATTTTAAAATTAATAAAATCATTTTAAACCATTTATTTAATATAATTATTAAATAAATTTAATATCATTAATGTTAAATTAATATCATTAATATTAAATTATTAATGAAACTATCCTTTAAATATTAAAAGTTATATTTAATAACTTAAAATATTTTTAAACACTTTATTTTCATTTAAAATGATTTTTATAATAATAAAATCATTTTTAAACTAAATTATTTAATATATTTATTAAATAACTTTAATATCATTAATAATAATTAATTAATGAAATTTACCTTTAAATATTGAAAGTTATATTTTATAACTTAAAATATTTTTAAATACCTTTATTATTTAAAATGATTTTTAATAAAATAAAATCATTTTTAATTTATTTATTTAATTCATTTATTAAATAACTTAATTATCATTAATATTAATTTATTAATGAATTTCATCACAAAATATTAAAAGTCATTAAAAATAACTTAAAATATTTTCTTATATCATTATATAATTTTAAATCATTTTTCAAATATTAAAATCATTTTAAATAATTTATTTAATATAATAATTAAATAAATTAAATACCTTTAATATTTCAAAAATATTAAATATTTATGAAATATATTAAAAATAATTAAAAACTAATTTTTAGACTTTAAACTAATTTTTAATAATTTATTTTGTATTTTTAATAATTAAAAACTAATTTTCTATAATTATTTAATAAAAATATAATTTTTATAAATAAACTGTCGCTAAAGACCACCTATTGCGACAGAACCGTCGCTATAGGTGTTCTTCATGTTCATCTTCAAACCCAGAAACTCAAGTGCAGTTATCGAGTGGGTGGGTTTGACCAAGTGTTATTCTAAATCTGTAACGATTCAAGGCATGCTTGAGGTCAGATCTTAAATTACTAGTGCAGGACTACACCATTCAACAACAAACATAGTCATATCATGCATAACCAAAGAGATCTGGGTACCCAAAGTAGCTGTCAGAGGCTGTTCTCCATTTCTGGGTTGCCCAGAAATGAAGAACAGTTCGAGCATGCACCTTTGGGCTCCCACTACATTCTGATCGTGCAATGTTTTAGTGATCTATAAACTTTAGTGTGTAGCCAACATGTAGGTGAAGATATCAATTGCATAAAACACATATAACATCAACAAATCAAGTAACTAATGATCGGTCAAACCCTGATAGAATTAGTGTTCTTCAAGTTTTCTGGAATTTCCAGAAAACAGATTTCATTAACGAGTTGCCTGGTTTGACCTTCCACTGTATTCAATATATTCAAGATTTAAAGAATATAAAAGCATGTACCTATAGTACACATAACATACTACAACTTAAATCCAGAAACCATAACAAAACATCAAAACACTGTCAGATCTGGAGCCATCAAAACTTGTCAGACGCTTGTTCATGGTTTCTGGGTTGCCCAGAAATGGCCCGGTCATGGTCGGTCAACGACCTTTGACCGTCAATAACTTTCAATCAGATAATGCAATGACTTTGATACAAGTTTCAGTTTAAAGACCTCATAGCACACTACCATATTAAACACTTACAACACCAAATCATTAAACACACTGTGATCTAGAAGGTCTGACATTCGGTTGTCAGACCATAATAGAAAATTTTCCAGATTTTGAAAAATACAAGATCTGAGCCTATAGATGTTATGGATCCAACATCTATCAACCTAGATCATCATTATACACTACTAACAACATGTTTAACACATAAAAACTAACATCTAACATAGCAACTTAGATCAGATTTTCAAGTTAGTTTTATACCTTCTATGAACAAGTTTTGATTCTAGGCCACTGATTTGGTTATGGTTGTTAGTGGGGCTCGATTTGTGACTGATATTAGTAAAGGATTTCGTGGGTTTTGAGTTGAGAGAGATAGGTTGAGGGTTTGTACAAAAATGAGCATGAATGTTCAATTTTTTTCTCTCTCAATCTATTTATAGAAGTCCAAGATGCATGTATGGTTGAGCATAGAGGCTGATTGCTGGCAATTATAGAGCATATGGGGTTGTTGGATTTGGTGAACAACTTCACCTAAGGTCAAAACCTATATGTTAGCCTCAATAATGCATAAAAGGGTATAATGGTCCATAGCCTTGCAAATTTAATGGCAAAAGTGTAATCTTAACAAACCCTTAGGGTTTTACTCTTAGGGTTTGACCCTTAGGGTTTAACCCTAAGGTTTATCGCATAGAATTTGTAGGATTTAGCAATTAGGGTTTGAAAAATATAAAATTTTAGTTTCTAAAATAAAAATTAATTTCTAAAAATTACCGATTAGTGTTTTCTTAATTAGGTAAGTTTTCTAATTACATTATACAGGAACATTAGAGTTTAATATTACTAATCACAATTAACCTTGCTAATTATAGCAATTAGGGTTTACAATTTTGATAATTAGGATTACCAAATTATAATTAGGGTTTCTAATTACCAAATTAGGGTTCTAGATATTTAGGGTTTTAAGTTACTAATTAGGTTTTCCATAATTAGCAATAAATTCTATCACACAAGATATTAATCATATTAACACTATTTCTGACTGCACATAAACTCCGGTTTAAATTCCACATGAGGGTTTTAATTTACAATTAGGGTCTTCTATAATTAGGGTTTCCTAATTAGCAATTATAATTCTAACACTTGTTAATTAATAACTTTAACACATTTACAAACAATCTTGAACTCTAATTTGAGTTTCAAATTAGGGTTTAAACAAATAAAACTAGGGTTTTCAAATACTCGCACTAATAATTGAATCGATCATTATCGGTATGTACATATCGTATATATTTATAAAGCACTAAAAAATCAAAATATAATTAATATTATATTATTATTTTCATTCCTTGATAAAAATCCAAAATTAGGGTTTGATTCCATATCCGATTTATCTGTCATATATACTAATATTATTAATTAAGTTAAAATAATTAACTTAATAATCTGTACTAAAAATTCATATAATAAAATAATTATTATAATTATTCTAAAAATCATTTCATATATTATTTAAATAATATATGATTATATTTTCATAGAAAATAATTAATAAAAACATTTCTACTATAAAATTAATTATTATAAGAATATAATTTATAATGATCAATAATTCTAATATAAAATTATTTGTAATAATTCATGTAATAAATATATTTTTATTTATCACATAAATACATATTCACATTACCTAGCACATACTTTCCCATATTTATTTTAATAAATAAAATTTATACGCAAAATTTCTGATTTATTTATATAGAAAATATCGGGTTGTTACATTCACCCTCCCTTATAAAGATTCCGTCCCCGGAATCACCGTTTTAAAACCTATACATACAAGGGCACATAGCATACACAATAACTACAAGTAGATCTCGACCAACTTTGATCGAACTGATCTTTAACTATTCACGTAAAGCTTGTCTATCTGATTTAACAAAAATTTGATTTTTAAAAGAACTCAAATTCCTCCTTCAAAATTTCCTTATAAAATAATTTACTATATATATATATAGGAAAATCATAAATAATAAAATAAGAGTTATACGAATAATACATGGAGTTGCATCCTCAGCTGCCACGGTATCTTGAATGATCATATTGAAGACTCTTGCAGTTTGTTCTGTTGGTTTATATGTTGAAGTTGGTCCCGTTGTCGCCAATGTCCTGTTTCCTTTTTCCGTATTCGCATTCCTTGCCTCCCTTCCCCTTCTTGGACAGTCTTTCACCTTATGCTCCATTAATTCACAAATAAAACATCCGCTATACTTTCTCGGATTGGGGCAGTTGGGAGAGATATGTCCCTTCTGCCCACACTTATAACACACAAACTTACCATTAAGACACTCTCCCGAGTGATTCTTTCCGTAATTTCTACATTGCATAACTTGTTTCTTTCCACCACCTAGCCTAATTTTGGTATTACCGAAATTATCTCCTTTCTTATCTCCTTTCATTTTTCCAGTCCTACTACCTCTACTCCCTTCTCTGGTTCTAGCTTGATTTGCCTCCCACCAAAAATTCGTCTCCCCTTTCATCGTATAGGTGGCAAAAGTTGTCTTTTGCCCCTCCGTTACCCCAGCTATCACAAATGCTTCTACAGGGTCAGTTGATCCTCTAAATCCTAGCGTTCCGACTACCTGGAAGTCTTTGAAGTTCGCTAATCGATTATTTAGCTGATTTCCCATGGCTAGTATTCCATTCTGCATATCTTGAGTGACCATAATCGCAAAATTCTCAGATTTCCGTCCGGTTGTCTTCCAAATTTTATCGATGTGTTCTTCCGTCTGCTTGATTTCGTTTTCATCTTGGTGGCATTATCTGATTAATCATAATTTATCTATCATCAACTTACCTTCTATGTCTTAGGGTATACACATAACGCGAAATTTTCTACTCAACTAATCATGAATTCAAAATATTAAAGTTTGAAAACTTTGGTTTACCGTATTAAACAATGTTCAGATAAATAATTACTATCTTTATACCAACTTATTTCACTAATCCATCATAGATTCATAATCATAGCACTTTACATACCATAGCACATATTGCTTTAAACATCCACTATCCCTTTGTGACTCAAAAGTCGGGAATCGCTGCCATAACTTATACAAAAGTTAAGAATATTAAATTACATAGACATACATATCATTTACACCACCTAGAATCATACCCATTTAAGTAATACTAATACTACTTATCTTCTACACCTTTACTAAGGATCAAAGCTTAGTATCCTATCTATTCCCATCATCCTCAATAATTCATTCACACCTAACTTTACCTAGTTCGTCAAACTTACCACACATTGTGAGTTTAGGAACTCACCACAAACATATGAGTTTAAGAACTCGACATTGACCACATATTCTTTAACTATACTCTACCTATCTGTTATACTATCATTTCTAGGTCCGGTACTACACTTTTCCAAAATAACCACCTCATTGAGGTAGCTTTCAATGTGAGCCTCTATTTCAGTTATTTACTTTGATATTAGCTCAGTTATGGAGGTTGACTCCTTCTTTACGATTTGAGGGTATCCTAATCCTTTCTATATGACATCTACACACATAGTTTATCTAGACTAGCATATAGTATATACACACAACAAAGAATAGTTTTATATAAGTTATAGAAATTTCTATGATTTTATTGTAAAATAATTTTATTTACATAGTTATTAATAATAAATAAAATTATATTCTATGTGTTATCAAGATGGTTGTCATTATATAACCTAATAATGTGGGAATGTCAATAGTATTTTAGCTACGTGAAGGAATTAAAGTGTTTAAATTTCCAAGACATACTAAAATAAAAGTTTTCCTTCAGAAATTTTTATAACTTACTTGAAAAAATTATACCTCAGATTCATCTACATGCAAGAACGATTCTATTTTCTCACCATGCGCCTTTTATACTAAAGAAATTATTTTTTGAACTTTTTATTAAATTAAGAAATACGTAATGATAGAATGTCAAGGTAAGATGGATTATGTAATAATAATCTAAGTATGGAAAATGCAATATTTTGAACTTTCGAGATGATAGACTTAAATTTATGAGAAAATGCGTTAAGGAAAGGGAAGAATTAATGAGTTAAGTAATAATCGTATGATACGTGAGTATTGTACGAGGTAATGAATACGAGTATAATACAAGGTATTATACGAGTTTGTATGAATGATAGTATATCGTATATAACAAAGTTGTATATGAGTTAAAATACGAGAATGATATGTAAACAATACGTTATATGTATTGAGTAATAGTATTGGACTTGTAGGATTTGTTAGGAATTTGTACAAGCCCAAGTGAATTATTGGTAAGGCCCAAATGTTAATTAATGAACAAGTTAATGTTTATTAATGCAAGCCCAAAAGCTAAGTTAATTTAAGCTCAAGCTAGGATCCATGAGTTATAGTGACCCATGGGGCAAACCATGTTATTATGGTTAATCTTGGTAATCAAGTATTAGGTGTGATGACCAAGTATTAGATGTGATGACCAAGACTTAGGTGTAATGATCAAGCAAGAGATAAGTGTTGTGCTAATCAAGTAATGAATAGTAAGGAGGTGGCTTAAGGAGGTGGGATAGTATATTGACTAAACTACCCTAGCCTTGTGAATTCTATAAATAAGAGGAGCTTGCTAGTCATTTGTTAATTGTTCAACTCATCCAATCAACTTATAAAGTGCTTAAGTGTTAGAGAGAATAAGCTACTTTTTACTTCATTTGAGAAGAAGAAGAAGACTTATTCCAAAGAACTTCAAGGGTAAGACTTCTTGTCCATTAATCTTCTATCTCTACCATGATAGGTTGATAAGAGGAGTAGGAATTAGTGAGCATGGATGTTAAGAAGTAAGAAGAATGATTAATAATTAAATGAACTTAAGCCGCTTAAAAGTCGAAAATAAGTCATTTAAACTTGCATAAGTTTTAAACTTATGAAGAAGCTATATGAACTTGTTATAGGTTAACCTTGAGAGTTTGTATGAAAATAAAGAACTTGTATGAACTTGTATCAAGTATACATGAATGAAACTATATGTTGAGAACATATAAGGATGATGATTAAAAGACTTTAATTATCATAAGTTATGAACAATGAAGCTATAAGTAGTTTATACTTTAACAAGTTATAAGCTCATGGTAGAATAAGTCAAAATCCAACATGAAAATAAGTTGATGTAATAAGTATGTTGAGATGTTCATATGATGAATTGAATTCATTTGAAGTAATAAACGAAACATAAGTAATGAAGATTTGCTTAAAATTGCGATTGATTAGATAATAATCGTCAATTAAATGAAATTCTCGGAATAGAAGTCAAATTTTGTGTTTGAATTTGGAAATATTGGTTTTCGATGGAGACAAGTCATATTTGGCATTATAGAGTTGCGGACTCAAAAATGACCGAATTCTGACTTAGAACGAAGAAACGAGCATTGAACGTTCACGAACGTTTATCGTTTTCGTTAAAAATGAACCAATAGGTAAATTTTTAGCAAACGAAGTCAAAAATATAAAACTCTTACATGAACACGTAGAGTATGTAATTTGTGAACTGTAGGCTTTTGAACGAGCCGATTCAAACTTATAACGAAGAAGTTATGAGCCCGGGAATTTCGCAAAGTTGAAAAACTGTCCAAATTATCTGGTGCAAAGTGGCTGCCGCCAGCCAAGTTCAAGGCCAATTTGTCATGCCGTGCACAATGTGTGAATAGTTTATGACCTCTCAAGAAGAGTGGCGCAGACAGCGGACCATTAGTAAGGACTCATGCACTGCATGGCCCAAGTCCGGGACTTTGCTTATCTTGTAATCTCAAATGCATGTGCACAAAAGGAGAAAAAGTCAAATGGCCGCCAGCAAACCTTGACCCTAGATCAAAGATAGTAAGGAATGTTTATAAGTACAAAGAAAGGAATGTGATTAGTTCAAAGTGAACTTACCTTAAGGAACTTGAAGTAACATTGTTAAAACCTTGTTAAACCTTAAGGATAGTATAAGAAGGTTGATAATAACCTAATCGAATATGAATGTAAGTATGATGACAAGCCGGAATTAATAGTAATCAAATCTAATACATGATTAGATTGAGATGAAGGGTAAGATATAGTTATATACATATTTGATTATATATGACCTAATGTATGTATGGCGTTATATAATCATGTATTGTAGAGACTTGAAAGACTCGAACATAAAGTAATTTATACCGTAGTAGATGCTGAAGGCAAGTATTCTAACCCTTGTCTCAGTTCAATCTGAACAAGCTTTGTAATTCATGTATCCTTACGCATGAATTGATGTATGATAAAGTTAAAGCCAATTCTTTCGGCTAGACTTAATGCATTTGGTGGATTATTGATAATCTATCCAACTGTTATTAAATGTTGTTATCTTTTGTCAACTACTCGATATGGTTTTCAAAAGAAGATTGAGTATGATAAACAAATGTTTTGTCATTTTACGACAGGCACGTGAGGTTGCCACAAATTAAACGTACATATGTTTAATGAATGTAGTGTTGATCAACATAGAGTACTATAGGCTGATCACCTAGAAGTGCTCGTAAGTAATACCGGACTTACGGACTTAGTGTCGGGTTGTCCTTTTCAAAGAAAGAATGAAATACTCAAGGTCTTGGACCGGAGTTTATGTTTTACTGGATATTATTCATTGTGAAACAATTTGAAAGAAAGATGAAGTGTTATTTTGAATTATCAATAGTACTTCATAACTATTGTTCAGTTATTGAAGATATACGATTCTTATGTGTCAAGAATGTTGTTATTGAAATTGTCAAACTTGTTGAGCTAGTTATGCTCACTCTTGCTCGAACTATATGAATGCAGCTAAGACTAAACGTCCTGAAGGATCGAATAAAGATAAAGGAAAGGCTAAAATGCACTCGTTAAGTCGCCTATGTAATAATATATAGGTATAATGTTGTAATATAATTGATATTATGACAAAGAACGTTTGTAATGGGTATAGAACCCGGAAATGAAATGTAAATATTACTTTGAATATATAGAAGACATGTTCGTTCTTTTGAGGTTTTTCAATTGAATGAATGTATGAATGGTAGTACCGTATAGCACCATATATCGGGTTGGAAGATACCTAGATTTGGGGACGCTATAGGTTGGTATCAAAGCCTAGGTTATAAAACTTAAGGGGGAAATTAGAACCTTAAGTCATAACCTTAAGAAAAGTCAAAGAAGTAAAAGATGGAAAGTAACCTATAAAAATGCATTATAATTATGTTATGTGTTTTTATTATTTTACTGATGTGTACTAATCAAACTATATTGTTTTGTTGTAGATGTCAGGAGAAAATGAAATGTATAGAGATATACATGTAGTTAGCGAGGATTCGGTGAATCGAGTAGAGATCCTACCAAATCCTATAGCAGTAGAACCAGAAGTGGTGACAATCGAGTCTGGAGACTCGGACAACTTAGACTACATGTCTGTGTTTGATGGCATGCTAGAGGAAGAGGTGGATGTGATGTCTTTTGACCAGGTAGCACCTACAGAAGAGTTGACTTCGGGGGAGTCAATGAAGGCATTATTCATGTCAGTATTGGATAGAAATGTCCAGTATTGTAAGGAGGTAAAGGAGTTAAAAGAGGAACTTCAAGCTGTCCGAGAGGACAAGACTAGTATGGAGGGTATGTGGGAAGAGGAGCATGATGATCGAATTTTGGCCAAGGACAAGGTCCACGAGCTGAAAAATGAAGTCTTTGAGCTCAAGCAGGAGCTAAAGACTAAGAGACAAAAGATAGAAAGAATGTCCTATATACATAGGAGTTCTAATGCGGATTTCCAGCAGCAAGTAGTTGGGTATCCGATAGAAGAAGGGCAGACCCGACATACTATCAGTCGAGATGTTATTACCGGTCTGGCCAAGAAAGATTTTGAGAATGCCATACGGAAGATGTAATCTAGCAATAGCTAGAATAGTTTAGATATGTAAATATTATATATCTAGTAGTGACGTAAAACCCTCTTTTGTATATAAAAGGGTAGTCTTTTGTAAATCCCAACTTTTGAAAGCAATCATGGATAGTAATGTAATCAACTTAGTCATGTATGATGTAAGTAATGTAGTATTATACTACAAGTGATGAATCAATATAAGTCTTTTTATGGAAAATATTGAGTAATGGGTATGAGTTATTGTTTAATCATAAATAATAACTAACCAACAAGAAGAAAGTAATAATAATGATGTGTGTTTTTAACAAAGAAAAATGCCACCAAGAAGGAGACAACGGAATCAAGAATCTAATGAAAATCAACCGGAGGGAGGTCCGGTTAATCCAATGCAAGAGTTCGTTAATCTTTTAACGATCGCGTTTAATAGAACTGGGGCTAATGTACCCATAAATCCTGGAGTAGTACGAGCTACTACTTTTAAGGATTTCAAAAGTGTCGGTCCGCCAGAGTTCAAAGGAACTACGGACCCTATAGAAGCCCAGACATGGGTGAAAGAGATTGAGAAAGCATTTGTTATAGCAAATGTTGACGAAGGTCAGAAGGTTGCTTTTGCAACCTATATGATGAAGGGTGAGGCCAATTTCTGGTGGGAGGCAAACCAGGCTAGGGCCGGTATAGAAAATCTAACGTGGGTAAGGTTCAAGGAGATTTTCTTTGAGAACTACTTTCCCACGAGCATGCAAGGAAGAATGGAGATTCGATTTCTTGATTTAAAGCAAGGGGATATGACGGTTCCCCAGTATGCTGCCAAATTTAACGAACTGGCAAGGTTTGCTCCACATCAAGTGGACACTGAGGTAAGTAAGGCTAGAGACGATTGAAAGCGGGGCTTGAAACCCTGGCTCTATAGTCAATTTCTGTGTTCCAAAGTACTTCTTCGGGACCATACTAGAAAAGGCAATAATTGCTTTGAAGGTGGGAATGAGGCTCTTAGCCAGTACCACAAAGATAAGAAAAACAAGGGTAAAGCCGATGGAGGAATAAAGACCGAGGGAGCCAACGGTAGTGGCGACGGTCAAAAGAGGAAGGGATTTAACTCTGGGAATACCGGAGTAAAACAAGGGGATCCTAAGAAGAGGATGGAGGCCTGTAAAACCTGTGGGAAGACTCACTTAGGAGTCTGTCTCAAGGGAAAGGCAATATGTTATAACTGTGGACAAGAAGGGCACATTTCGCCTAACTGTCCAAGTCCAAAGAAAAATCATGGATGCTTTGTATGTGGATCAACTGATCACATAGCAAAGAACTGCCCGAAGAAGGGGACGGATGGAAACAAGGGCACTAATAGCGGTAAGTTAGCTATTGGTGGTCCAGCACAGCCGGGTAGGCCAATGGCTCGTACCTTTAATATAACGGTCCAAGATGCGGTGGCATCAGGGGATGTAGTCGCAGGTATTATTCCGATCAACAACATAAATGCTTACGTGTTAGTTTGATTCGGGTGCTACTTGTTCGTTTATAGCATGTGATTTTGCTAGACGATTAGAATTATTTCATGAAAAGTTGCCTATACCTTTGAATATTAAGGTAGCAAACGAAGAGATAATTCCTGTTGAAGATATTCATAGGAGTTGTTGCGTAGATATACGTGGTTGTAAATTATCGGTAGATTTGATACCGATAAAGTTAGGAGAATTCGATGTAATTCTCTGAATGGATTGGTTGATTAACCATGGAGCAATTATAGATTGCCAAAAGAAATGTGTGAGCATTAGGACGTTAAAACAATCTCCTGTAATATTTTACGGTAATAAATCGCGGGACGTTCGTGTTGCCTTACGATGACACAAACTAGAAAACTGTTAAGGAAGGGGTGTGTAGGTTATCTGTGTCATGTTGTTGATACCCAGAATGGGAGCGACCATGGAACAGATACCTATAGTGAATGAATTCATGGATGTATTTCCAAGTGAATTACTGGGTTTATCACGGATAGGAGATCGAATTTGTAATAGACATTGTGCCGGAGAGCGGCACTGTCTCTCAAGGGCACCATATCGTATGGCGCCGTGGGAAATGAAAAGTTAATGGTTCGATTCACGAGAACTATTGGATGAAAGTACATTCAACCAAGTGTTTCCCGTAGAGACCGAGTTATTGTTTGTCAAAAAGAAAGACGGATCGTTAAGGCTTTGTATCGACTACCGAGAGTTGAACAAGTTAACGATAAAGAATAAATACCCATTGCCCAGGATCGATGATCTTTTTGATCAGTTGAAAGGGGCAAAGTATTTTTCTAAGATAGATTTGCGGACGGGGTATCACCAATTGAAGGTTAGGAAGGAAGATGTACCAAAGACGACATTCAGGACTCGTTATGGTCATTACGAGTTTCTGGTGATGTCATTTGGGTTGACGAATGCACCAGCTGCATTTATGGATATGATGAACAAGTGTTCAAACAATATTTGGACAAGTTCATCGTTGTGTTTATCGATGATATTCTGGTCTATTCTAAGACGCCAGAAGATCATGCTGAACACCTAAGGTTAGTGTTGGAGACACTAAGGAAGGAGAAGTTATATGCGAAATTCACTAAGTGTGAATTTTGGCTAGAGAAGGTGCAGTTTTTAGGTCATGTCATTGACCAAGAGGGGATTTCAGTGGATCCAGCGAAGGTAGAAGCAGTGATGAACTAGGAACAACCGAAAATGCGCCGACTGAGGTGCGGAGTTTCCTAGGGTTAGCGGGATACTATCGAAGATTTATCCAAGATTTTTCGAAGATAGCTACTCCGTTGACTAACTTGACAAGGAAGACGGTGAAATACGTATGGACGGATAAATGTGAAGATAGTTGTCAAGAACTGAAGAAAATATTGAGTGAAGCGCCTATTTTTTCATTACCCGATGACACCAAAAATTTCGTAGTATATAGTGATGCTTCGCATAAAGGACTTGGTTGCGTGCTCATGCAGCATGGCAAGGTCATTGCGTATGCATCATGACAGTTGAAAGATTATGAGAAAATTTACCCTACTCATGATCCGAACTGGCCATGATATATTTGCTTTAAAGATATGGAGACATTATCTTTATGGGGAAAAATGTGAGATATACACGCACTATAAGAGTCTAAAATATATCTTCACACGAGAAGGAGTTGAATATGAGATGCAGAGAGATGGTGGAGTTGATAAAGGATTACGATTGTGAAATCATATATCACCTGGAAAAAGCCAATATAGTTCTTGCCGCGCCTTAAGTAGGAAGGGTCGGGAAAAGTTGTCTATGTTAACGACTCAAAATGAGTTAATAACAGAGATGGCTAGGATGGAGATAGAATTGAAGATGCCAAGTGAATCGGGGCAGATACTTTTTACGACGGAGATGCAATCTACCATCGTAGAGAGAGTTAAAGAGGTACAACTCAAAACTGATGAGTGTGACCAAGTGAAGAAGATGATTGTCGATGAAAAGGATACTAAGTATAGTCTTGATAATGAGGGATTATTAAGATTTGAAGGAAGAATTTGGGTTCCGAATGAGACGGAGTTAAAAGAACAAGTGTTACAAGAAGCTCATGGTTCAAGGTACTCGATACATCCTGGTAGCGCTAAGATGTATCAAGACCTTCGACAGAGTTTTTGGTGGCCAAACATGAAAAGAGAAATAGCAGAATATGTTAGTAGGTGCTTGACTTGTCAAAAAGTTAAGGCCGAACATCAATGACCCAATGGCTTGTTACAGTCATTGGAGATTCCAGAATGGAAGTGGGAGCATATCACGATGGACTTCGTGGTGGGACTTCCGACAACGACAAAAGGGTACGATTTGATTTGGGTAATAGTGGACCGGTTGATGAAGTCGGCTCACTTCTTGCCAATTAGGGTCAAGAATAACTTAGACCAGTTAGCTAAACTTTATGTTAAGGAAATTATTTCCAGACATGGAGTACCAGTATCGATTGTGTCAGATCGTGATCCACGATTCACATCGAACTTTTGGAGGAGTTTGCAAGAACAGTTGGGAACGCAGCTGAAGTTAAGTACAACGTATCATCCACAAACCGATGGACAGAGCGAAAGGACAATTCAGACGTTAGAAGATATGTTGAGATCTTGCGTCATGGATTTCAAGGGTAGTTGGGATGATCACCTACCACTTGTAGAGTTTGCGTATAACAACAGTTATCATGCAAGCATAGGTATGCCACCTTATGAAGCTTTGTACGGAAGGAGGTGCAGAACACCATTATATTGGGATGAGGTGGGAGAACGCCGAATGTTAGGACCAGAATTGGTGCAGCAAACAACGGATGTAGTAAAGTTAATTCGGATGCGTCTTGTCACAGCTCAGGACAGACAGAAGAAGTATGCGGACTCGCATAGAATAAATCGAGAGTTTGAAGTAGGCTCGTATGTGTTTCTAAAGGTATCTCCCTGGAAAGGAAAGATACGCTTTGGAAAGAAGGGAAAGTTAAGTCCAAGGTTTATAGGACTTTTTGAAGTATTAAAATGGGTGGGAGGGTAGCCTATGTGATAGCATTACCTCCGCACTCTAGAACGAATACATAACGTGTTTCACGATTCTCGTATTTACGCCTTATAAGCGGGACTATAAGCATGTAATCGAGTATGAGCGATTCATATCGAGAAAGACTTAACGTCACGAAGAATCACCGATTCAAATCATCGATAGAAAAGAGCAAGTTCTACTGAAACAAAGTTATACCTTCCGGGTAAAGGTATTTATGGAAGAATCACGATGCCGAAAAAGCAACGTGGGAATTAGAAGAAAAGATGAAGAAAAATTTTCCTCAATTATTTGATTAAAGTAAGACGAGATTCGGGGACAGAATCCTTATAAGGGGGGGAAGGATGTAACGATAGAAAATTCGGATTTTATTGTAAAATAATTTTATTGAATTAAATAATAAATAAAATTATATTCTATGTGTTATCAAGATGGTTGTCATTATATAACCTAATAATGTGGGAATGTCGTAGTATTTTAGCTACGTGAAGGAATTAAAGTGTTTAAATTTCCAAGACGAAAATAAAAGTTTTCCGAGAAATTTTTTGAAAAACACTATTCATCGGTATTTTCTCGGGAAATTATTTTTGAACTTTCGAGAAATACGTAATGATAGAATGTCAAGGTAAGATGGATTATGTAATAATAATCTAAGTATGGAAAATGCAATATTTCGCTTGCGGACTTAAATTGAGAACGTTAAGGAAAGGGAAGAATTAATGAGTTAAGTAATAATCGTATGATACGTGAGTATTGTACGAGGTAATGAATACGAGTATAATACAAGGTATTATACGAGTTTGTATGAATGAAGGTATATCGTATATAACAAAGTTGTATATGAGTTAGAATACGAGAATGATATGTAAACAATACGTTATATGTATTGAGCAATAGTATTGGACTTGTAGAATTTGTTAGGAATTTGTACAAGCCCAAGTGAATTATTGGTAAGGCCCAAATGTTAATTAATGAACAAGTTAATGTTTATTAATGCAAGCCCAAAAGCTAAGTTAATTTAAGCCCAAGCAAGCTAGATCCATGAGTTATAGTGACCCATGGGGCAAACCATGTTATTATGGTTAATCTTGGTAATCAAGTATTATGTGTGATGACCAAGTATAATGTGTGATGACCAAGACTTAGGTGTAATGATCAAGCAAGAGATAAGTGTTGTGATTAACAAGTAATGAATAGTAAGGAGGTGGCTTAAGGAGGTGGGATGGTATATTGACTAAACTACCCTAACCTTGTGAATTCTATAAATAGAGGGAGTTTGCTAGTCATTTGTTAATTGTTCAACTCATCCCACAAAAATTATAAAGTGCTTAAGTGTTAGAGAGAATAAGCTACTTTCATTTGAGAAGAAGAAGAAGAAGACTTATTCCAAAGAACTTCAAGGATAAGACTTCTTGTCCATTAATCTTCTATCTCTACCATGATAGGTTGATAAGAGGAGTAGGAATTAGTGAGCATGGATGTTAAGAAGTAAGAAGAATGATTAATTAAATGAACTTAAGCCGCATAAGTCAGAAATAAGTCATTTAAACTTGCATAAGTTTTAAACTTATGAAGAAACTATATGAACTTGTTATAGGTTAACCTTGAGAGTTTGTATGAAAATAAAGAACTTGTATGAACTTATATCAAGTATACATGAATAAAACTATATGTTGAGAACATATAAGGATGATGATTAAAAGACTTTAATTATCATAAGTTATGAACAATGAAGCTATAATTAGTTTATACTTTAACAAGTTATAAGCTCATGGTAGAATAAATTAAAATCCAACATGAGAATAAGTTGATGTAATAAGTTTGTTGAGATGTTCATATGATGAATTGAATTTATTTGAAGTAATAAACGAATCATAAGTAATGAAGATTTGCCGAAATTTGCACGATTGGACGATAATCGTCGAATTCGTGAAATTCTTGGATTAGAAGTCAAATTTTGTGTTTGAATTTGGAAAAGTTGGTTTTCGATGGAGACAAGTCGAATTTGGCATTATAAAGTTGCGGACTCGAAAATGATCGAATTTTGACTTAGAATGAAGAAACAAGCATTGAACGTTCACGAACGTTTATAATTTTCGTTAAAAATGAACCAATAGGTAAATTTTTAGCAAACAAAGTTGAATATATTAAATTCTTGCATGAACACGTAGAGTATGTAATTTGTGAACCGTAGGCTTTTGAACGAGCCGATTCGGACTTATAACGAAGAAGTTATGAGCCCGGGAATTTCGCAAAGTTGAAAAACTATCCAAACTATCTAGTGCATAAAGTCAGCCATGCTAAAAATTTCAAGGCCAATTTGTCGCACGCAAGAAGCACCGTGAATAGTTTATGACCCATCGAAAGAGTGGCGCGCAATGGTACGACCATCGAAGTAAGGACTCAGCAATGCAACGCGCCAAGTCCGGGACTTTCTTCTATTATAATCTCATCGCCATGGCAACATTAAGGACAAGGAGAACAATGCCGCAGCCATGGTACCAACCCTAGATCAAAGATAGTAAGGAATGTTTGTAAGTACAAAGAAAGGAATGTGATTAGTTCAAAGTGAACTTACCTTAAGGAACTTGAAGTAACATTGTTAAAACCTTGTTAAACCTTAAGGATAGTATGAGAAGGTTGATAATAACCTAATCGAATATGAATGTAAGTATGATGACAAGCCAGAATTAATAGTAATCAAATCTAATACATGATTAGATTGAGATGAAGGGTAAGATATAGTTGTATACATACTTGATTATATATGACCTAATGTATGGCGTTATATAATCATGTATTGTAGAGACTTGAAAGACTCGAACATAAAGTAATTTATACCGTAGCAGACGCTGAAGGCAAGTATTCTAACCCTTGTCTCAGTTCAATCTGAACAAGCTTTGTAATTCATGTATCCTTACGCATGAATTGATGTATGATAAAGTTAAAGCCAATTCTTTTTGCTAGACTTAATGCATTTGGTGGATTATTGATAATCTATCCAACTGTTATTAAATGTTGTTATCTTTTGTCAACTACTCGATATGGTTTTCAAAAGAAGATTGAGTATGATAAACAAATGTTTTGTCGTTTTACGACAGGCACGTGAGGTTGCCACAAATTAAACGTACATACGTTTAATGAATGTAGTGTTGATCAACATAGAGTACTATAGGCTGATCACCTAGAAGTGCTCGTAAGTAATACTGGACTTACGGACTTAGTGTCGGTTGTCCTTTTCAAAGAAAGAATGAAATACTCAAGGTCTTGGACCGGAGTTTATGTTTTACTGGATATTATTCATTGTGAAACAATTTGAAAGAAAGATGAAGTGCTATTTTGAATTATCAATAGTACTTCATAACTATTGTTCAGTTATTGAAGATATACGATTCTTATGTGTCAAGCATGTTGTTATTGAAATTGTCATACTTGCTGAGCTAGTTATGCTCACTCTTGCTTGAACCATATGAATGCAAAGGACCTAACGTCTCTAAGGATCGAATAAAGATAAAGGAAAGGCTAGATACCCTGGATTTGGGGCGCCATGACCTTTAGGTACATAAAATTTTCCCATGCTCGGATGTTCATACTTAGTGGGAATGTGACGCCCCAAAATAGGTCCAATCCACCCAACCTATTCTCGAGTCGCCAAATACATGGTACGTAAAGTAAACTACAACTTCAATAATACAATTGTCGTAAAATATACAACACATACATACCGTGAGTTTAAATACAAATATTGTCTTCTAGACAATATCAACACTCAAATAAGTTCTCATTACAATTATTCATACACTATTTTACAGAAATTGTGAGAACTGCTAAAACATCTTTCTAGAACCATCACTCCATACCCCGACTTGATCCCGATATGTTCTCACCTCCCGAGAAGAAAAATGGAACAAAAAGGAAAAGGTGAGCTCAACTAGCCCAAAGAAGAATATTATGACTAAGATAATATACAACAAATTATCATTAGTCTTCAACAGGAAAAAATCTGATAAAATATAATAAACAACAACTTTTAGATCAACAAATGCAGCGGAAACATCAATCCATTAGAATAGTCAAGTAGAGAATGAGTTCTACTATCTTCTAAGATTTAAAAATCCATCATCAATATTTTATTCTCAGAATAACAATCAATATACATCTTTAATCAAATATTCATCTTTACACTACAGCCAAAGATATTCATTTGTATCACCAAATTTGTCATGTTCATCTCAACACTGCTTCATCTTTTGCACTACGGGCCAAAGATATTCATCGATTAATCATTCATCTTTGCACTACATGCCAAAGATATTCAAGAATATCATCATTTAGGACCGAGGATGATGAAAATATTTTAAAGAAAACGAATCCAAAGGAGATGTAAGGACAAATATTAGGGATTCAGACATTACGCTTTATCCAAGATCAATAATACTCCATAATAACCAATTTTGAAGCAAAATTCAAAAATAAAGATCAAAACATGGATACAATCAAAGATAGTAACCATAAGTGACATCTTGGACAAAAAGGAGAAATTTTATTTTTCGGTGAATAGTGTCGTATTCGTGAATAGTGCCGTATACGTGAATAGTAATCCCGAGAAAAAAGTTTCAAATTTGATTAAAAAGTTCAAACCAATATTTTGACATAATGATATTGAAGAAAATAATATCATTTAAGAAGAAAATAACATCTCTTACCTCAAAATAACCGAACTTCTGATTGAATTTCGTATATAGTGCTAACAGAAACTTGCGCTGAATAGCAACTCTCAAAGTATTAAAATACTCACAAAAATACGCTCGATAATCTAGAGAGAAAGAAAACTTGTTTCTGGTGTGATTTTCAATTCTAACCTAAGTGCCTATTTATAGGAAAATGCTAGAACGTCATAGGAGACTAAAATAATAAAATAATAATTTATTTCATTTTTTCTCTTACGCAACCTAAGTTGCCAACAAAGGCCAGCCACCTTTGAAACAAAAATCAGCAGCCCACTTGTTTTCAAACAAAAGTGGGTCCCACCCATAATTTTAATAAAAATTATTTTATTTTCTGAAACTTTAGTAATTCATAGAAAATAGCCCGTTTATCAGAAAAATACGAATTTTATGTCCATTCCACACGAAATCGAATTCTCTACAACTTTGTAGCTTTGAGTTTTTCCAAATTCCAAACAGAGAATATTTGAAATCCACAAACGAATGATTTTTAATACCTCCACTCCGACAAAATACTGATAAAACACCTCAGCATTAATTCCTTCATTAATAACCACATAAAATAAATAAATCCATCATTTATATCCACCTCAAGTAAATATTTCCTTATCATATAAATCAATAATTAGTTATTCACAAATAATATTACAGAATCAAAATTATGACAACCAGGCCGTTCCCAGGAAAGAGGGGGTTTTCCAATAAGGATTTCTCCTTACTGGGGCGCAATTAGGTGACCAAACCTCTCCTTGACAGAACTTTCTAGACATTGCCAATAATGCTATCTAATAATATTATTCAAATAATATGAATTATTGATCTAATAATGAGAAATACTGTGCAGTGACAATTATCGAGACAATAATAATATAAACTATCAACGCAGCAATTATTGAATCAATAAAATAACATATTGAATAAAGAATCACTACGTAACAATTATTGAGTAGTGCTTTTGTATATGCGTATCAATAATTCAACAATCTTCATGCAATACCGCAATGCTCTTCTTGCAACCACGCAGACATCGTATTTTAACCACCGCTTATTCCAACAAAGTGTTAATTCAGAATAACTACGCCAATTATTTATAAAACTCATACTTTGTCACTTTCCTTCATCCAACCATTTTTCGTTATGGGGCCCACAAATGGTTGTGCCATCGTACGAATATTTACTGACAAAAAGAATATTCCACGACCAAACGAATATTCCTTGACAGAAATGAATATTTTATAACCCCTTGCTTATTTTGCAAAATTTTCACATTTCACCCATAACCAAAACATTATATCAAATTAACAACTTATTATTTCAAAATAATAATTGGCGGAAAACTCAATTTTATTTATAAAAAAGCTGGGGTCTTACAACCTCTCGTCCTTATGAAATTTCGTCCTCAAAATTGACTTACGTACCTGGTGTTTCGAATAGGTGAGGATATCTCGCTTTCATTTCTGATTCCAACTCCCAGGTCATTTCTTTAATAGCATGGTTCCTCTACAAAACCTTGACTTATGGTATAAACTTGGTGCGTAGGACATGTTCTTTCCTATCCAAGATTTTAACAGGTACCTCCTCATACATTAAATCTTCGGCTATCTCATCTGGTTCTAACTCAAAAATGTGGTTTGGGTCGTCCACATATTTACGTAACATCGATACATGAAAAACGTTATGAATATGCGACATACTTAGCATTAAGGCGAGTCTATAGGCCATAGTTGTGACGCACCCAAAATAGGTCCACACGACCAATTCTGAGTCGCTCGATATCACTCCATAAAAATCAAATACAAACTTCATTTATATTAATCGTTGAACTGTCGTAAATGCGAGTACGACAACAATGTATAAGTATGAGTTTCAATACAAAATCTATGTAAATCTCATGGTGCCTCGACCACAACACCTTACAAAGGTATTTTACATAAAAGTACAGTTAATAACTGTTTTAGAAATTAAAATCTTTGGGAAATGTTCAAGGAAACCTTCGTACATAGGAGGCCATGAATCTAAGTTATAATAGTTATCATATGCCCAGAGAATTATCGTTGGTTGATCCAATAGACCCCAAAGAAAAATGAGAAGATTACTATCATGTTCCTTCCAATGATGAGTCTTCTCTTGACATATAATTATCTCAGTTGTCTCCAAGTGAGAATTATATTTCAAATATACTCCAAGATCATATAGGTAGTGCTCGTAGATATACTCATCAAGTTGATGTGCACAACCCTGTCTTATGATAACACGAGATTGTATGTCATTAAACATCTTGTATGATAGTGACAAAACACCCTTCCAAAGTTGGGTTCTCATCAACCTATTGTTGTTCACCAAAATCAATTATTAAGTGACGTATAACATACGACACGCACATCTTAGGTCCTCAATGCAATTATATATTGCATGTTATGCCGTTTTATAATGTATTGAGAAACTTCAACAGTCTCAGACCATCTCACTATTTCCTCATTATCCCACTCGACCCAAATTACACTCTTATTACCTGAAAGGAATTGTGAAGCAAAAGGGTGAGCACAACTAGCCCAATAAAGAATATCATAACTAAAGATAGTTAAATTATCAATAGCATTCATCAGTAATAAATCAAAGATTTAGAACATATGGTAGATAATAAAACTTTTTAACCATAGTTGCAACAGAACTAGCAATCCATTAGAAGAGTCAAATAGACCATCAGGTCTATTATCTCCTCCTTGTTAAAATTCCACCAATAATGTTTTATCCCTGTAACATCAATCAATAATTCATGTTCACAATCATATGAATAACTCATAATCATAATTGTGATTCTAAATTCCTCTTCGCACCCAGGATGAAGATAATTTTCATCACCTATCTTCACCTGAAATATCAAAAATCATGATTATACCAAATCAAAATTCCTGCTCATGATCATACTAATAAATTCATCTTTGCACTACGGCCAAAGATATTCATTAACAATTCATTTTTGCTCTACCGGCCAAAGACATACAAATGTATTATAAAAGAGTCAATTAGAGCATGATATCTACTATCTTCTACGAATTAAAAGTGTATAATCAATATTTTATCGCTGAGACTCAGCTTAATAAATAATCTACATCATCGAATCATCCCTGCACCGCAGCCAAGGATATTTATGTAATCATCAATGGTCATGATTATACCGAATAATCCCTGTTCATAATCACACCAACAACTGTCCATCAATGAACTACAGGCCAATGAGGACTTTTACTACATCATCTGTCACATTACGGTCATGACTATACCGAATAATCCCTAGACATAATCATACCAAGTCCATCTATGCACGTAAGCCAAAGATGACTTTAATCACAATATAAACATGAGAATGATGACAATGATATAAACATTAATCAAACGAAAATAAGGATAAATATTAAAGACTTTAAATTTATCCAAATATTATCAATCACATAATAAATTCATAATCTAATATTGTTAATATCATAACAATATTTTAATCACTTCTTAAACTTATAAACAATTTATTTTAATTGTTTACAATTTACCAAATAATGCATTTAATCATTTAAAAATGTCATACTCAAAAGATTTCATCGCCAATGATCAAATCCCTCATCAAAAATATGCATATACCTTATATAGGATTCCCAAGCCATAAAATCCTATTTTCCAACTTTGTTACTTCACATAACATATTTAACTCATTTACTCATAACTAGATCATTTTCATGAAAAATACCAAATCAGTCCCAAAAATATTTCTTTTCTGGGATTTAGTAGAATATAGTCCCATAATGAACATATATTTTTCTCAAAAATTTTAAAATTCATTTATTATTTTTCAAAAATCAATTTCTAATTAATTCCTTAAGAAATTAGCTACCTCAAGTTTATCTCCAAAAATTTTCAAATCTTGGCAAAATCTTACACATGTTAATGTGAGCTTCCAATTTAAATTTCGTGGTCATCGGAGTTACAGAACTCTGGTTATAGCATTTTTTGTCGAAAAAACCTAAATATTAAAATGGTCATAACTTGCTCATTTTAAGTCAGAATGAGCTCATTTTTGGACAGGATGTTCTTTATACCATATACTTTCATGTCCCAAAAGGCCGGAATTTTTCTCATAAATTAAGTGGCCGAAACTATCCTTTTAAAAATATGGGCAGTAGCGTTTTCGGTATTTGTAGCTTTTGACTCCTTTGCTAAAATTAGTCCACACGAAAATCTACACCACCTTTTACAGTGATTCCACTTGGAGATGCTAGAAAACTCATAGATCTAACTCTAGAACTTGACCACACTCAAAAATTCGAAATATAATAGGAGAAATGATCAATTGAATTTCATGTTCCATTTTTACCAAAATCTGATTTTCCAAACCTTTGTGATTTCTAAGAAACTTTCATGTTTTCACATAATAACCAACATAACTCATCATAACACTTACTAATACTTCATATACCCATGATTTTCATCAGTCCAATTCTTTTATTATGACTCTCATCATAATCAACGTAACCAGATTATTTCCATAATTTAATAAGGAATGAATACGAAGGATCATTCACCATGCATGTGGTAATCCACTTATATAGGTTATTACAACAGAATAATAAAGAATGGAATAATAGAAGGATTCACCATGCATGCGATAGAGACCACACGCATGTGTTTATTCCCAATGTAATAATAAAGATTTTAAACCAGTCCCAAGATAAAACGCATGCATGTGATATATTCCAATGTAATAATAAAGAATGGAATAACAACAGAAATCACCATGCATGCGGTACATCGCGTACACATGTTATTCTAACAGAATAATAAATAATGAACCGGTCGGCGAATGAAATTCACAAAGCGGTATGTAAATAATGAATAATAAAGAATGGAATAACAACAGAAATTACCATGCATGCGGTACTTCGCATAGACAGGTTATTCCAATTGAATAATAAATGATGGAACCAGGTACGGCGTAAAACGCACAGACAGGATATTCTGACAAAATAATAAATACGGAATAATAAATAATGAAACCAGATCCGACGTAAAATGCACAGATAGGATATTCCGACAGAATAATAAATGCGGAATAATAAATAATGGAACTAGGTCAGGCGAAATTCGCACCGACAGGATATTCCAACAGAATAATAAAGAATGGAATAATAAAAGAATTTCACCACGTATGCGGTACATCGCATAAACAGGTTATTCCAACATAATAATGAAGAATGGAATAACAACTCTTACTAGTATTAAAAGAAAGTAATTCTCTTCATGAATACGAAAAAATAATACCCTTACCGGTACAACAATTAATATCCCTTACATTAGAATAAAGCTGGAAACTGGAATAGAAATGTAGCAGACTTCTCTTCTTCTTTCTTTCTATAATTTCTCTCTATAATAATTGCTCTATAGCTTTTGTGAATTGATGAGAAATGAAGGAAGAATGAGCTTCTATTTATAGGAAAATATAGTTTCGATAATTGCACGTTTTGGGGCTCGAAATATTACAGTACAATACCTCCAACTTTTCTTTCATTTTTAATTTAGTCATCCAAGTATTATCAAACTTGCACCACCTCCCCTAATAGTAAATCATGTGAATCAATAGTAAATCATGTAACTCAATAGTTCTAAACATGTGAAAAAATTAATTATAGTGTAGTACCTCCATCTATACCTCCATTTTTAACTTAGTCATGCAAGTATCATCAATCTTGCTCCAACTCGCCTAATAGTATAAGAATGTGATTCAATAGTACACACATGTGAACAAATAGTTATATGAGCATGAGAATTAGTAGCAATTAATTGCTCATTTACCCGATTAATTACCCGATTGGTCAATATAACTTCCAGACATCAATTACTATCGAAATAAATGTCGATTTCCACTAACACTAACAATCCCAACACAATGGAAATATTTTTCTCAAAAATTTCATTTTTGAAATTTCAAAGTTTGACTTTTTCTGAAAAAGTCAACTGTTGATTTTTTTTGACCAAAAAGTCAACCTCGGAAAATTTTCTGTTTATAGTCTATTTCTACTAATTTCATCGTTCCGGACTCAAATATCACGTCCGCATCTCCAAATTCAACTCCGAACTCAAATTTGATTATAATAACATCCATCATTAATATCATAACCCACAATATTTAACAACCAGGTCGTTCCCAGGAAAGAGGGGGCTTTCCAATAAGGATTTCTCCTATCATGGCGCAATTTAGTGACCAAACCTCTCCTTGATGTAACTTCTGCACATTGAAAATATTGCAATTTAATAATAGGAATAACTTTGTCGTCTCAATTACTGATTTAATAATATAACATATTATACAAAAGATACTGTGACAATAATTGAATCAATAATATGAGAGATATGATGCACCAATTACTATAGCAATAATTGAGTATAACTGAGTGACTTCTTAAATAAGCATCAATAATTGATACCCTGTGCTACTATGCAACCACGCGTATTTTACCACAGATTATTTTATAACAACTTGCTTACTATTTAAAATTTTCACATATCACCCTTAACTTTAACCTTTATCAATTTAACCATTTACTAAATAGAATAATTATAAGAAAATTAAATACTTTCATTTCATAAAATTCGGGGTCTTACAACAGTTCCTACTCGATCGAGGATTTCAAATAAATCAAAGGTTTGAGCTTTCTTCTCTTCATCGACTCTTACTTCTAGAATAACGCCTTCTTGCACCTACTTCTTTATATTCATCAGCTCCGGTGTATAGCTAGAGCGGTTTTATCGTTATCGATTAAAGTCGATTCTACTCGTATATCATCACGTGGGTCCCTAGAGTCTTTAACTCTATCTCTATCATTTGTAAATTATACAAAATAGGTCTTTGTGTTCAATAATATCGCACTTGTACTCGCGCACGATCTTCTACTCAACGCGTCAGCTACCACGTTCGCTTTTCCAGGATGGTATGGTCAGAACAGGTGCCAAAATGAGTCGCCTCTTGAACTCTTGGAAAATCTTCTCGCATTCCTCGCTCCATACGAATTTTATATCTTTCTGAGTCAGCTAAGTTAACGGAGTAGCGATTCGAGAAAGTCCTTCCACGAATCTCTGATAGTAACCAATTAAGCCTAGAAAGCCTGATATTTCGATTACTGACTTAAGTTGTTCTCATATGTGATTCATATCCCAATATTGGATAGCACGTCACAATGTTACTTATCGTTTTACCACCACACAAATATAGAGTTCCCTACGGAGAGTCTGGCTTTGGTGCATTCCACAAAGGAAGTCATCAGATAGAGGCTTGAATACCAACTCTTGTACTTGTGTTTTTAACTCCTGAAGTTCAATAGGAGCCATTCGATAAAATATTTTAGAAATGGGTTTTTTACCGGGTTCAAAGTCGATACAAAATTCAATATCACACTCTGGGGGTAGGCTAGGAAATTCTTCAAGAAATACGTCAGGAAATTCACAACAACAGAAATTTTATTCAAATATGACGTGTCTTTATTCAAATCCATAACATGGGCTAAGAAAGCTTGACATCCATTTTTCAATAAACGAATGGCTTTATGGCTTGATATGAAAGTGTCTGACTTCAATGGTTTGGTTGCTTAAGTTCGCATAACAGGTTGGTTAGGAATATGAAAACTAACAACCTTACAAAAATAATCAATTTTGGCATGATGAGTAGTTAACCAATCAATCCCTAAAATCACGTTAAATGCAAGTATCTTTAAAGAGATAAGATTAAAATGTAATGTCATTGTGCCAACTTGGATTAAGCAAGATTTATAAATAGTGGATGTGATAAAGGTTTCTCCTAACGGAGTCTCCACAGATAAGTTAAAGTCTAATTTCTCCGAAGTTAAGTTTAAACGTTGAGCACAAGCAGGAGAGATAAAAGAATGTGTAGAACCGGTATCTAGTAAGGTATAAACTTCGCAAAAAAATTTATGATTAACTAACCCGTGATAACTTCGTTTGGGTTCCTCACTTGTTAGGAAGTCATAACAACCGCTCTCCCTTGAACTACCCGGCTTTGACTTTTCTGGGGCAGCATTTGGTGTCATCACTACCGTTGAAATTGAATTTTCTATAAGGCATATTCCACCCTCAACTGCTTCATCGTACTCCTGTTTCATGATCTGAATCACTAATCTTCGATCCATATCGAATTGGGGTTGACCGCAATGTACAAGGTAATTCAAAACTCGATGTTAGGTTCTCTCAATTGCTGTCCAAAAAGAGAAATACATATCATCTATTTTAGCCTTCTTAGATCGGACATCTCTTTCCACAATATCAACGCGTCATGTGGCTTTTACCCATGCATCACTCATTCTCACTCGTTCAGTTGTTTCATCTTTCAGCTCAGATTCCAGCTTTATCGTCTTATACTCTGCCAAAGAGTGCTTCTGTTCAAGTATCACATATCGGGTAACACAAGCTTGAATTGTTGCATCCTTTTGCTCCACCACCGCCTGTCGTTCTTCAGCCTACTCTTCTAACTCATGAATTAGATTTTGAAATTCTAAATTTCGATCATAAAATTCTTCTAATAAATTCTCCTCAAGTACCTCTTCTTCCTCTTCTTCCTCACTCTTAGCTACTACCTCTGCGACTATCTCGGGTGCAACTATCAATTCTTCACTCACAACATGGATATCTGTAATTCCTTCTTCGCCTGACATCACATTATCTTGGTTGGTGATTAGAGGTGTCTCCACGATCTCATTAACTCCATTGTTAACGTTCTCAGCTGCCATTCTTAAATACTGCCATAAAACAAGGGTTAATTAAACAAATTAACATATCACATAATATCCCTATATTATGACTAACCAACATATAAGCTTAGATAGGATACACTAGCGAAGGATTTACTCATCTCTCCCCTCCTAGTTCTATTCCACGATCTCCGCCAGAGACCATATCCCTAAGCTTTGATACCAACTGTGACGCCCCCAAAATAGGTCCAATCCACCCAACCTATTCTGAGTCGCCAAATACATGGTACAGAAAGCAAACTACAACTTCAATAATACAATTGTCGTGCAAAATACGACAACACATACTGTGAGTTTAAATACAAATATTGTCTTCTAGACAATATCAACACTCAAATAAGTTCTCATTATAATTATTCATACACTATTTTACAAAAATAGTGAGGACTGCTAAAACAACTTTCTAGAACCATCACTCCATACCCCGACTCGATCTTGATATGTTCTCACCTCCTGAGAAGAAAAATGGAACAAAAAGGAAAAGGGTGAGCTCAACTAGCCCAGTAAAGAATATTATGACTAAGATAATATACAACAAATTATCATTAGTCTTCAACAGGGAAAAATCTGATAGAATATAATAGACAACAAGTTTTAGATCAACAAATGCAACGGAAACATCAATCCATTAGAAGAGTCAAGTAGAGAATGAATTCTACTATCTTCTAAGATTTAAAAGTCCATCATCAATATTTTATCCTCAGAACAACAATCAATATACATCTTTAATCAAATATTCATCTTTACACTACTGAGCCAAAGATATTCATTTGTATCACCAAATTGTCATGTTCATCTCTCAACACCTATTCATCTTTTGCACTACGGGCCAAAGATATTCATCGCTTAATCATTCATCTTTGCACTACGTGCCAAAGATATTCAAGAATATCATCATTTAGGACCGAGGAGGATGAAAATATTTTAAAGAAAAAACGAATCCAAAGGAGACGTAAGGACAAATGTTAGAGTTCAGATTACGCTTTATCCAAGATCAATAATACTCCATAATAACCAATTTTAAAGCAGAATTCAAAAATAAAGATCAAAACATGGATACAATCAAAGATAGTAACCATAATACACATCTTGGATAAAAAGGAAAAATTTTATTTTTCATGATGAATAGTCGATTCATCATATGTGAATAGTCGTGATATCGTGAATAAGTAACCCCGACACAAAAAGTTCCAAATTTGATTAAAATGTTCAAACCAATATTTTGGCATAATGATATTGAAGAAAATAATATCATTTAAGAAGAAAATAACATCCCTTACCTCAAAATAACCGTACTTCTGACTGAATTTCGGATATAGTACTAACAGAAACTTGCACTGAATAGCAACTCTCAAAATATCAAAATACTGACAAAAATACGTTCGATAATCTAGAGAGAAAGAAAACAAGTTTTTGGTGTGATTTTCAATTCTAACCTAAACGCATATTTATAGAAAAATGCTAGAACGCCATAGGAGACTAAAATAATAAAATAATAATTTATTTCATTTTTTCTCTTACGCAACCTAAGTTGCCAACAAAGGTCAGCCACCATTGAACCAAAAATCAGCAGCCCACTTGTTTTCAAACAAAAGTGGGTCCCACCCATAATTTTAATAAAAATTATTTTATTTTCCGAAACTTCAGTAATTCATAGAAAATAGCCCGTTTATCAGAAAAATACGAATTTTATGTCCATTCCACACGAAATCGAATTCTCTAAACTTTGTAGCTTTGAATTTTTCCAAATTCCAAACAGAGAATATTCGAAATCCACAAACGGGTGATTTTTAATACCTCCACTCCGATAAAATACTGATAAAACACCTCAGCGTTAATTCCTTCATTAATAACCACATAAAATAAATAAATCCATCATTTATATCCACCTCAAGTAAATATTTCCTTATCATATAAATCAATAATTAATTATTCACAAATAATATTACAGAATCAAAATTATGACAACCAGGCCGTTCCCAGGAAAGAGGGGGCATTCTAATAAGGATTTCTCCTTATTGGAGCGCAATTAGGTGACCAAACTTTGCCTTGACAGAACTTTCTAGACATTGCCAATAATGCTATCTAATAATATTATTCAAATAATATGAATTATTGATCTGATAATGGGAAATCTTCATAAATGACAATTATTGAAACAATAATAATATAAACTATCAACGCAGCAATTATTGAATCAATAAAATAACATATTAAATAGTAACTACTGTAACAATTTTTGAGTAGTGCCTTCTTACGTACGAATCAATAATTCAACAATACTGTGCAATACCGTGTGCTACTATGCAACCTTGCGTATTACTGTATTTTAACCACCAGGTATTCCAATAGTGTTAACGGTAACAACTACGTCGTTATTTATAAAACTCATACTTTGTCGTTTTCCTTCATCCTACCGTTTTCCGTTATGGGGCCCATAAATGGTTGCGCCGTCGTACGAATATTTCCCGACAAAAAGAATATTCTCCGACCAAATGAATATTCCCCGACAGAAATGAATATTTTATAACCACTTGCTTATTTTGCAAAATTTTCACATTTCACCCATAACCAAAACATTATATCAAATTAACACCTTATTATTTCAAAATAATAATTGGAGGAAAATTTAATTTTATTTATAAAAAGCTGGGGTCTTACAACCTCCCCTACTTATGAAATTTCATCCTCGAAATTGACGTACGTACCTGGTGTTTTGAACAGGTGAGGATACCTCGCTTTCATTTCTGATTCCAACTCCCAGGTCATTTCTTTAATAGCATGGTTCCTCCACAAAACCTTAACTTGTGGTATAACCTTGGTGCGTGGAACATGTTCTTTCCTATCCAAGATTTTAACAGGTACCTCCTCATACGTTAAATCTTCGGCTATCTCGTCTTGTTCTAACTCAATAATGTGGTTTGGGTCGTCCACATATTTACGTAACATCGATACGTGAAAAACTTTATGAACACGCGACATACTTAGCGTTAAGGCGAGTCTGTAGGCCACAGTTCCTACTCAATCGAGGATTTTAAATAAATCAAAGGTTTGAGCTTTGTTCTCTTTATCGACTCTTACTTCTGGAATAACGCCTTCGTGCACCTTCTTCTTTATATTCATCAGCTCCGGTGTGTAGCTTGAGCGGTTTTATCGTTATCGATTAAAGTTGATTCTACTCGTATATCATCACGTGGGTCCCTAGAGTCTTTAACTCTATCTCTATCATTTTTAAATTATACAAAATAGGTATTTGTGTTCAATAATATCGCACTTGTACTCGCGTACGATCTTCTACTCAACGCGTCAGCTACCACGTTCGCTTTTCCAGGATGGTATGGTCAGAACAGGTGCCAAAATGAGTCGCCTCTTGAACTCTTGGAAAATCTTCTTGCATTCCTCGCTCCATACGAATTTTGTATCTTTCTGAGTCAGCTAAGTTAACGGACTAGCGATTCGAGAAAGTCCTTCAATGAATATCCGATAGTAACCAATTAAGCCTAAAAGCCTAATATTTTGATTAATGACTTAAGTTGCTCTCATATGTGATTCATATCCCAATATTGGATTGCACGTCACAATGGTACCTATCGTTTTACCACCACACAAATATAGAGTTCCCTACGGAGAGTCTGGCTTTGGTGCATCCCACAAAGGAAGTCACCAGATAGAGGCTTGAATACCAACTCTTGTACGTAGGTTTTTAACTCATGAAGTTCAATAGGAGCCATTCGATAAAAGATTTTAGAAATGAGTTTTGTACTGGGTTCAAAGTCGATACAAAATTCAATATCACACTCTGGGGGTAGGCCGGGAAATTCTTCAGAAAATACGTTGGGAAATTCACTAACAACAGAAATTTTATTCAAATATGACGTGTCTTTATTCAAATTCATAACATGGGCTAAGAAAGCTTGACATCCGTTTTTCAATAAACGAATGTCTTTATGGCTTGATATAAAAGTGTCTGACTTCAATGGTTTGGTTGCTTGAGTTCGCATAACAGGTTGGTTAGGAATATGAAAACTAACAACCTTACGAAAATAATCATTTTGGCATGATGAGTAGTTAACCAATCAATCCCTAAAATCACGTTAAATGCAAGTATCTTTAAAGAGATAAGATCAACAGGTAATGTCATTGTGCCAACTTGGATTAATCAAGATTTTTAAATAGCGGATGTGATAAAGGTTTTTCCTAACGAAGTCTCAACAAATAAGTCAAAGTCTAATTTCTCCGAAGTCAAGTTTAAACGTTGAGCACAAGCAGGAGAGATAAAAGAATGGGTAGAACCGGTATCTAGTAAGGTATAAACTTCGCAAAAAAATTTATGATTAACTAACCCGTGATAACTTCATTTGGGTTCCTCACTTATTGGGAAGTCATGACAACCGCTCTCCCTTGAACTACCCGGCTTTGACTTTTCTGGGGCAGCATTTGGTGTCAATACTACCATTGAAATTGAATTTTCTATAGGGCATATTCCACCCTCAACTGCTTCATCGTACTCCTGTTTCATGATCTGAATCATTAATTTTCGATCCATATCGAATTGGGGTTGACCGCAATGTACAGGGTAATTCAAATCTCGATGTTGGGTTCTCTCAATTGCTGTCCAAAAAGAGAAATACATATCATCTATTTTAGCCTTCTTAGATCGGACATCTCTTTCAACAATATCAACTCGTCGTGCGGCTTTTACCCATACATCACTCATTCTCACTCGTTCAGTTGTTTCTTCTTTCAGCTCAGATTCCAGCTTTATCGTCTTATACTCTACCAAAGAGTGCTTCTGTTCAAGCATCACATATCGGGTAATACAGGCTTGAATTGTTGCATCATTTTGCTCCACGACCGCCTGTCGTTCTTCAGCCTACTCTTCTAAATCATGAATCGGATTTTGAAATTCTAAATTTCGATCATAAAATTCTTCTAATAAATTCTCCTCAAGTACCTCTTCTTCCTCACTCTTAGCTACTACCTCTGCGACTATCTCGGGTGCTACTATTAATTCTTCACTCACAACATGGATATCTGTAATTCCTTCTTTGCCTGACATCACATTATCTTGGTTGGTGATTAGAGGTGTCTCCATAATCTCATTCACTCCATTGTTAACGTTCTCAGCTGCCATTCTTAAATACTGCCATAAAACAAGGGTTAATTAAACAAATTTACATATCACATAATATCCCTATATTATGACCAACCAACAAATAAGCTTAGATAGGACACACTAGCGAAGGATTTACTCATCTCTCCCCTCCTAGTTCTTTTCCACGATCTCCGCCAGAGACCATATCCCTATGCTTTGATACCAACTGTGACGCACCCAAAATAGGTCCAATCCACCCAACCTATTCTGAGTCGCCAAATACATGGTATAGAAAGCAAACTACAACTTCAATAATACAATTTTCGTGCAAAATACGACAACACATACTGTGAGTTTAAATACAAATATTATCTTCTAGACAATATCAACACTCAAATAAGTTCTCATTACAATTATTCATACACTATTTTACAGAAATAGTGAGGACTGCTAAAACATCTTTCTTGAACCATCACTCCATACCCCGACTCGATCTTGATATGTTCTCACCTCCAGAGAAGAAAAATGGAACAAAAAGGAAAATGGTGAGCTCAACTAGCCCAGTAAAGAATATTATGACTAAGATAATATACAACAAATTATCATTAGTCTTCAACAGGAAAAATCGATAGAATATAATGACAACAAGTTTTAGATTAACAAATGCAATGAAAACATCAATCCATTAGAAGAGTCAAGTAGAGAATGAGTTCTACTATCTTCTAAGATTTAAAAGTCCATCATCAATATTTTATCCCTCAGAACAACAATCAATATACATCTTTAATCAAATATTCATCTTTACACTACAGCCAAAGATATTCATTTATATCACCACAATTTATCATGTTCATCTCAACACTGCTTCATCTTTTGCACTACTACGGGCAAAGATATTCATCAGTTAATCATTCATCTTTGCACTACAGGCCAAAGATATTCAGTAATATCATCATTTAGAACTGAGGATGATGAAAAATATTTTAAAGAAAACGAATCCAGTGAGACAGGAGGACAAATATTAGGGTTCGTATTACAGTTTATCCAATATCAATAATACTCCATAATAACCAATTTTGAAGCAGAATTCAAAAATAAAGATCAAAACATGGATACAATCAAAGATAGTAACCATAATAGACATCTTGGATAAAAAGGAAAAATTTTATTTTTCGATGAATAGTGCTGTATGTGAATTTTGCCGTATACGTGAATAGTAACCCCGACACAAAAAGTTCCAAATTTGATTAAAATTTTCAAACCAATATTTTGGCATAATGATATTGAAGAAAATAATATCATTTAAGAAGAAAATAACATCCCTTACCTCAAAATAATCGTACTTCTGACTGAATTTCGGATATAGTGCTAACAGAAACTTGCACTGAATAGCAACTCTCAAAATATCAAAATACTCACAAAAATACGTTCGATAATCTAGAGAGAAAGAAAACTAGTTTTTGGTGTGATTTTCAATTCTAACCTAAGCGCATATTTATAGAAAAATGCTAGAACGCCATAGGAGACTAAAATAATAAAATAATAATTTATTTCATTTTTTCTCTTAGGCAACCTAAGTTGCCAACAAAGGCCAGCCACCTTTGAACCAAAAATCAGCAGCCCACTTGTTTTCAAACAAAAGTGGGTCCCACCCATAATTTTAATAAAAATCATTTTATTTTCCGAAACTTCAGTAATTCATAGAAAATAGCTCGTTTATCAGAAAAATACGAATTTTATGTCCATTCCACACGAAATCGAATCTCTAAACTTTGTAGCTTTGAGTTTTTCCAAATTCCAAACAGAGAATATTCGAAATCCACAAACGGGTGATTTTTAATACCTCCACTCCGATAAAATACTGATAAAACACCTCATTATTAATTTCTTCATTAATAACCACATAAAATAAATAAATCCATCATTTATATCCACCTCAAGTAAATATTTCCTTATCATATAAATCAATAATTAATTATTCATAAATAATATTACAGAATCAAAATTATGACAACCAGGCCGTTCCTAGGAAAAAGGGGGCTTTCTAATAAGGATTTCTCCTTATTGGTGCGCAATTAGGTGACCAAACTTCGCCTTGACAGAACTTTCTAGACATTGCCAATAATGCTATCTAATAATATTATTCAAATAATATGAATTATTGATCCGATAATGGGAAATATCATGCGATGACAATTATTGAAACAATAATAATATAAACTATCAACGCAAAGAATTATTGAATCAATAAAATAACATATTGAATAGTAATTCATCGTAATAATTATTGAGTAGTGCCTTCTTACGTACGAATCAATAATTCAACAATACTGTGCAATACCGTGTGCTACTATGCAACCTCGTGTATCACTATATTTTAACCACCAGGTATTCCAACAGTGTTAACGGTAACAACTACGTCGTTATTTATAAAACTCATACTTTGTCGTTTTCCTTCATCCAACCGCTTTTAGTTATGGGGCCCATAAATGGTTTGGCGCATTCAATATTTAATATTTTCAGACAAAAAGAATATTCTCCGACCAAACGAATATTCCCCGACAGAAATGAATATTTTATAACCACATGCTTATTTTGCAAAATTTTCACATTTCACCCATAACCAAAACATTATATCAAATTAATACCTTATTATTTCAAAATAATAATTGGAGGAAAATTTAATTTTATTTATAAAAAGCTGGGGTCTTACAACCCCCCCTCCTTATGAAATTTCGTCCTCGAAATTGACGTACGTGCCTGGTGTTTTGAACAGGTGAGGATACCTCGCTTTCATTTCTGATTCCAACTCCCAGGTCATTTCTTTAATAGCATGGTTCCTCCACAAAACCTTGACTTGTGGTATAACCTTGGTGCGTAGGACATGTTCTTTCCTATCCAAGATTTTAACAGGTACCTCCTCGTACGTTAAATCTTCGGCTATCTCGTCTGGTTCTAACTCAATAATGTGGTTTGGGTCATCCACATATTTACGTAACATCGATACGTGAAAAACTTTATGAACACGCGACATACTTAGCGTTAAGGCGAGTCTGTAGGCCACAGTTCCTACTCGATCAAGGATTTCAAATAAATTGAAGGTTTGAGATTTCTTCTCTTTATCGACTCTTACTTCTGGAATAACGCCTTCTTGCACCTTTTTCTTTATATTCATCAGCTCCGGTGTGTAGCTTGAGCGGTTTTATCGTTATCGATTAAAGTCGATTCTACACGTATATTATCACGTGGGTCCCTAGAGTCTTTAACTCTATCTCTATCAATTGTAAATTATACAAAATAGGTATTTGTGTTCAATAATATCGCACTTGTACTCGCGTACGATCTTCTACTCAACGCGTCAGTTACCACGTTCGCTTTTCCAGGATGGTATGGTCAGAACAGGTGCCAAAATGAGTCGTCTCTTGAACTCTTGGAAAATCTTCGCTCTATACGAATTTTGTATCTTTCTGAGTCAGCTAAGTTAACGGACTAGCAATTCTAGAAAGTCCTTCAATGAATCTCCGATAGTAACCAATTAAGCCTAAAAAGCCTAATATTTCGATTACTAACTTAAGTTGTTCTCATATGTGATTCATATCCTAATATTGGATTGCACGTCACAATGGTACCTATCGTTTTACCACAACACAAATATAGAGTTCCCTACGGAAAATCTGACTTTGGTGCATTCCACAAAGGAAGTCACCAGATAGAGGCTTGAATACCAACTCTTGTACGTAGGTTTTTAACTCCTGAAGTTCAATAGGAGCCATTCGATAAAAGATTTTAGAAATGGGTTTTGTACCGGGTTCAAAGTTGAAACAAAATTAAATATCACACTCAGGGGGTAGGCCAGGAAATTCTTCAGGAAATACGTCAGGAAATTCACTAACAACAGAAATTTTATTCAAATATGACGTGTCTTTATTCAAATCCATAACATGGGCTAAGAAAGCTTGACATCCGTTTTTCAATAAACGAATGTCTTTATGGCTTGATATGAAAGTGTCTGACTTCAATGGTTTGGTTGCTTGAGTTCGCATAATAGGTTGGTTAGGAATATGAAAACTAACAACCTTACGAAAATAATCATTTTGGCATGATGAGTAGTTAACCAATCAATCCCTAAAATCACGTTAAATGCAAGTATCTTTAAAGAGATAAGATCAACAGGTAATGTCATTGTGCCAACTTGGATTAAGCAAGATTTATAACTAGTGGATGTGATAAAGGTTTCTCCTAACGAAGTCTCCACAGATAAGTCAAAGTCTAATTTCTCCGAAGTCAAGTTTAAACGTTGAGCATAAGCAGGAGAGATAAAAGAATGGGTAGAACCGGTATCTAGTAAGGTATAAACTTCGCAAAAAAAATTATGATTAACTAACCCGTGATAACTTCATTTGGGTTCCTCACTTGTTGGGAAGTTATGACAACCGCTCTCCCTTGAACTACCCGGCTTTGACTTTTCTGGGGCAGCATTTGGTGTCATCACTACCGTTGAAATTGAATTTTCTATATGGCATATTCCACCCTCAACTGCTTCATCGTACTCCTATTTCATAATCTGAATCATTAATCTTGATCCATATCGAATTGGGGTTGACCGTCATGATGTACGAGGTAATTCAAAACTCGATGTTGGGTTCTCTCAATTCATTGTCATTCAAAAAGAGAAATACATATCATCTATTTTAGCCTTCTTAGATCGGACATCTCTTTCCACAATATCAACTCGTCGTGCGGCTTTTACCCATGCATCACTCATTCTCACTCGTTCAGTTATTTCTTCTTTCAGCTCAGATTCCAGCTTTATCGTCTTATACTCTGCCAAAGAGTGCTTCTGTTCAAGCATCACATATCGGGTAACACAAGCTTGAATTGTTGCATCCTTTTGCTCCACGACCGTCTGTCATTCTTCAGCCTACTCTTCTAACACATGAATCGGATTTTGAAATTCTAAATTTTGATCATAAAATTCTTCTAATAAATTCTCCTCAAGTACCTCTTCTTCCTCTTCTTCCTCACTCTTAGCTACTACCTTTGCGACTATCTCGGGTGCAACTATCAATTCTTCACTCACAACATGGATATCTGTAATTCCTTCTTCGCCTGACATCGCATTATCTTGGTTGGTGATTAGAGGTGTCTCCACAATCTCATTCACTCCATTGTTAACGTTCTCAGCTGCCATTCTTAAATACTGCCATAAAACAAGGATTAATTAAACAAATTAACATATCACATAATATCCCTATATTATGACCAACCAACAAATAAGCTTAGATAGGACACACTAGGGAAGGATTTACTCATCTCTCCCCTCCTAGTTCTATTCCACGATCTCCGCCAGAGACCATATCCCTATGCTTTGATACCAACTGTGACGCCCCCAAAATAGGTCCAATCCACCCAACCTATTCTGAGTCGCCAAATACATGGTATAGAAAGCAAACTACAACTTCAATAATACAATTGTCGTGCAAAATACGACAACACATACTGTAAGTTTAAATACAAATATTGTCTTCTAGACAATATCAACACTCAAATAAGTTCTCATTACAATTATTCATACACTATTTTACAAAAATAGTGAGGACTGCTAAAACATCATTCTAGAACCATCACTCTATACCCCGACTCGATCATGATATGTTCTCACCTCCTGAGAAGAAAAATGGAAGAAAAAGGAAAAGGGTGAGCTCAACTAACCCAGTAAAGAATATTATGACAAAGATAATATACAACAAATTATCATTAGTCTTCAACAGGGAAAAATTTGATAGAATATAATAGACAACAAGTTTTAGATCAACAAATGCAGCGGAAACATCAATCCATTAGAAGAGTCAAGTAGAGAATGAGTTCTACTATCTTCTAAGATTTAAAAGTCCATCATCAATATTTTATCCCTGTAACAACAATCAATATACATCTTTAATCAAATATTCATCTTTACACTACAGGCCAAAGATATTCATTTGTATCACCAGTTTGTCATGTTCATCTCAACACTGCTCATCTTTTCACTACTGGACCAAAGATATTCATCGATTAATCATTCATCTTTTACTACTGAGCCCAAAGATATTCAGTAATATCATCCTTTAGGACTGAGGATGATGAAAAATATTTTAAAGAAAACGAATCCAGTGAGACAGAAGGACAAATATTAGGGTTCGTATTACAGTTTATCCAAGATCAATAATACTCCATAATAACCAATTTTGAAGCAGAATTCAAAAATAAAGATCAAAACATGGATACAATCAAAGATAGTAACCATAATAGACATATTGGATAAAAAGGAAAAATTTTATTTTTCGGTGAATAGTACCGTATGTGAATAGTGCTGTATACGTGAATAGTAATCCCGACACAAAAAGTTCTAAATTTGATTAAAATGTTCAAACCAATATTTCGGCATAATGATATTGAAGAAAATAATATCATTTAAGAAGAAAATAACATCCCTTACCTCAAAATAACTTAGTACTTACGATCGAATTTGGGATATAGTCTTGTGAAACTTGCAGACCTAATAAAGAACTCTCAAAGTATTAAAATACTCACAAAAATACTCTCGATAATCTAGAGATAAAGAAAATTTGTTTCTGGTGTGATTTTCAATTCTAACCTAAGCACCTATTTATAGGAAAATGTTAGAACGTCATAGGAGACTAAAATAATAAAATAATAATTTATTTCATTTTTTCTCTTACGCAACCTAAGTTGCCAACAAAGACCAGCCACCTTTGAACTAAAAATCAGCAGCCCACATGTTTTCAAACTAAAGTGGGTCCTGCCCATAATTTTATTAAAAATTATTTTATTTTCTGAAACTTCAGTAATTCATAGAAAATAGCCCGTTTATTAGAAAAATACGAATTTTATGTCCATTCCACACGAAATCGAATTCTCTACAACTTTGTAGCTTTGAGTTTTTCCAAATTCCAAACAGAGAATATTCGAAATCCACAAACGGATGATTTTTAATACCTCCACTCCGATAAAATACTGATAAAACACCTCAGCATTAATTCCTTCATTAATAACCATATAAAATAAATAAATCCATCATTTATATCCACCTCAAGTAAATATTTCCTTATCATATAAATCAATAATTAATTATTTACAAATAATATTACAGAATCAAAATTATGACAACCAGGCCGTTCCCAGGAAAGATGGGGCTTTTTAATCAGGATTTCTCCTTACTGGCGCGCAATTAGGTGACCAAACTTCGCCTTGACAGAACTTTCTAGACATTGCCAATAATGCTATCTAATAATATTATTCAAATAATATGAATTATTGATCTAATAATAGGAAATACTTTGCAGTGACAATTATTGAAACAATAATAATATAAACTATCAACACAACAATTATTGAATCAATAAAATAACATATTCAATAGTAACTACTGTAACAATTATTGGGTAGTGCCTTCTTACGTACGAATCAATAATTCAACAATCTTTATGCAATAATATCGTGTACTTCTTTGTGCAACCACGCCAGACATTGTATTTTAACCACCAGGTATTCCAACAGTGTTAAAGGTAACAACTACGCCGTTATTTATAAAACTCATACTTTGTCATTTTCCTTCATCCAATTATTTTCCGTTATGGGCCCACAAATGGCTGCGCCGTCGTACGAATTTTTTCCGACAAAAAGAATATTCCACGACCAAACGAATATTCCTCGACAGAAATAAATATTTTATAACCACTTGCTTATTTTGCAAAATTTGCACATTTCACCCATAACCAAAATATTATATCAAATTAACATCTTATTATTTCAAAATAATAATTAGAGGAAAATTTAATTTTATTTATAAAAGGATGGGGTCTTACAAGGAATCCGAAGCAAAACAATTTGATTGAATACAAAAAGGTTTTATCATATTCAACGATATTTCTAAATTTGTGTCTAGCTGATCAAATAGCTTAGAGGTATATATATATATATATATATATATATATATATATATATCAACATGTGATTAAATCTGATGACTATCCAAGTGGGGACACTTGTATAACCATATATAGAAATTAACTAATGTAATATATATATATCGAATTACAATATACTAACATGTTGATAATCAATGATCGATATAATATATACTGACAATAGGGTTAATAATGCGATTACAATAATAATATAAATTTGAAACTTCCTTACTCATGTCCATTGCATAAAGGAAATGCAAAGGTAGGATACTTGCCTGGTACGCTGCTTATAATTCGCAACTTAGTTTTATCTTTTATATCACGACCTATCATTAATCAGATCATTCGTTTGATTAGAACAATATACTATAACACATAGTACTGCATTTCACAATCAGCACATAACCTAATCACATTATCACATATGTTTAACAATCATTGGATCACAAACAAACACTAATACAATCAAAATATCTAAGTTCGGATCAATTTCTGAAACATGTCAGTGTACCGACAACCTTATCGGGTAATTATCGAGTCTAAGACTCTAATCTAAAGTTCAATTTCTGTAATTATCTGTCATATCATTTTTAAATGATTTATAATAATTTTAAAGCATTTATTATAATGTATCATAAATTTTCAATCACCGGAATCATTATTAAATGATTTAAATATCAAATAATTCTATTATCTTTAACATTTAATTAATATTAAACTATTAATGAAACCATTGCCAAAATATTAAAGTTATTTATAATAACTCAAAATATTTTTAAAGTATTAATATTATCCTTAAATGATTTTTAAAACATTTAAAATCATTTATAAATAATTACCATTAATATTTAAATATTAATGTACCATTTATCAAAATATTAAAAGTCATTAAGTATAACTTAAAAATATTTTTAATTCATTTATAGCCTTTTAAATGATTTTAAAATTAATAAAACTATTTTTAAACCATTTATTTAATATAATTATTAAATAAATTTAATATCATTAATGTTAAATTAATATCATTAATATAAATTATTAATGAAATTATCCTTTAAATATTAAAAGTTATATTTAATAACTTAAAATATTTTTAAACACTTTATTTTCATTTAAAATGATTTTATAATAATAAAATCATTTTTAAACTAAATTATTTAATATATTTATTAAATAACTTTAATATCATTAATAATAATTAATTAATGAAATTTACCTTTAAATATTGAAAGTTATATTTTATAACTTAAAATATTTTTAAATACTATTATTATTTAAAATGATGTTTAATAAAATAAAATCATTTTAAATTTACTTATTTAATTCATTTATAAAATAACTTAATTATCATTAATATTAATTTATTAATGAATTTCATCACAAAATATTAAAAGTCATTAAAAATAACTTAAAATATTTTCTTATATCATTATATAATTTTAAATCATTTTTCAAATATTAAAATCATTTTTAAATAATTTATTTAATATAATAATTAAATAAATTAAATACCTTTAATATTTCAAAAATATTAAATATTTATGAAATATATTAAAATAATTAAAACTAATTTTCGGACTTTAAACTAATTTTAATAATTTATTTTATATTTTAATAATTAAAAACTAATTTTCTATAATTATTTAATAAAATATAATTTTTATAAATAAAGCGTATCGCTAAAGACCACTATAGCGGCAGGCAACCGGCCGCTATATGTGTTCTTCATGTTCATCTTCAAACCCGTAAACTTCAAGTGCGATTATCGAGTGGGTGGGTTTGACGAAGTGTTATTCTAAATCATGATGATTGGCGTACTTGAGGTCGATCTTAAAGTACTAGTCTTGAGGACTACACCATTCAACAACAAACATAGTCATATCATGCATAACCAAAGAGATCTGGGTACCCAAAGTAGTACATCGGAGGTCGTTCTTCATTACAGGTTGCCCGAAATGAAGAACGATTCAGTACGTCACCTTTGGGCTCCCACTACATTCTGATCATGCAATGTTTTAGTGATCTATAAACTTCAGTGTGTAGCCAACATGTAGGTGAAGATATCTATTTCATAAAACACATATAACATCAACAAATCAAGTAACTAATGCTCGGTCAAATCCTCGACGAATTTAGTGTTCTTGAAGTTTTCTAAATTTCCGTAAAAGCATTTCATTAACGAGTAACTGGTTTGACCTTCCACTGTATTCGATATATTCAAGATTTAAAGAATATAAAAGCATGTACCTATAGTACACATAACATACTACAACTTAAATCCAGAAATCATAACAAAACATCAAAACACTGTCAGATCTGGAGCCATCAAAACTTGTCAGACGCTTGTTCATGGTTTCTGGGTTGCCCGAAAATGGTTCGGTCGTGCCATTTCAACGACCTTTGACCGTCAATAACTTGCAATCAGATAATGCAATGACTTTGATACAAGTTTCAATTTAAAGACCTCATAGCACACTACCATATTAAACACTTACAACACCAAATCATTAAACACACTGTGATCTAGAAGGTCTGACATTCGGTTGTCAGACCACAATAGAAAATTTTCCAGATTTTAAAAATTACAAGATCTGAGCCTATAGATGTTATGGATCCAACATCTATCAACCCAGATCATCATTATACACTACTAACAACATGTTTAACACATAAAAACTAACATCTAACATAGCAACTGAGATCAGATTTTCAAGTTAGTTTTATACCTTCTATGAACAAGTTTTGATTCTAGGCCACTGATTTGGTTATGGTTGTTAGTGGGGCTCGATTTGTGACTGATATTAGTAAAGGATTTCGTGGGTTTTGAGTTGAGAGAGATAGGTTGAGGGTTTGTACAAAAATGAGCATGAATGTTCAATTTTTTTTCTCTCTCAATCTATTTATAGAAGTCCAAGATGCATGTATGGTTGAGCATAGAGGTTGATTGCTGGCAATTATAGAGCACATGGGGTTGTTGGATTTGGTGAACAACTTCACCTAAGGTCAAAACCTATATGTTAGCCTTAATAATGCATAAAAGGGTATAATGGTCCATAGCCTTGCAAATTTAATGACAAAAGTGTAATCTTAACAATCCCTTAGGGTTTGACCCTTAAGGTTTAACCCTAAGGTTTAGCACATAGAATTTGTAGGATTTAGCAATTAGGGTTTGAAAAATATAAAATTTTAGTTTCTAAAATAAAAATTAATTTCTAAAAATTACCAATTAGGGTTTTCTTAATTAGGTAAGTTTTCTAATTACATTATATAAGAACATTAGGGTTTAATATTACTAATCACAATTAACCTTGCAAATTATAGCAATTAGGGCTTATAATTTTGATAATTAGGGTTACCAAATTATAATTAGGGTTTTTAATTACCAAATTAGGGTTCTAGATATTTAGGGTTTTAAGTTATTAATTAGGTTTTTCATAATTAGCAATAAACTCTATCACACATGATATTAATCATATTAACACTATTTCTGACTACACATAAACTCCGATTTAAATTCCACATTAGGGTTTTAATTTACAATTAGGGTCTTCTATAATTAGGGTTTCCTAATTAGCAATTATAATTCTAACACTTGTTAATTAATAACGTTAACACATTTATAAACAATCTTGAACTCAAATTTGAGTTTCAAATTAGGGTTTAGCACAATAAAACTAGGGTTTTCAAATATTGCTCCAATAATTGACCGATCATTATCAGTACGTACATACCGTACATATTTATAGCACTAAAAAATTAAAATATAATTAATATTATATTATTATTCTCATTCCTTGATAAAAATTCAAAAGTAGGGTTTGGATTCCATATCTGATTTATCTGCCATACTTAACATTATTAATTAAGTTAAAATAATTAACTTAATAATCTATACTAAAATTCATATAATAAAATAATTATTATAACTATTCTAAAAATCATTTCATATATTGTTTAAATAATATATGATTATATTTTCATAGAAAATAATTAATGAAAATATTTCTACTATAAAATTAATTATTATAAGAATATAATTTATAATGATCAATAATTCTAATATAAAATTATTTGTAATAATTCATGTAATAAATATATTTTTATTTATCACATAAATGCATATTCACATTACCTAGCACATACTTTCCCATATTTATTTTAATAAATAAATAAAAATTATACGCAAAATTTCGGATTTATTTATATAAAAAATAACGAGTTGTTACAATGCGAGGTAGTCGCCAACATTGACAATGCTGGAGTTGAATCAAAGAGGGTTGTTTTTACCAAGGATAAGGCGAAGAAATTCCTTGTTGCTACTAAAATCAAGGGAATTTGAGACGAAAATTTAGAGATAGCCAAAATTCATCTCAAAATTTGTGAAAATAGAGACAAATTTGAAACCAAATTGACAAATTCTGATAAACTATAATATCACCTAAAAAAATCACTGCCAATTAAGTCGTAATTACCCAAAAATCACCACTACCACAAAAAATCACCACCGAACCAACTCGCAACTTCAGAAACCTTCACTAGGACTGAGCAAAAAATAGGTAAAATCAAAAAATCGAACCAGACCGAATTTTTTTTACCGAAATATTTTGGTTATTCGGTTATTTTGAGTATTTCGGTTATATCCATTTTACTATCCGATTTTTGAGTTCGGGTTTAATTATTAAAATTTGATAATTCGGTTAACCGTTTAACCGAATAACATTTTCAAAAATTTAAAACTTAAAAAGTAAAAGTAAAACACTACAGTTTATAGGACTCCTAGTTTGTCTTTAACTCTCTACCCTAACTCCAAATCACTAAAATCAGTCACTTTGCTATAACAGATTTGGTCTGATGCGGTCACTACTTATGTATATCACCACCTACGTGTATCACCTATGTATATCACCACTTTCAAATTTTCAATCTTCGACTTCCATCCACTATAAGAAAAAGGTTTACCAATGATCGATACGGTCGATCACGGTCACCCGATAGTCGATCACAAAAATTCGGTCATTTGGGATGCACATCAGCGACCACTATTAGCGACCGACACATCTGCGACCGATATGAACAACCGAAATGACAAATCCGGTCGCTAAGCTGAGTCAGCATGGTCCAGGGCCAAAGCTGACGTGGTCCATGTGGTAGCGACCGGTATCAGCGACCCATAAATATTTAGCAGTCGCTAATAACTATCAGCGACCGCATGCGGTAGCTGATATGGAAAAAAATAAAAAAATAGATTTTTGATATTTTGCAAATTTTCCAAAAACCTGTACCTGTTTTGTACCTGCTTTATCCCAACACACATACCCAACAACAACATACACAACAATATAAACATCCATCGTCCACCAACATATACACCAAACTAGTATATAAACCTTTAAAAACCAATATGATTTGAATAAATATAATAACATTTCAAAACTTGTTCAAGTAACATACAAACATCCAAAGAATGAATATACAAGTACAAGCTTATACTATAACTACAAAACTAATCTAAAGCAGGTACGTCAAGCATCACCGCCTCCTTGATCACCCTGTAATTAACAAAATAATAAAACAAGTTACAAATATATACTAACTATGTTAATATTGGTATATTAAGACAATATATACAACAAATTGATTTTATACCTCGTCGCCATCCCCGTGTTGTGATCTTTGCTGCTTTGCCATCGCTCTTGCTTAACTCCTCAAAGACTCGTCAGAGCCCCCAGGATGTCCGCCTGAAAGATCTTCGAAGATCGCGATCTCGACATATAGCTCTCACACAATCGGTAGGAGTATGAACAATTTGGATGGCTTGATGACCGGTAGACCGGGTAGAAGAACGACTTGAGCCATCAAGGATGGGCGTCGTCGTTGTCCTTGACCTTTAATGTAGTTCTTCTTCACAATGAGCGCCTCTCCCACAACTCTTGATCGATAGACGGACGTGGAGTGCCTTCAGATAGCGCTTCATTCAATACGCACCTGGCGATGATATCAGAATCGTGAAATATTGTCGCCTTGTGTATGTTCCTTTAGCCTTTTTTCGCCATCGATACACCCGAGGCTCTGTTGGTGGTGGCGATCTTCGTCTTTTCACCTAGCTCTCACTCTCCATTGGGCACATATCTCAAATTTATATGGATCGGTGCACCACCAGGGCTATGCTGCATGCATGTAATCCTCTCCCCAGCCCTGGATGGTCGATCTCGGCATTGTGAATGGCTTTTATCGTTCTTTATTCAAGTTGTCCTTGGTGCGGACCACGCACTTCTGCCAGAATAATGTCTGAATCACTGAAGCCTGCGCATCCTCCCATCTATACCTTTTCTGCAAATAAAACAACAATAATAACATTACTAAATAATTATCCTTTGAATATTATATTAATATTATCTGTCATAATTAAAAAAAATATACCGAAATTACGCTTCAAACAAAGATTCTTGTGGGCGATAGGTGTGTTACTTGCGTAATCACAAATTGTAGGCCAATTACAGAAACACAACAGGTTGTGATATGCACTTGACGATTTTATTATCTGAAAAATCACTATAATATACAACATCAATTAGCATATATTAAAGCAATTTACATCTAAGTTATAATACTTATGAACATTTTTCAAACTTATACTTATATAATACTTAAAAAAAATTTGCCAGAGTCTCCCCTACAATATGGACTAGCCACATGCACGACGACATGCATATATGGACATTTCTAGGCACCCAAGACACAAACCAAGAGAAATATACAAAAAGAAATTGGGACTCTTTTTGTAGGGCGACCAAATTCACAAAATTCACAAATTGGGACTCTTTTTGTAGGGCGGCCAAATTCTCAAAATTCACTCATTACATAAATTAATATTTTCCATCCTAATTGTGAACACAGCAGACATAACTTTATTCATTTCATAAGTTGTATGATACTTCAGCTAATTTTAATAAAAGTAGTTATCATTCATTCACAAAAGAATTGGACAAGTTGGGGGGATGGCATATAGATGAGTTAAGTTCCCATCCTTGGTTACATTCATTCATTTAAACCAAGGCAAGTTGGTTGTACCTCCATCGGGGCATCTTATCAATTTATCCCCGCTATGGGACATAATCTTATCACCAACTAGCTAGGCCAAGGTGTAGGTGTCGAGTCCTCACACTTATCGTTATGGTTCCAGAATCAGATGACTGCAATTTAACCTCCAACAAAATTACGAAGTGCCACCCCAAAAAAGTATCCTATAAATTAATTATATATCAAATGTTCTCAACACCAACTAGGCCTAGATGTCGTCCCCTCACATTATTATTGTTATAATTCTGGAATCAGATAGCTAAAATAACTTCTAACAATATATTTTCAAAAAATATGGCCTAAAAAGAAGCATCCCACAAATTATATACCAAGGAGCTTTAATTTTTTGTAAATTTGGAATCCTCCCCCTTCACTTTCATCATTGGACCACTTCAAACTCAAAAATTTAAGGCTCATCATGATACTTACCATTTTTCTACAGCTATATCTAATTTTACTCCAAAAGAAGTACCCAAAAGTAATGCCAAACTTGGTCATTTTGGCACACACAAAAATGTTCGTCACAGTGTGAAACTAAAGGAGGGCTAGCTAAAGTTGGAACAAGGTGATACGCATTTGTAGTCTTTATAATTTGTTTCATCTAAAATAAATATACAGTCTTAATATTTACAAAATTCACAAATTGGGACTCTTTTTGTGGGACGGATGGAAGGTATTGTTAGAAAATTACTGTCCTTGGTAACATCTAAATAACTGAAATTCAAGTTTCTAACAATAAATCTTCTAAACCAATTCAGATGCTTCCGAAAAATAAATGATTATTCATCTGAATGATTATTCTCTAGCAAACAAAACACATCAAATGAGAAAAAAATTGACTTAAAAACGAAATCTTGTAAGGAAACTCAACGGAAACATTGTTACCACAATAAAATGAATCAGTTGCTTGACTAGCGACGGCTTCTCAATTTCATCAGGAGGAAGAAGAAGAGAAAATTTATATTAAGAAAACCTAAAATAAAAAGTACATACCAGTGTTTGGTGGGGCAGCGGCTGGCCGGTGGTGCGGTCAGCTTCTCCTTCTCCTCCTTCTCTTCTCCCCCCTTTCTCCCTCTTTTCTCTATGCTGAGCTCCCTCTCATCTTTTTTTCTTCCGTCTTCTGTGTCGAGCGAAAGACATGTTACTGATTTCATTTAGTTTGATCAGCGACCGCCATCAGCGACCACCTGTGGTCGCTGAATTTTAATGACATGGACTTATCAGCGACCGCATGCGGTCGCTGATGTTAAGTGGTCGCACAAAACCTTGGCGCCAACATTTCGTGCCAAATTTTACGAGGCAAATTTGTAATAGCGACCTCTCACCGACCGCATGCGGTCGCTGATAGTATTTAGCGACTACTTTAAGATACGTTCGCAGCTGTCAGTCGCTATTAATAGTATCTGCGTCCGAATATGCGGTCGCTGATAGTCTTGGTCGCTGATAGGTCTTTTTCTTGTAGTGATCGAATATCTATGATCTTCCTTGGCGAACTGATACGGTGCAATATATCTCTTAGGTGGTTTACCCTACCATACAATTTTTCTATAACTCTACTCTGGTTATTTGTTTTCATTCTTGTCTATGTACTACAGAGATTAATGGAAGAGTTTACAAGTTAACCAAATAACTTCTTTCAGTTACATAAAGGATATCGCATCCTGTCAGAGTTCCTTAAATCAGTTGCTTGAAGGTACGATATGGTTAATATGGCCACTTATAAAAGTTTGATGCTATTGTAGGAGATTTATATTGATATGAATTTTGTTTTGTTCGAGAAATCAGAAATATATTTATTAATTTTGGTTATTACCCGAATAACAGAATAGTAAATTCGGTTATTCGGTAATTCGGTTAGTCGGTAATTCGGTTACTTGTTCGGATACTAAAATTGTACAAATTTTGGTTTTCGGTTATAACTGAATAGCCTATTCTGTGACACCCCCAAAATAGGTATACATCACCCATTCTGAGTCGCCAAGTACATGGTACAAAATATAAATACAAACTTAATTATACAACTACCGTGTAACATAAGCTAAGAGTTTTAACACGAATATTATCTTCTAGACAATATCCAAACTCAAATGGAGTCCTCATTACAATTATTATCACACTATTTTAAAATAGTAAGGACTACTACATCCACAATCTCGAACCGTCACTCCATTCCCCGACTAGTCTCGGCTACGTTCTCATTTCCTGAAGAGAACAATGAAAGCAAAAGGGTGAGCTCAACTAGCCTAGTAAAAAATATTATGACTAAGATAATGCAGAATAAATTATCGTTAGCCTTCAACAAAGTTATACTGGTAGAATACAATAAACAACAAGTTTAACTGCAGCGGAACAAACAATCCATTAGAAGATTCAAGTAGAGCATTATATCTACTATCTTCTATGATTTAAAAGTTTATCATTAATTTTATCGCTGAGACTCATCTAAATAAATAATCCACATCACTGAATTATCCATGCACTACGGGCCAAGGATATTCATTATTATCACCAATGGTCAAAATCATACCAACCACTGTCCATCAATGCACTACAGGCCAATAATGACTTTTACCACATCATTTATAACATTACGGGTCATGATTATACCTAATAATCTCTAGTCATAATCATACCAATCAACATTCCATCTATGCACTACGGCCAAAGATGACTTTCATCACAATATAAGCATGAGGATGATGAAAATGATATAAGAATTCAATTAAATGAGAGCAATGATAAATTTTACAGATTTATAATTCAATTTATCCATAATTTAATAATGTCCAAATTATCAACATGATACTGCTTTGTGGAGTAAAATTCAAGAATAATATTGTATCAAAAATAATTTGGACAGAAAAAATTAATTTTTGTCATGAATAATACCCCGAGTGAATAGTATCCAAGTGAATAGTACCCCATGAATAGTAATTCGGGAATAGTACCTCGTGAATAGTACCTCAGCATGAAAAGATCAAAATTTAACAAGAACGTTCAGAAAAATATTCTTGTGAAATGATACTAGATGAAGCGCAATTTCAAGGATATTCTACTAATTTCAAGGAGTATAGAAGCAATACTTAACAAGATGAGTATAGAATTCAGAATCTGAAATTAAATAATATTACTTACATACTACAGAGTATGGAAGAAAATATTATTTCATACGAATATTGAACAAAAATAATATCCCTTAATTATGAATACAAAAGAAATAATACCACTTACGAATACGAAAGAAATAATACCCCTTACGAATACGAAATAAATAATACACCTTACGAATACAAAAGAAATAATACCTCTTACGAATACGAAAGAAATAATACCTCTTACCTTATTAGGAGATTGAATACTGCAATAGTGTAGTGACAGAATACTCTTCTTCTTTCTATCGTATTCTCTTTCTACAGAATTCTCTTGTGAGTCGTAGTGAATTGAAGATAATGAAAGAAGAAATAAGCTTCTATTTATAGAAGATTTCTAGCTTAGCCCTTGCAATGTGAAGAGGCAAGTGGCTTGACGACTGGTAATGTGAAAAGAAAAGTGGTTTGACGCCTGTAATGTGAAACAACAAGTGGTTTGACGCCTATAATGTGAAACAACAAGTGGTTCAACGCCTGTAATGTGAAATGACAAGTGGTTCGACGCTTGTAATGTGAAACGACAAGTGGTTCGACGCCTGTAATGTGAATTAAACGACAAGTGATTCGACGCCTGTAATGTAAAACGACAAGTAGTTTGACGTCTGGTAAAGGCAAGTACTATTAGCGAAAGTGACTCTTAGATGATAACATATGGGCCCCATAGAATAAACCAAACTTACAACAAATGTCTCATAACAAACTTCTTATTTATATCAAAGATTGAATAAATATTTACCATAAATTATTTTATCTTCAATCAACACATTTTTTTAATCTTTCAACAATTATTCATCATTGATATTATAACTCACTATATTGACAACTAGATCATTCTCAGGAAAGAGGGGGCTTTCCGATAAGGACTTCTCCTTATTGGCGCGCAATTAGGTGACCAAACCCCTTTCCTCGACAGAACTTTTTAGACATCGTCAATAATGCAAATAATAATATGAATAACTTTGTCATCTCAATTATTGATTTAATAATATAAAATATTGTTCAGATGATACTGTGACAATAATTGAACCAATAATGTGAGATACTATGCAGCAATTACTGTAGCAATAATTGAGTATAACTGAGTGACTTCTCATGTAAGCATCAATAATCAATATCGTGTGCTACTATGCAACCACGCGTATTATTGTACTTTTATCACCGGGTATTTCAACAGTTAACGGTAAAACTTTCGCCGTTATTTTTATAAAAAGATAATTCTGTCGTTTTCTAATTTTGACAATAATTTCGTTGTGGGGTCCACCAATGATTGTGTCATCGTACAAATATTCCCCGACAAAAAGAATATTCCCCGACCAAACGAATATTTTATAACAACTTACTTACTTTGCAAAATTTATAAATATTACCACAACTATAATATTATATCAAATCCACACCATAATATTCAAAATGATATTTAGAGCAAATTAATCCGTATTCATAAAAGTTGGGATCTTACATATTCAGTTCAATTATAACTGAATGATCAGTCCTAACCTCCCCCACCACCCCCACAAAAAGAAATCAACGTCGAATAACCCACAATCACCCCAAAAATACCACCACTGAAAAAATACCATCGAATCAACCCAAAATCACTACCAAAAATCAAATATTTCATGGCTACATAAAATCAACACCACCAGCTCCACTAGATCCACAACTATTACCAACATATACCACCACTATGTCATCAAATTTGTGAATTGGGTGAACTGAGGATATAGAAGAGAGAGAATAAAGAAAATAAACAAAGAGAGAGAAAGAAAAGACTTGAGAATGAGCAGAAGAGAGATAACATCGTTTGTCTATCTGGAAGTTTTTTAACCAGAATGACCTAGTTGAATTACGTTTTACAACATTAAGGATATTTAGGGACAAAAAAAATTCGGACTAAATGGGTCAAACGTGAAAATCTTAGGGGCAATTATGCACCTTTGCCCAAGGTATAAATATTTTTGTTCTTAAAAAAATAAAATAAAAAACATAAAATGAAAGATAACTAAGTCATTTATTATAATCTATTAATATAAAATAAAATAAAAATATTTATTATTTATATAATTTAATGGAACTATTAATTTTTTTTAATTTTATTTTATCTATTTTTATTGTCTATAAATTGTAGGGGTGAGCATAGTGCGGTTTGAAATCCAAACAACACTTGAAACTGCTTAGGTACGGTTTGACAAATCCAAAACCGCATATAAAATCGCTTGTAATTGGTGCGGTGCAATTTTAAATTGTGCGATGCAGTTTTATTTGGTGCGATTTTAATTCTAAAATCAAATAAAATAATAAAATTTTAAGCAATTTACTAAATAAGCAGAAAATTTAACTATCTTCAATCCGCACTAGGAATTTTCATATCCATTATTTAAATAATTTATCAGGACAATTAAAATTTTAAAAAACAACATTCAGTGACAACAGATATGTTGGGCCATAATCCTTTTCCTTATTGGGCAAGACTTAATGGGCTCCTCTCCAGGATCATGTTATGCTAAGTCCTGGTTGGTCCGAATGGTTTGGGCCCAGTTACTTGATCATTTTATTGGGTTCTTTCGGTTGGATCCGGTTACTTGGGTCATTTCCATTATTTGGGCTTAGTCATTGAATTGGCTCATTATACAAATTGTCACTTAATCCAACTTTGACCAGTAATCATTATGTCAAATAACAGTTGACTATTGTGTCTGCCACTTTGCTGTATGGCATTAATGAGGATGGGACTCAGATGACCGGCGGTGGAAAATAGTGGTAGCAGGTGTGAAAGTAGTCTGCTTACTTTCGGCTGAAATGACCGAAAGTGAGGGAAAAAGGTGTCAGGAGATGGTGGGTGGCACAGTAAACCGGGAGTGGAGTATGCATGGGGCTAAGATCACATAAGAGGGTAAGTAACACACACATTTCATTATGATTCTTATTCTATCTCTCAGGCATTAGATAATATTTTTCTCTCCATTGTTGACCTTGTGATCGCCTGTACTGACTCTCACGCCGGAGCTATCCCTCGACGGTCAGGCCGTCAAGCTTTTGGTGTTGACTTGTTGAACTGTGCAGGATATTGGACGCGTCTTGGTGATTGTGACGTGGAGAAAGATCTTGGCGTTAACATTGGCACTAGAAGGAGGGCTGAGTTCTAGTGTCCTGAGTATTTTCAATCACGCATCGTGTTTGTTCTACGTCCAATATTCATGGTGAAGAGTAGAACACCTACACTGAAGGGCGTAGAAAGGGTCGCCAAAGGAATCGATACCACGAGTGTCTGCATCGAGGATCGTTTGGGACCGTGAATAAGTGTTCATGCTAAGACAGACGTCAAACAACTCTCTCTCAAGATTTTTGGTCAAAGGCGGTGGGCAAGGCTAAACGTAGGTTAGTCTTCCCGATCGATAAAGCGTTTGGCCGCCATTTGGAAGCAGTAGAAGGCACTTCGCCTAGAACTCGATCTGAGAGAGGACTGGATGAAAAAGCTTCACGATGGCTAAGATGGCGGATGAGGCGGATAGAGCTATGGAAATACTCTTGAAGCAACGACAGGATATAGCTGAGCAGATGGCCCGGATGACAGAGTTGAGAGATGAAGAGCTCAGTTATAATCAGTCCGAAGAGCAAGGACACCGAAGTGGAAAAGAACCTGTTCATTCAGGACGAGAGTCTCGAGGCCGAAATCGAGAAAGAAGAAGATCCCGAAGCCCTACTCCTCAAAGATCGAGGAGGGTACATCACCCTGTCGATTCTAAGGAGCAGGGTCGGAGAGAACGAAGAGGTCGATCCAGAGATCATACTCCTGAAACCACAAAGAAAGCCCTTGTTATTGCACATTCTCGCCTTAGTGCTCGAGCTCAAAGACGAAGAATATCTAGAGATCGTACTCCCGAGAGTCTACTGAGGGTACACCACCCTGTGGACACTCGTCATCGAAGAAGCCCTTCTAGAATTGAAGGCTCTATTGTAAGAAACCGGTCTACTCAGAGGAGGAAGGAGTCACCGGAAAAAGAAGCATCATCTCAACCAGAAGGTGTAGAGTATTTGGTCAAAGAGTTAAAAGAACTTCGGAAGCAGCTTGCCGAAGTACAAAAAATGAAGGATACTTCGGGAAAGAAGGCATCCCCCTTTTCCACGGAGATTCTTAAAGAAAAAGCTGACCCCACCAAGAAGTTGCCCCATATTGAGAGTTATGATGGATCAGGGGATCCCTATGACCACAGTCAGGCGTTCGACCGACTGATGGATTATTATGACTTTAGCGATGCTGCTAAGTGTCATACTTTTGTCACAACACTCAGAAAGGATGCCCGGCAGTGGATGGGGACTTTTCCCTCAGATTCAATTTCATCTTGGGCAGACATGTGCAGTAAATTTCATGCTCGCTTCGGGAGCAACAAAAGAAGGGGAAAACCAACTGGTTCGTTGGCTCAGGTTCGACAGTTTTCGAATGAGTCTTTGGGCCAATATGTGAAGAGGTTCCGTGAAGCAGTCGGCCAAGTGACAGACCTGAATGATCTACAAGCCGTTGGACTATTTTAGAATGGGTTAGATCTAATCAAATCAAAGAAGTTAGTGAAGAAGTTGATGTTTCATCACCCGAAGAGTCTCGCTGAGGCCTTTGACAAAGCTGAAGGTTATATCGTGGTGGAGGAAGCCATGGATGACCTCAAACGTCCCGCTTGAGGCCATTCGCTTAATGAGACGGATCGGGATAGAACCGATAGAGACCGAGAGAAAGAATGAGGGTAATAAAGACCGCGCTACGTGAAGCGGGTCGAAAAAAGTATAACAATTGGAGAGATGGTGGAGGACGTTCATCTCGCCCACCAAAAAGTGAATAGGGCGTACGACAAAGACTTAACACGACGCGAGTATTGTTATCTTGGATCAAATTAAGAATCAACCTATTTTCGAACCACCTCGAGATAACATTAAGCCCGGAAAAGGAAATTCTCGTAAGTATTGTGATTACCATCAAGCTTCGGGTCATGATACAAACGACTGTGCTAGTTTGAAGGACTTTATTGAAAGAAAGGTACAAGGCGGGGCTTTGATTCAGTATGTGGCTGCCAGAACTAATCAACAGCAGGACAGAGGGCCTGTTCCCGTAGCTCAACCAGTTCAGCAAGTGTTGCCAGCTCCGGAACAGCCTGCAAGGCACGTGGTAGATGTCATCACTGGGGGTACTTCTGGCAAATTCATTGGAAAGAAGCGCCGAAGCTACTTGGATTCGGTCATGACAGTGGCGGGTACCCTCCCGAAGACTGATAGACCTTATTCGAGTACGGTAATCTCTTTTACTGATGAAGATTACCCTTCAAAGTCATCGAACCGCACGAGGGATCACTGGTGCTGACTGCACAAGTGGGTTCGGTAGATATGAAGCGGATGATGGTAGATAATGGGTCTTTTGTAGATATTTTGTATGCCCACGCTTATCAGAGGATGCACTTAGATGGGCGAAAGATGGAGATAGGACAGGAGGCTCCTTTATATGGTTTTAGTAATGACCCGGTCAAGGTGGCTGGAACCATTGAACTACCATCATCTTCTTCTAACGGCCCCAACGGTAGAAATTATTTGTAAATTTTATGTTGTGCATGTAGATTCTGCTTATAATGCTATTTTGGGAAGGCCTGCTTTAATTGCTTTGCAAGCTGTGACCTCTATTCCTCATTTCAAAATCAAATTTCCTATGGCTCATGGGGTCGGCGAGGTGAAGGGGGACTTGGATCTGGCCAGAAGATGTTATAGAAATGTTGTGATCACTTCGGGAGTGGGAATATCGAAGCAGAAGCAGACTATGGCGATAGAGATCGAACCCTTTACAGAGAGTAGTTCCAAACCATTGGTCATGCCAGCTGAAGAAACAGAGGAGATAGAGCTCATCCCGGGCAAGGAGAACAAGACGGTGAAAATACGTTCAAGTCTGCCGGAACCTCTCCGGACGAACCTCATGGAGCTCCTGCAATGCTACGTTGATATTTTCACATGGGAGCCTCAGGATATGCCAGGAGTAAGCAGGGATATCGCTGAGCATCGGCTGGAGGTAGACCCGTCAAAGAAGCCAGTTCGACAAAAGAGGAGGATTTTCGCACCTGAACGTCAGTGAATAATTGATGAAGAGATTGCAAAACTGTTGGCAGCCGACTTCATTTTCGAGATTGACTACCCACAATTGATGGCGAATGTGGTGCTGGTGCAGAAGCAAAATGGTAAATGGCGAGTCTGCATCGACTACTGCTTGATCTAAATAAGGCTTGTCCGAAGGATTTCTACCCTCTACCCCACATTGACCAACTAATCGATGCTACTTCGGGGTATGCTTTATTAAGTTTCATGGACGCATTCTCTGGATATCATCAAATTTCCATGTGCAAGGAGGATATACCGAAGACGGCGTTCATTACGCATCGTTCGGTATATGCCTATAAGAAAATGACTTTCGGCCTCATCAATGCCGGAGCCACATACCAGAGGATGATGAACCATGTTTTCATATATCAGCTGGGCAGGAATGTGGAGGTGTACATCGACGACATGATTGTCAAGAGAATGTTGGTGCATAAACATCTGGATGATTTAGAAGAATGCTTTCAGACAATTCGTCAACACAATTTGAGATTGAACCCCACTAAGTGCACTTTCGGTCTAGGGGCTGGCAAATTCCTGGGTTATCTTGTCGGGTTAGAGAGGAATCGGCCAATCCAGAGAAGATTCAAGCGATCCCGAACATGAAGACTCCTCGGTCATTTAAAGATGTTCAACTTCCTGATGGAAGGATTGCGACTTTTAAGGAGGTTCATGTCCAAGTCGGCGAAAAGATGTCTCACCGTTCTTTGATACATTGAAAGGGGAAGAAGAATGCAAAGACGTTTCAATGGACTTGAGTGTGAGGACGCCTTTCGAGCATCAAGTCCTACTTATCTTGGCGCCTTTGTTGGTGAAGCCCGCTCCCCGCTTTGAACCCCTATATTTGTACTTAGCGGCTAGTTCGTTTTAGCGAGGAGCAGTTTTGGTGCGTGAAGTTGGGGGTAAGCAGCACCCGATTTATTATGTAAGCCATGTCCTTCGGGATGCTGAAACAAGATACCCGAACATTGAAAAGTTTGCCTTTGCTTTAATAATTGCTAGTCGAAAGCTTAGGCAATACTTCCAAGGTAGATTGGTAATAGTATATACAGATCAGCCTCTGAAGAAGATTATGGGCAAACCTGAGGTATCGGGGAGATTAGCTGCATGGACGATGGAGTTGTCACAGTTTTTCATTGAATATCATCCCCGAACCGCCATCAAAGGGCAAGCCTTGGCTGATTTTGTTGTTGAATGCTCGTTTTCTGAAGCTGATGAAGTTGTGGCAGAAGCTGAAGGATCGGATAGAGCAGTTGCAGTTCTTCAGCAGAAGCAGAGTTCGTGGACGCTGTATGCAGATGGGTCTTCTACCACGGACGTCAGTGGAGCAGGGATTATTCGACGAGTCCCGGAGGATTCCAGTCTGCAAAGAGCCATCGATTTCGATTCAAAGCGACAAACAACGGTTGAGTATGAGGCGGTACTTGCGAGGTTACGACCGCAAAAGAGTCTTGAAGTGCAAAGAATAATCATCTTCATGATTCTCGCTTAGTCGTTAAGCAACTTTACGGGGAATACGAAGCTCGAGGCCCAAAAATGATCAAATATCTAATGTAATTGAAGGAACAACTTCAAAGATTTCCAATCCTACAAGTTTCAAGGGTCGAGCGTAATAACAATTCAATTGTTGATGCACTCTCCAAATTAGCCACTACTTGGATGTTAACGCCTTTTGATGGGTTGGTGTATTTAGAAACTTTGCAACATCCTAGTGTCCATTATGAATCGGTAATGTGCATTGATTTTAACCAACCTATTTGTTGACTCCATATATAGAGTATCGGCGAGATGGCGTCTTACCTTCGGATCGGATGCTCGCCAAGAAAATCAAGTACAAAAGTGCTAATTTTGTTCTGATTGATGGGGATCTGTTCCGAAGAGCTTTCTCATCTCCACTACTGAAATGCCTGACTCCATCTGAAGCTGAATATGCTCTTCGGGAAGTACATGAAGGTATCTGTGGCGACCATATGGCGGCTAAATCTTTAGCTTATAAAGTACTTCGACAAGGATACTACTGGCCTACCATCTTCAAAGAAGCGACTAAATACGTCAAAAAGTGTGAGAAGTGTCAACTCAACAGTCCGATCCCACATCAGCCACCAGAAGAGCTATACTCGATTTTATCTCCTATACCCTTCGCTGTCTGGGGGGTTGATATACTGGGTCCACTACCAAAGGCAAAAGGTCAAGTCAGCTTTGTTATAGTTGCCATCGACTATATGACCAAGTGGGTAGAAGCAAAACCACTTAGGTTAATAACGGAACAGGAATGCTTGAAATTTTTGAAAGAATCAGTAGTATTTCGTTTCGGGATTCCTAAAGTGGTAATATCGGACAATGGACGTCAGTTTGTGGGATCGAAATTTGAAGCATTTTTGAAAGAACTGGGGATTCAGCACAGAAAGACTTCAGTGGCTCATCCACAGTCGAATGGACAAGTTGAAGTGACCAACAGAACGCTGCTGAATGGGATTAAGCGCAGATTAGACGAAGCCAAGGGCAGATAGCCAGAGGAGCTACTTAGCGTGTTATGGGCTTATCGAACTACTCTGAGGACTACAACGGGGGATTCACCTTTTAGATCGCTTTATGGTATCGATGCCTTAGTCCCAGTTGAAATTGGATCTCCAAGTCTTCGGGTCAGCCAATTCAGAGAGATCTACAATGAGGAAGGGCTTAAGGCCAACCTTGATTTGCTTGAGGAAATAAGAGAAACAGCCTTAATCAGATTGGCGGCCTATCAGCGAAGAGTGGCCAAGCATTATAACAAGGGAGTAAAGTTTCATAGGTTCGAAGTAGGAGATTTTGTCCTCAGAGAAGCCGAAGCATCTACACCTCAGAATCTGGGAAAGCTGATGCCAAACTGGGAAGGACCATATGAAATCACTGAAGTGCCGAAGCCGGGAACTTATCGATTGAAAGCATTAGATGGGTCAGCAATTAAGAATACTTGGCACCGCTGGCAAGCTTAGGAAGTACTTTCAAGAGAAATGATGTCGATATCTTTGAAGTCTCAGTAAATATTTATGTCATCATCAATAAAGTTCCTTTTTTCTCGAACAAATCTTGTCTTCATTCTTTGATCGCTTCAACGGGTTAGGAGGTTCTGGTGGACTCATTTGGCCATTCGATGGCGACCTTTTCGGCAGTGGTCCTTATGAGTTTGTCGTGCCCTTCATGGTAGGCAAACGTCATTGGTGTTGGGGAGGTTCGGGTGGAATCACCGGCCATTCGATGGCAGCCTTTTCCGCAAGTGGTCCTTATGAGTTTGTCAGGCCCTTCGTGGTAGGCAAACGTCATTGGTGTTAGGAGGTTCGGGTGGACTCGCTGGCCATTCGATGGCAGCCTTTTCGGCAGGTGGTCCTTATGAGTTTGTCAGGCCCTTCGTGGTAGGCAAACGTCATTGGTGTTAGGAGGTTCGGGTGGACTCGCTGGCCATTCGATGGCAGCCTTTTCGGCAGGTGGTCCTTATGAGTTTGTCAGGCCCTTCGTGGTAGGCAAACGTCATTGTTGTTAGGAGGTTCGGGTGGACTCGCTGGCCATTCGATGGCAGCCTCTTCGGCAGGTGGTCACTTAGACCTTGTCAGGCCCTTCGTGGTAGGCAAGTGTCATCTTTAAGACGTTGTCAGGCCCTACGTGGTAGGCAATTGTCGACACTTAGACCTTGTCAGGCCCTTCGGGGTAGGCAAGTGTCATCCTTTAGACTTTGTCAGGCCCTTCGTGGTAGGCAAATGTCATCTTTTGGTTTTGTTAGGCCTTTCGGGGTAAACAAATTCTGATGAAGTAGATCTGTCTCACACTTCGGTAACTAATAAGTATCCCTTTACTTTATTACCTAAATTTTTTTCTAAGTGTTGAGTTCGAAAGCTTCATTCTTAAACTTCATCTTATCTGTTATATGACATGTTTAGTTGTTACTTAACAGTTCGGGTTCAGCCCATGAAGGAGTTTGTGCATCTTTTCACTTAAATAAATATTGGAGTATTGGCAAAAAATAAATATACCGAAGTCATAAGGAATGAAGCAATTTTCATTAATATTTAATCTAATTACAATATAGAATAATTTTTATAAATACAATAAATTAAAGACAGAAAAAATAAAAACAGGAATATCAGCTTCAGGCGCCATCTTCGTCGTCTAAAGAATCAACTAAGGATGGGTCCAAGTTGGCTACAGACAGCTTTTCCTTGCCACGAATTCGGCAAAGCTCGTAACTCTCGGAATATATCTTCATTATTTCCCCGTTGATTTCGTCCGAGTTCCGATACTCTTCACATATTTTTTTGCGAAGGTCGTCGGTTAAAGGAGGTCCAAGGTCCCGAAGAGCCTTGAGTTCTCGGATTTCCTCTTCGAGTTTGAGCCGCCTATTCATGTGATTTAGTCTCTGCGCCTCCGACTTATGGATGGTCTTGGTCGATCTTAGCATCGCCTTTTAATTCCTCGATCTTCTCCATCCTTATCTCGCTCCTCCGAACCAAGTCAACATTCATTTTGACAATCTCTTCGTGCTGTGCTTTGGTTGACTTTAGTTCTTCATTGGAGGCCTTCACATCTCCCTTGGCTTGCGCTAACTCTTTTTGAAGACCTTCATTCGTATGAAGAAGGCATTCACGTTGAGTCTTCTCTTTAGCCAAGGCAGACTTCAGAAGGGCATTCTCCTTCCTCAGGGCCTCTTCCTCAGATTTGGCTTCGAGGGACCTCGGACGAAGACGCCCGAATACAGCATTGGCCTATGTGTTTCCAATATTATTTGATCAGTTTTCAGATATATAAGTATGAAGATAAATTCAAAAATAAAGAAGAGACTCATTTACCTTCGCCAAGTAGCTCATGCCTTCACTAAGTAGATCCCCATTCGAACTGTTCCCGAACCGATGATCGTTGGTTTCACGAACAAAGGTGTTGAACAGTTGGAAGGGAAAATGGGCATTGAATCGGGGCCACATTGTTGGGGAGGCCATGGCGTCCTAATCGACTTCGGTAGTTGGTTGTCTTGGAGGAGAAGGTGGAGGTTCATCGCGAACTGGTGAGGGGTCCGCGTGTATGGTTTCGGGAGAGGGGGATCGAGCGGGAGTGCGTTCAAGAGTTGGCGAAGGTGCAGAAGATGAACCAGGGTGGCTGTCTGATGGATGTTTTCTTTTTCGGGATGGAGTAAGGACAGACCCGGTTGGTTCATCGTCAGGCAAATGGATTTCTGTGGACGTAGTAGGTGGAGTGACAGCCGAAGAGGTGGGAACTCGGAGCTCTTCGGCTGTCAGGGGGGTTATCTTGGTTCTTATTTTCTTTACACGAAGGACCTTAGCTCGATCGTGCAAAGGAATATCAAGTAGGCTCCTCCTTACCGGGGTAGGTTCAGAAGTTGGAGGATTGGGGTTAGTTGAGAAGGTTGTTTGGGGGGGTTGCTTCGGGAAGTGTTTCAGGGTCACTTTTAGGGTTTGTTTCTGATTGGGTGGATTTGGATCGTTTGGCGGATCTTTTTCTTCGGCGAGGTCTGAGGTTTTCTTCGGGTATGTTGGGTTCGTCAGTTTGAGGTTCGTCAGTTTGAAGGGAAGAAGTTGGTGGATCGGTGGTAAGGGGTTAACCTGGGAAGATTCTTCGGCCGGATGCTCTTCACTTGCATTTGCATTCATCCCTGCTAAAAAATCTTCCAGGTCTCTCACCTCCAAGGGAGTCGGTTTGATCAGAGACACTGCAAAAACACATGTATTAGAACCTGTATCACTTATATAGCTCAGAAATTATGTTATAAAGTTATTTAAAACTTACATTTGTGGTCGTATAGCCAGGCTTGTTTGGTCAGAAGTGTGAAACTCCATTCTTTTGGAGGAATCTTCTTCAAAAAGTCTGCCATCTCCCTCACCCGTCCTTCGGATATGTCTCCAAAGTCAGCAGAGACCCGGTCAGAGGTAGTCCAGTCTGGAAGAGAAGAGATCTCGGGTCCCGTGATGAAAAATCACTTCTCATGCCAACCCTTGTTGCTGGAAGGAGTATCCATCAGGGGTCTCCTCTCGAACCTGGTGTTGGGTCGGGGAGACTGCTTGCTCAACATTTTAAAGCCTCGTTCTCGAGACCTACCAGCAGAAAAGAGGGTGAAGAAGATGTCGATAGAGGGAGCAATCCCTAGTTCATGGCAGAAGGCAATAAATGCCAGGATGTGGATGTAGGAGTTGGGCACTAACTGGGCGAAGCCCACTCCTATGAACCCTAGGAGGGTAATGATAAAGACATGGAGAGGTAGGCGAACCCCTTTTCGTGAAAGTGACAGTATGGCGGGCCAAGCGACCCAGCGTCCGGTCATTTGATACATACGCTCTTCGAGAGCGGGGCCCTTATAGGCGTATATATCGGGAATCGATAACGAGTCCCGAGCATGAATATCTCGATTCCGTGATCGAGGACCGGATGTTGGCATGGGGAACCTGCCCCCCGTCCTCAAAGAAATCGGGTCGAGGCGGAGAAATCGAGAAGGATTTCCCCCCATAGTTGTTGATTGGGGGTTGGAACTCGAACCCTCTTGGTTAGGGTTTGGGTTTGGCGAAACGATACTGATAGGAGTCGCACGAAGGGGAGAGTTTTGGCCAGAGGTTACGGTCACCATTGTTAAGATTTTGTGAAGCAGAGAAAAAAGTTTGCAGAGGAGGAGAAAGCTCAAAGGTTCAAATTTTAAATTAGCAGGTAAAACCATCAGAATTGGTAAGGTTTACCTTTTATACTGACAGTTACACGGTAATTGAGGGCGGCACATTTAATTCACTGCAATGATTATGAATGGGAAGAGGTTTCGTCCGTTTTTAGATCTAAATATCTTCACCTATGTGGGCTTACGTCTATTGGGCTTCCCACTTCCATTCCTGATATCAATTTGGACCGATTTTGATGGACTTTGGTGAATTTCACTTTGGATCTCTTATGACTTATCATAGTTTGTTATGTCCTGGGCCTATACTATTTATAGTCTTTCATTAAACACCTTGTTTAATATAAGACTAGGGGTAATCATTGGGTATGTCATCATTTTCCTTATTGAATTTTTAAACTTAATGGGCTCTCTCTCGGATCATGTTATCTTAAGTCTTGGTTGGTCCGAATGGTTTGGCCCATTACTTGATCATTTTATTGGGTTCTTTCGGTTGGATCCTACTTTTGGGTCATTTCCATTATTTGAGGCTTAGTCGTTGAATTGGCCCATTATACAAATTGTCACTTAATCCAACTTTGACCAAGAATCATTATGCCAAATAACATTGACTATTGTATTCCGCCACTTTCTTTGCATGGCATTAATGAGGATGGGACTCAATGATGGCCGTGGCAAAACAATTAGTAGCAGTGTGAAAGTAGTCTGCTTACTTTCTACCGAAATATGCCCCTAAGTGAGGGAAAAATGTGTCGAGAGATGGTGGGTGTACGATGGCAAGAATTGGAGTATGTATGGGGCTAAGATCACATAAGAGGTAAGTAAAACACACATTTCATTATGATTCTTATTCTATCTCTCTCGCGTTAGATAATATTTTTCTCTCATTTGTTGATCTTGTGATCGCTTCTGTCTTGACTCACGCATGAAGCTATCCTCGACTGATCGGTAAAAGTCGAACTTTTGGTGTTGACTTGTTGAACTGTGCAGAATATTGAACGCGTCTTGGTGATTGAGACGTGGAAAAAGATCTTGGCGTTAACAAGATATATACAAACAAATAATTTTGTGCAACCTTTGAAACCGATCACAGTATTCCAACAGAAACATTCAGATCTACGTGATCAACAAAAGTTGCAACCTCTCACAAGAAAAACAGTCCACAAAATTCACAACAATACATATATGACACAAGTTTCAAAAACAATTAAAACAATAATTTTTTTTATAATATTAATTAAATTTATCAATTAAAAAAATTGAGTATAGATTGTCTTTGTACTCCATCCGCCTTTGTATAAATACATACACACATGTTGCGATTTTAATTTTATACTTGCGATTCTGATTAGTAACAAAATTAAAATTATAAATTTGATTTTTTAACCTAATTAACATCGGCATATATGTTCAAACCGTTAGTGCAATTTTAATTAATGTGATTTGTATAATTTTAATGCGGTTTGGTTTCTAATTTTGTATCTTATTCAAGCATAATAAATTGCGTCTTTTTGCCCTTTTTAAGGAGTACTATTATTGATCTCGTTACTCGTACTTCAATACCAGACTATCCAACAGGACCACCACAATATCCAGAAAATTGGCCTAAATTTTTGTTTTTAGTTGAATCAATATCCATAGATCTTCAATCATGGCGAAAGAGTTCAACGTACCGCCGGTGGTTTTCCCATCCGGCGGAAACCCCGGAACCGGCTCCCAGCAGCGTCGACTCCCAACGGCGCCATTTCAGCCGCCACGCTCTTCAAATCCAGGCATCCCCTTCATGTCATTCGACATTGGCTCCGCCGCCGCTTCATCCACGTCGTTCTCCATCCCTCAATTCGGTGCCGGAAACATCGGGATCGGCACCGGATTCGAAGACGAACCACCTCTTCTCGAAGAGCTCGGCATAAACACCAAACAAATTTGGAACAAAACAATCTCAATCCTCAATCCGTTTAGAGTAAAACCAGATCTCCACGAAGATGCAGACTTATCTGGTCCTTTCCTCTTCCTGATGGCATTTGGGTTGTTTCAATTACTCGCCGGAAAATTACACTTTGGGATAATTTTGGGATGGGTTATTGTGTCGGCATTGTTTCTGTATGTTGTGTTTAATATGCTAGCGGGTCGAAATGGGAATTTGGATTTGTACCGGTGTTTGAGTTTGATTGGATACTGTATGCTGCCTATTGTGATTGTATCAGCAATATCATTGTTTGTGCCTCAAGGCGGGGCTGCGATTTTGGCAATTACTGGTGTTTTTGTGATATGGTCTAGCAGGGTTTGTACCGGACTTTTGGTTGAGCTGGCTTCTTGCGGCGATGAGCATCGTGGATTGATTGCATACGCCTGTTTCTTGATTTACATGCTGTTTTCTCTGCTAGTGGTATTTTGAAAAGAGTTGTTACAATTAATAGGGGATTATTTTTTAGTGTTTCTTGATTTATATGCTGTTTTCCCTGCTAGTGGTATTTTGAACAGAGTTGTTACAATTAATAGGGGATTATTTGTTAGGTTTGTACTGTGATTTTTTAAGGAAATGAAGGTTTAATCTTCTTGAGTTTACCTGGCAGACTGGAAATATTTCACTGGTTTATCAGTTGTTAAATTCAAGTTTTCTTATGGAATAATTATTGTTTGGTATTATTTTGTTTATTTATGTCCATAGTATATGTGCGTAGTTGTCCGGTTCATGTAGTGTGATTATAATGGAATTATATCCAATCACAAGAAATATATTCAATCAATAGTGTATATTAGCTTTGTACCGTGATTTTAACGGAAATGAAGGTTTATTCTTCTCAAGTTTACGTGGCAGACATGAAATAATTCACGGGTTTATCAGTTGTTAATTTCAAGTTTTGGTACCAGATAATTATTGCGTGGTATTATTTGTTCAGTTATTTCTATATATTATGTGTTTAGTAAATAGAGTGCGTCTTAGTTCATGTATTTTTTGGCCTGATGATGATAGTGGTGGGTTATTTTGGATTAATATTTATTCTGCTTAGTGAATACTGGATATGTGAAGCTTTAAATTACTTATTTATGCATGCATTTTATTAGGTTCAATGGGCAGACATTAAATTATTTGTTGAATCATATGCTGTTAAGGTTTATGAGTAAGTTACTGTGGGAATTTGATGTGTTTTTGTTTAACACTTAGTAGAATGGATATTGAATGATGTAATCCTGTTAATAAGGTGGAAATCCATCAAAGACTTCCATATTTGTCGTGCATCAGCTACTCTCTCTTGTGCTAATTGAGTACTACGCCCAATTAATCTCTAGACTAGACTATATGTAAACTTTAAGTTTTCTTAAAAATAAGAACTCCCTCCCCCCTCCCTCCTCCGCTCCCCCGCCCCCCCGCCCTCCCACTCTCTCTCTCTCTCTCTCTCTCTAATTGAGAACTGGAATTCTTATTTCTGTCGCAACCTTCGACCACCTTCGAGGAGGCATGTAAGGCATCTCTTTGAAGCCTATACTGCTTCTTTCAGTAATTAAAGAAAAATACCACTTGAAAATACCTGTTTTGAGATTCTTTGGAGCTCTTACATGTCGCCTTTACTGTCAGAACGCACCGCATATTGTCAGAATCTGATTCACGACCCACTGAATAAAAACAGATAGACAGTTGGAAGTCTAATGCTGATGCATGGGTCGAATAATTGCTCAGACTCGTCTCCGCCAGCATGATGGTTTTTTTCTTTTTTCTTTTTTCTTCTAATACATTTCATATAATGAAATGCATTTTGTTAAATTCAGTGTTTATATCTGGATTTAGATTTTCTTTCATACATAAATTGCTGTATTTCTTCCTTATTCTATTTATATAGAAAATTAATTGATGTGTGTATGGGGTAGCCAGTTAAATGTTGGGCTGGAAGCTGTTTGCTAGGGGTGACCTGTGAAGAATGCAGTTCTGTCTGAACAACATCTTCATCTGTTTGGTTTAACAAGCTCTTGTTATATATTCAGGTAGTTAAACTGATTTCTGTCTTCATCTGTGTAAAAGTAGTCATGATCCTTTCATATATATAAAAATGTATGGATTTAGCCAAAAACTGCAATTAATATTAAATTGGAAACGTTGTTCATGTTGAGATATATGTTTGTGAGTAGTAATTGTGGTTGCTAACTTAATTATAGAATATCATAGACACTAAGAATATGAGATTGGTGATATTTATTTTGAAACCAAATGTTTATTATTATAGTATTTATCATAATCTTGTAGTTAACATTCACATAAAATTTTCTTAGATTTTTATTTATTGATATCATTTATATTCTTTTAAAGATAATTTAGAGGAAATAGGTAAAAGATGTTTTAAATTGCCAAATTTAGTGTTCCCGAATGAAACTTACCATTTTGTGGAAAGTTGGTACTAAAACACCATTAACTACCATGCTAGATTTTCTGGAAACTCTATTCCAAACAGTTGGTAAAAAATGTCTACTTTCAGATTTATGTTTGGGGTTGTGACCCCCATTCAATTTTTCATTCCCTATGCAAACCTAATCTAAATATTCATTTATGTGTCAGTTAATGATTTTTATTTTTTCTAAAAAATAAATATATGGCTTTCCCTTTCATTTTCATTTTGGTATGTACACACGTAAGGAAAAGAAATAAAGGTCTTTTTTGAATCTAAATCCTTTTTGCTACTCGTCAAGGTAATATTTGTCCTAGGAAAACAAAGGCAGCATTCTGTTTGAACAGTGATAGTTATGCTTATGACATGCCATCTTGACTTAGATGCTAGGTAATGATAGTGTATAATAGTTGAGACTTGCCTAAAACAAGAGAAAACACTTATGTTACAGTACACATTCTTGAAAACGTACTACGTACTCATTCCTTTATTTCTAAGACTTTTGCACTGTTGCTAGGTCATCTTGAGCCCAGAAATACTCTATTCAAGTCTAGAACTAGACTTTCTTTCAGTTTCTTGGTCTGCTGAAAAGTAATACCTTGCTTTTATTCCTTTTAAGGATGCGCTGACCTAACTTAAGATTTCAGTTCTATATCATTGGAATAATTTAGGCATTAGGTTGTCATCTCATGCTGCATCTTTAGCTTCTACAATTGCAATCTTTATCTCTTTTCTAGATAAGAAAACAGGAAACACTCCACCGGTTTATCTCTATTCTATTAGTCAAAGATGGGAGAACATAGTACTAGGATGCCCTTTGTTGTTCAAAATGAATAGTTTCATTTTTATAATTTTCTACTTGTTCCAGAATCTTTTTTCTATGTATAGAATATAAATATAAAGGTCCGGATATTTATTCAATTCATCTCAAGATTCCTGTAATAGGATCCTCTTTGGTCAAATTATTATGTGGAAGTGCTAGTGTAATAACCGAATTTTTTTGAATATTATTAATAAAAAAGGTCGAATATTTATTTGAATATAATTAAATATTGTTGGGCATGAGTTATAGAAACTCGATTCAATTAAGTATTGAGGAATATATGACAGAAAGGCAATGTGATAAGACTGGTAAAGATCTTAACGTAAAGCATATCAGAATTGTTAGTGTGGCATAATGAAGGACTAAGAGATTCACCAAGTGAATTAAGAGAGAAACAGTTTAATAAGAGAAAGATTAATTATGTGTAATTTTATATAATGGAATGATTAAGTAACTCCATGCATGAAATGAATAGGATATTTAATTAGTAGTATTATCAATTTGGGATTTAATTCATGCTAGGTGAAATTGGAATGGTGATAGTGGTTGGAACTGGCATGTAGCTAAACTAGTTTGGCACTGCCAGTTTGATTTAATTCAGCTGCACCCTTCCTGCAGTACAAATTGGCGCAGCTGCGCCAGTGGTCAAAGGTTGGAAGTTGGGTAATGTGTGACATTATTAAAATCATATAATAAGAGTAATTTTAATGATAATCATTAAGTACCAAGTAGCACAATAAAGTCATGTGTGACATTTTAATACAGAAATAGTAATTAATTGTGCATCTCAGAAATTCGGAAAGGAATTGAATGTCATAAAAATAGACATTTAGTATTGGATAGTATTATAATATTGAAGTATGTGTACTAATAATATCTATGGAGAATACCCGGTTAATAATACATAACTGCATTATTTTATCTGCATTAAATATTAAATTATGTATACCCAATGGACATGTATTATGTCAGGAATAAGCATGTGAATGATATTCCTATTTTCATATGACTTGATTATGATATATATATGAATGAATATGCAAGAATGCTTGCACTAAGAAAAGCTGTAAAGTCCTTTGATAGATAATAGGAACATATGTACAAGGACTTAGAATGAATTGATCAAATATGTTAGGTTGATCCTACGCAAGCAAAACAGCTTTGTAAAGTCCTTAAAAAGAAATGATGTACAAGGACTATAAACATAGAAAGATCAAGCTTGTTAGGTTGATCTTATAATGTAATAGATAGGCTTGTCTGATCGTCGAGCACTGCACCAAGAATCGTAGTCTGCCAGGAGAGTCAAGAAAAACTCGAGAGCTATCAAAGCAGAATCGTAGTCTGCAAGATAGTAGATCTCGGAGTTCGTAGACTGCTAGGAGAAACGAGGAAGGATCGTAGTGTGTCGAGGAGAACTTCCTCAGAGCCGTAGTCTTCTGAGGAAGTCATGTTCAGAATCGTAGAGACAGCCTGCCTACAAGCCGATCGAGCATCTGCCAAAGCCAAGTCAAGAATCGTAGACTACAGTCAAAGTCATAGAGTCTACTAATTATATAAGAGGCAGAGATCGTAGTCGAGTAAGATCAGATAAAGACAACAAGCACAACGACAGAAATCGTAGAGTGTCAAGATCTGATCTTGGAGTCGTAGTGTCTGCACAGCCGAAGCTAAATCGTATAGTGTAGAACTGAGACTTCAAAGGATGTGCTCATTAACGCCAAGGCGTAATCGTGAGAGCAAACACGATTCTCAACATTTTAGCACTCCCAGAATATCCAAAGGAACGAAGCCTCTGGTTGGTACTGCAAAGATACATCCCACCTAAAAGGAAACTAGAGAGCACTCAAAGAATGACATGTAAGCTAACAGAAGGTCTAAGCACCAACTCAATCAACATCCAAATTAAGTTGAGAAGTCATTCGAGATGAAGTCTTTCAGAAGTTGATCAGAAGAAAACTTCATGAATCACTAAGGAAAGTCGATGAAGTCACCGATGGTCATCAAGTAAATAGAAGACGACGATCTTGAAAGTAACCAGGATCGTAGTGTTTGCCAGAACAATGAAAGAACTGAATGGAGTGTACACAAAGATACTGGTCAGCTTCTGAAGAACAAGGCTAACGTGATTAAGCATTGGGTCAGTCCATTGATGATAAGTGAACGAGAGATCACAAGGAGAAAGCGAGCTAGACACGCCACAAATTTGAAGTGTCTTGCTATTCAGAAGGGGCCAGAACAAAGAATCAAGCCATCAGTTTCAGAGAGCAGTCAAGGTAAACAAAAGTGATAAAGTACTGCACAAGAAAAGGAAGAGGTGTTCCACATTGGAGAGCTAATGAACACTCTTCAAAGATCGTAGTGTTAACTCTACACGTCAATGAGCAACAGTCAACAAGACACTACGATCAGGTCCAAGAAGATGTGCATCAGAATCGTAGAGTTCGAACAACTGAGGATTGAAGCATTGACAACGGTTCAACCCGAAGATTGATATTCAAACAAAGCTTATTGAGATCATCGATGCAAAAGGACAACCTCTGATCGAGAAATCAGAAGGAGGTAATAAAGTCGACTACCTGCCCGAGATATAAAAGTGACATCTCTGATGGGGTAGATGAAACAGTAGACTGCAGTGTCAGAAAGTCATGTCATGTCACATCTACAGTCTACACCAAATAACTCGAGATCTGCTAAGCAATTCAAAAAGCTTTTAATGGCTACTTTCCAACGGGAAGATTGGGAAGGAGTATAAATTAATAGAGCCTCAAAGATCAAAAGTTGCTGATGATTGCTAAGTTGTAGAATCGTGGAGTTGTTGGAATGCTATTGTTGACTCTACGAGTTCCACCAGAGATTAACAGAACAAGTCTCAGTGACAGTGAGACTACATAGGTGGAAGTGAAGCAGCTTTCAAGAAGGACTGAAACAGACTAGAGCTTCACTCAACAAAGATGAGAATGCCACTGAAGATGACAGCTAAGCTGAGAGCCGAGAAGGACAAGAGGATATCATTCAAAAAAGTGGTAGAGTACAAAGAAGATCAAGAAAACCACTCTACAGATCACCATGAACCAAAGGCTTAAAAAGAGCAGATGCATAATCATGTCTGCAATGCATTTAAGAAGGGTTCAGGGATTGCTAAGTGCCAGACGAAGTCTACCAAAGGCTCAGAGACTTAGCAAATATAGATGGTGATGGTGCACAACTGACATCAGATGAATATGAGCAGAAAGAGTAAATATCAGATGCACCAAAGAAGATGTAGTCTAGACTCCAAGCTGAATGCCAAGAGGACTATGCCAAGCTGCTAAGTACATAACATGATCAAGCCTAAAGACATCTTAGCAGCTTAGCACCACCACCACCAACAACAACAACTACAACAACAAGCCAGGGCCTAAGGGGTCCTTGTCCGGAGGGACTAAAACAGAGTTCCAGGCTTGCTGGGCTTGAAGAGTTCCTAGGGAACTAGAGGAGTTCTAAGGCTGCTGGCCTTGAAGAGTTCTTAGTGAACTGAAGTTCCAAGACTGCTGGCCTTGAAGGAATCTTAGTGATTCAGGGTGCTGCCCTTCCTTAGTGAAAATCTTGCTAGTTGAAAACAGAAGAGTGGATTAGGAGCTTGAGTCTCTGAACCACTTAAAATCCCTTGTGTCTTCTACATTCTGTCATTTACATTATGTTCCTAACTGCTATAACTGCTATGAATGTATTAACTGCTTACCACTTAACTAATTCTAAGAACAATGTATGTATGATTATTGATATATCAATGAAGGGGATCTTTTACTTATTCCGTTGTGCTTGAAAAGATTCTGTTAGTTTCCAGAGGCACCATAGTTATCTAGAGGGGGGGGGGGGGGTTGAATAGATATTTAAAAACTTTTCTTTTTAACTAGTTTTGAAGGTGATTAATGCACATCGGAAAGAGTATTTGATAAACCTTCTTTTAGATATCTTGAATTAATGAGAGTGAGGCAATTATGGCAGTTATAGCAGTTATAGCACAAATATAATGGACACAGCAGTTTTAAGTGGTTCAGAGCACTTAAAGCTCCTAATCCACTCTTCTACTCCTCGAGTAGAAAATCCACTAAGGATGTCTATTACACTTCTTGAATCTCACAGATTCCTTCTAGACCAGCAGTCTAGGAACTTCTTAGTTCACTCTTGAACTCTTCAAGTCCAGCAGACTTGGTTCTTCACAGTTCACTTAGAACTCTTCAAGTCCTTCTGACTTGGAACTCTTACTTCAGTTGGTTGGTAGTTGTTGAGTTCGTGATTGATGCTACTCAGTTGCAGTTAAGCCCTTGTTCGAATGAACTGAGTAGCTGAGCAAGCTTCCTCTTTTTCTCAGATCATAGAGTTGAGCGTTGAGTGTTCACATGTATGGAATTATATTGACATTTTGCAGCCTTGTGGCCAAATCTGTAGCACAGAAAACATTTGATATGATGCATGTTTGTGTGTGTGTGAAAGTTCTTCCTCCATTTGGACTTTTGTGGGTTATTGGTCATCCTCCTATTAAGTTGATATTCCTTCTTCCATGTGTTCTCGTGTTTCATGATTTGTGAGGAGTATATCTTACTTCTACTGTACCTTCCCTGGTTCGTAGAGTTGATCTCATTGGACTCTACGATCCTTCGAGGTTGGTGAGTAGTAGCTAGGTTACTCTTCTCTTTTCTGAAACCCAGACCGGCATGAGATCCCTTACTCCTGGGAATATGAATTGAATCAGCTGAGCAGGGTTTGACAGGCTCAACCTTCTGTGAGGATTTTACAAATATAATGCCTCTACTAAAACCTGAGGCATTACTAGTGCTAATTTCCGTTGATTTTTCCACACATGACGCTGAGGTAGATTCCCCAAAGCCTAATCCTGTTCTATCAGAGATACTTCTGTGGTTAGAGATTAAGGAGTCTATGGATGAAGAGGATTTATTCCATGTAGAGATTGTCTTCTCTAGATCCTCAATTTTAGAGGTTAGACTTGACTCTCTCTTTGCACTGAGCTCATTTGTTTGTTTCAAGAGCTTATTCTCAGCTTCAAACTTGGAGAGAGAATTAGTACTGAAAAGGGTTGTTTCCAGTTCTTCTTGAACCTTTTCTTTCTCCCTTTGAAGAAGTGAATAATCCTTAGACAGAACTCTAAACCACTTCATGTATTGATGCAGATCAGATGTTATACCATGTATTGCAGTTCTTAGGTCATCAATATCTACATCAGGAGAGTTGAAGTCGTATACCTCATTGATACGTACTTCATGTATGTTGGAGTTCTGTTTGTCCCTTGCATTTTTGGCCATCAGGCAAAGATTTGCCATTTGAGGATCTTCATCATCTCCAGATTCTGGATTTGAGTCATTGTCTGAGTCACTCCACGATCCTGCAGCTACAAGGCCTTTATCTTTCTTCTGAGACCTCTTATTGCCTTTGTATTCCTTCTTTGAATGTGATTTCTTCTTGAGTTCTTCTCTGAGAGGTTTGTTGCAGTTGGCAATGAAGTGGCCAGGTTTCTTGCAATTGTAGCATAGGTCACTCATTTGCTCCTGGCTATTGTAGTTGATGACTTTCTTTGTGTTGTTGGTTTTGCCTTGTCGCATGAACCTTCTTAGTCTTTTCACGAGCATTGCAAGGTCCTCATCATCATCTTCATCGTAGTCAGAATCAACTTCAGTGCTGACTTTGGAGGTGTTTTTAGTTGGTTTGAGAGTAACACCTTTATCCTTCTTTCTTCCTTTAGACAAGGTTTCTGCTCGTTGAGTCAGCTCTAGTTCGTATGTTAGAAGGTTTCCATACAACTGTTGGACAATCATTTTATGTAAATTCTTCGATTCTCTAATGGCAGTGGTTTTGGCATCCCACTTGCTTGGTAAGGCTCTCATAAACTTTATGATTAGATCTTTGTTTGGATAGATCTTTCCATAGGCTCGTAGAGAGTTTAGCAGAACATTAAATCTTTCGTAGGTGGCAGTGACGTTCTCTCCTTGAACGTGAGCAAACATCTCATATTGCTGAGTCAAGAGTGATTGTTTGTTTTCTTTGACTTCTTCTGTTCCTTCATGCATAATGAGTAGTGCTTCCCAAACCTCCTTTGCTGTTTTGCTGTTGACCACATTTTCAAACAGATCATCTTCTAAGGATTGGAACAAGATGTTCTTGGCCTTTTTGTCTAGCTGGACAACTCTCTTCTCGTTTTCTATCCATTCTCCTTTGACCTTGATCTGTACTCTGTTTGGGTCGTCTGTAGTTGGTGCAAGCTTTGTAGGAACATAGGGCCCATTCTGAACAGTTTCAAATAGATCTTCATCTATTGACTCCATGTAAGCTTGCATCCTAACCTTCCAGTTAGCAAATTTATCTTTGTTGCACATAGGTGGCTTGCTGCCTCCTCTAGTCTTTGATTCACTTTGTAAGTGTGCCATTGGATCTACTCAAGCTTTGTAGGCTATTTTATAGAACCTGCTCTGATATTAATTGTTAGTTCCCGGAGGTACAATAATTATCTAAACGGGGGGTGGGGGGTTGAATAGATATTTAAAAACTTTTCTTTTTAACTAGTTAGTTTTGAAGGTGATTAATGCGCAACGGAAAGAGTATTTGATAAACCTTCTTTTAGATATCTTGAATTAATGAGAGTGAGGTAATTATGGCAGTTATAGCAGTTATAGCACAAATATATTGGACACATCAGTTTTAAGTGGTTCAGAGCACTTAAAGCTCCTAATCCACTCTTCTACTCCTCTAGTAGAAAAGCCACTAAGGATGTCTGTTACACTTCTTGAATCTCACAGATTCCTTCTAAACCAGCAGTCTAGGCATTTCTTAATTCACTCTTAAACTCTTCAAGTCCAGTAGACTTGGTTCTTCACAGTTCACTTAGAACTCTTCAAGTCCTTCTGACTTGGAACTCTTACTTCAGTTGGTTGGTAGTTGTTGAGTTCGTGATTGATGCTACTCAGTTGCAGTGAAGCCCTTGTTCGAAGGAACTGAGTAGCTGAGCAAGCTTCCTCTTTTTCTCAGATCGTAGAGTTGAGCGTTGAGTGTTCTTGTGCGTTTTTGTTCAATTGCTTGCTTCCTTGTATCATCTACATATGTTCTGCATATATGTGTTTCTTGAAATCTATCCGTTGAAGCCTTTTGTTGAAGCATTAAATGTGTTTGACATTTCTGAACTTTGGTGGAGACTTTTCTGCACACCTTGTGAATTGCATTACGCCCACCGGACACGATAGCACTTTTCACACCTAACACCTAAAAAGGTGTTTTTCCTCTGTCCTATGGTCTTTTTCTTAGCTTCTTGAATACGTTTCATTTGTTGAATACTAAGGATATCTTTTGTACCGTTGGGACTGGAGAGGACTTCAACGTTTCAAACTCATTCCACTTTTGCTGGGATTTGTCTTTACATAAGAGTAGGGCTCGATGCTTCTGACATAAGGCAGATGATACTCTACGATCCATATCATGGTGTTTTGTCATATTGGTGCTTGGGCTGAATCAGAACACTACGATCTTCATTTGTTCATCTTTCAGACTCTACGTTTCCGAGAGCACCCAACGATTTTTACTTGCTCGATGTGCGGACTCTACGTTTCCGAGAGCACACTACGATCTCTGAGTTAACTTTGGCAAACGTCTGGACCACTCCACAATTACTGAAGAGGCCCTTCAAGGCAGATACACTATGATCTTCTGAGCTCTACGATCCTGCCTTAGCCTCTGCATTTCGTTGATCAGCTTGATAGACTATGATTCTTTTCAAGGCCTATCTATTTCTTTCAAGTCATAGATCAACCTAACATCTTTGATCTCTTATTTTATACATTCGTCTAGAATGATGAACATTGAAAGTTAAGATCAACCTAACAGTTTTGATCTATCTCTAAGTCCTTGTACATATATTCCTTTAAGGACTTTACATAAAATCAAGAGTATTTACTTTAAACATCAAATCACAATATGCATTCTTCCAACAATCTCCCCCTATTTGATGTTGACATAACCAAGGAGATTTGTTGTCATGATTATCAAATTTTATATGCAGTTGCAGCAAAGTAAATATGACTTAATATTTCAGTGAGCAGCTGAAATTTTTAGAGAATAAGTATGAATTTATTGATGTATGAAGATAGATATTACATTTAAGTTCGACTACATCAATAAGAATTAGAATCCAACTTATCTCTATTTTTTCGGCCTTTTGCTTCTCGGAGGATTTGCATATTCCTCCGCTCTCCTTTTTCTACTTGCTTCGTCTCTCCTGGCTAAATCTTCCAGCTCACTTGGGCTTAGTCTTGGATTGTAATCATGCCTATTCATGAATGCAGGATCTCCTATTAGCATTCTTAGGCCTGTTGTTATCACCTCATGAGAGCTGGTAGTTGGCCCTAGACTCCTTAAAGGTTGAGCCATTAAAACTTCCTGCTGATTAGATAGTTGGGTCTGATGGCTGGATCGTGGAGTTTACTGGTGGATTTGCCTTACAGGAGGATTCCTTGAGGATTGAGTTTGGAATCGACCTCTGCCTTTGCCCTTGCCTCCCTAATCTCCTTTCCCTTTATTCTCCCCCTTTATGTCAGCATCAAGGGTTCGAATGTCTTCGGAGAGGCGAGTTACTCCTTGGACAAGCTCTATGAGTTGACTTTGAGTTTGAGAAATGTCCTCGTGATTTTCTTGGATCAAAGCATCAGAACGAGTTTCACGTCGTTGAAGGATGTTTAGGACAGTTTCAGTCTGCTACATTTAACCCATGGAGAAGTCTTGAAATTCCTTTACTGCAGTTTGGAGACTCTTGATGCTCTTTATCATTAGATCGTTCTGAGATTCTTGAGTCTTTTGTAAGATCAAGACACCGTCCCGATGCCTTTTAGCTGCTTGAAAGTGGATGTCATCTCTGTCTTTTATGCTGTGAAGCATTTGTTTGATGATCTCTTTAAGCGTTTTAGAGAGCTCAGAGCTGAGGGTGCTTGGCAGACTATTTGCAACACTGATAATTGTTGTTAATCTCATGTGAAGGAGCTCAGTGTGTTCTTCAAGACTCTCATCGAGTTCCTTGATTACTTTCTTGGACATTGCTGACAAATCTGCTTTGGTGGACAGCTCAGAAAGAAGTTCATTGAGCTGGGGAATTTGTGACGGAGGTGGTGTGCTCTTGAATTAATCTTGCAATGTGTAGAGGGCAAGATCAAAGTTGAAATATTCATTGCTGGATGAGGAGGGTATATCGGATGGAGGGGCCTGTGTTTGGGTGTGTGTAGTGGGTGACTCTACGATTTGGATTTGGGACTCTATACTGGGGTTAGAGTCTGTAATCGTAGAGGTGCTGGGAGGTGGAAGCAGTATAAAGGTTGTCATATTTGGTTCATTAGTTACAGAATTTTGGGATTCTGTAACTGGAAATTGGTTTAGTGGATGTAAGATTACTTTCAACCATCCTGGGAATTCATAAAATTGACGAAAAGAGGGTGATGGAAGGTGATTAATTCTGAAGAGGTTTTGGATAGACAGTACCTCATGTTCATTCTTTGAAGAGGAGTTATTGGTGAGTATCTTCTTGGCAAAGTTGAAACTACCTGGGAATCCATGAGCTAGCACAAAGATGGCTGGATATTCTTTGATGCTCCAAAACATGTGATTCCAAGAGTTTAGAATTTGAGCTTGATGGAAAGGCATCATGGGTAGATAGGAAAAAAAGTTGCTCATAGTTAGCTCTTCTGTACTCATTTATGCCCACAACTGTGATCTCGACCTCATCATCTTCTTCCTCTTCTCAGTCTTCACTCGTAAAGTCCATTATATCAATGGCTTCATTTGGCTCTTGCTCTGGTTCTCCCTTATTTTCTGCAGGAACCACTTCTTCTGCCATGGAGATGTCACGAGCCTCCCCCTCAACTTGATCATATTCTTGTAAGCTTAATAGCTCCCCCTCAGCTGGAGCATTTTCTAGAATGAGAGCTTCAGGCATCTCCCCCTCAGCTGGTGTATTCTCTATCATAAGATCTTTAGGTGTCTCCCCCTCAGCTTGAGCTTTGTCTCTTTGGCTTTCTTTGGCTGGTTCCTTTTCAGCAGCCAATTCTTTGTCTTCCCTTTTTAGAACTTCTTCATTGACAAGAATATATTTCTTGACCAATTTTCTTCTTGGTTTTCTAGGCTGAGCCACAGCCTCAGGACTTTTTTGAACTTCAGTTTTGTCCTGTTAATCAGCCAAAATGTTTGATGCAGCTACTTCTTTGCTTGATGTGTTTGGTCTGGTCTCTACGATCGGTAGAGACTCTATGATCGAAGAGATAGATGTCCTTTTGGATTTGTGGCTGATTTTATTCTTGTTCAGTAGCTGAGATATGGTAGCTCTATCTTCTTCTGCCTCAACCTGCTGTTGCTTCCTTCTTAGGATCCTTAGAGTTTCAATGTCTGAGGACTCTACAGGCTTATCGATAGTGGATCCCTGAGGTTCTTTAGCCATTTTATCCTTTAGCTTTCTTTTGCCCTTGCTTTTTCTGATCATGGCAGTGGGTTCCTCCTTGTTGGTCTCTTCTTCTTCTTCTTCTTCTTCTTCTTCAGTCTCCCTGACAATTGACATATTTCCTGGAATCCCTGACTCCTTCGCATTAGCAGTTCTACCACTGGATTCAGACATCATACACACATTTTCAGCTGGATTCCTTTTCCAATTCACGAATAGTTGCTGGGTCATTCGTCTATTTGGATTGATGACTTCTCCCTCATCATCCCCAATTTTGTCACCCAGAGCCGACTGTAGAATGATGCTTATAAATCGCCCGTAGAACATCTTTTAAGGGCTCTTTGACTTCTTTGAGTTCGTGATCCATTTTCCAATCCATTCAAGCAATAGAGCTCCATAGTTAAGTTGTATTCCATAACATATAGCAGTCATGATCTTGAGTTGTATTTCATTCAAAGAGTCATGACCAGAACTCTTGCAACATATACATTTTCCAACAATATCAGCTAAAAATTCATACATCTGAGGAAACTCCTTCTTCTTGTATCCTTTTACAGAGGGGGATTTCTTGTGATGCATTCTTTTAAGTCCCTCGTGGAAGTCTATGCCATCAATGAATGAATACCCTTCAAATTTGAGACATAGGGCTAGATTGACGTCCTCAGCCTTCAGTTTGATTTTCACATCCTTCACTTTCGTAGTGATGGCATCATTTTCAAATACACCATTCTTGTAAATTTCTTTCACTAGCTTGGGGTAGATCAATGTGTCTGTACCCAGAGCTTCTTCGAGACCCGCCTTCTTCAATAACGACAAAGTCTTGTAAAATTTGGGTTCAGCTGTCTTGAACTCTTCAAAGCAGAGTCTGTAGCCAGAGATGACGTTGGAGGTTGCCATTGATTTCTTTGCAGAGTGTATGATTGATTGAGCTTGATAGTTTAGAGTTTTTTCTTGCAGACACGAGGAGAGAGATAAGCTTTTGAACTTCTGATTTCAAAAAGGCGCCTTCAAATGGTATAAGTAACTTCCCTCTCTCCATTTTTCTTAGTGGGACAGGTGTCAAATTCTGCTTGACTCTACGGATTTAACTGAGGAGGATTGTACTGAATTGCCCTTAACTCCTTCTGAACTAATATATTCTTCAAGAGGACTACGATCGTTGAGATGGTCCTTGGAATCATCGAGTTTGCTCTATCATCGTTGAGTCTTGTTCAGCAGTTGTCGTGTTTGAGCTGCGATCGTCGAGTCTGACCGAGTCCTTGTGATGAATTTTTGACTTAGCATTCTTCTTGGTTTAAGGTAGCTCAGGAAGGGCCAACCTCATTGAATGAATCAAGGGTTAGGTTTGTCCCTGAGGCACTTATCAGAGAGATTGTTTTGTTTCATACTTGATCATCATATGGTGCTTCTTTAGTTTTGTTGATCCAGCTCTGCTATCGTTGAGTATGCACCACGATCGTTGAGTCAGCACCGCGATCGTTGAGTCAACATTACGATCGTTATCTCTTATGATACTTCAGCTCTACAATCGTGGACTTCCTTTTATCATGTCTATGATTTCGAACATAGCCTTTAAATCTATATAGTTAGTACAAACTTGAGCATATTTCATGGTTGCAAGTTAAGCATGCCTAGTTCACTTATTAACTTGTTAAGTCTGGATTCATCTAGAGGTTTTGTAAAGACATCAGCAAGTTGGTTTTCAGTAGGGATGTATTGTAACGATATAGTTCCATTTTGCACATGATCCCTAATGAAGTGATACCTTATTTCTATATGCTTAGTCCTAGAATGCATGACAGGATTATGAGTTATTGCAATTGCACGCGTGTTATCACAGTGAATGGGTATGGATTTGAATTCAAACCCATAATCTGCTAGCTGATTTTTCATCCATAGGATCTGGGCACAGCAGCTGCCAGCAACAATATATTCAGCTTCTGCAGTTGAAGTAGATACTAAATTTTGATTCTTGCTAAACCAGGACACAAGTCTGTTTCCTAGTAATTGATAGGTGCCACTGGTATTCTTTCTATCTATTTTGCATCCTGTAAAATCAGCATCTGTTTATCCTGTCAGTTCAAATGAGGATTCCTTGGGATACCAAAGCCCCAAGTGAGGTGTACCCTTAAGATGCCTGAAGATCCTCTTTACAGCAGTTAAATGAGATTCTTTAGGATTAACTTGAAATCTAGCACAAATGCATGTTGCAAATAATATATCTAGTCTACTGGCAGTTAGATATAAAAGAGAGCCTATCATACCTCTGTATTGAGTTATATCAATACTTTTACCTTTTTCATCTTTGTCAAGTTTGGTTTCAGGAGCAATTGGGGTTTTCATGGGAGAGGCTGATTCCATGCCATACTTCTTGAGTAAGTCTTTAATGTATTTTGCTTGGTTTATGAAGATTCCTTCATCTGTCTACTTTACTTGTAGTCCAAGGAACAAATTCAGCTCACCCATCATGCTCATTTCAAACTTGCTCTGCATAAGATTGGAGAATCTCTTGCATAGCTTTTCATCAGTAGATCCAAAAATAATGTCATCAACGTATATTTGAACTAATAGGACTTTATCTTTATACTTTTTAAGAAATAGTGTGGTATCTACTCTACCTCTAGTGAACCCATTTTCAATAAGAAAGTTAGTTAGAGTTTCATACAATGCTCTAGGTGCTTGTTTAAGACCATATAAGGCTTTGTCCAATCTAAAGACATAATTAGAAAGAGATGGATTGATGAAACCTGGAGGTTGCTCTATATAGACTTCTTCTTGAAGTTCACTATTTAATAATGCACTTTTGACGTCCATCTGAAAGACCTTCAATTTCATGTGAGCAGCAAAGGCAAGGAATATTCTGATGGCTTCTAGTCTGGCAACCGGTGCAAATGTCTCATCATAGTCAATGCCTTCTTTCTGAGAGTAGCCCTTGGCCACTAGTCTTGCCTTATTCCTAATTATTACACCATCTTCATCCATTTTATTTCTGAAGACCCATTTGGTTCTAATAACAGGATGATTCTTTGGTCTTGGTACCAATCTCCATACTTTGCTTCTTTCGAACTGATTGAGCTCTTCCTGCATGGCTTCTATCCAGCTGGAGTCTTCCATAGCATCCTCTATCTTCTTCAGTTCTAATTGAGATAGGAAGCTTAGATAAAAGAATTCATTTTGGGTGGCAACTCTTGTTTTGACTCTTGCACTCGGATCTCCAATGATTAAATCTTGAGTGTGATCTTTTGCCCATCTGCTTTTTGTTGGGACATCTGTTCTTATGCCTTCTTATCTTATATCTTCAAGATCTATTTCTTCTTCTTAGTGTGGAGGTTCGTTGTCTGTCATAGGCCTCTCTACGATCTCATTTTCTTGCTCAACGATTTCACTATCTGGTACTACGATTGTAGTGTTGAGCTCGACGACCTCGTTCGTAGTGTCTGAACTGTTGGTCGTAGTGTCTTGAGGCACTGTTTTTTCTAAGTCTGTTTCATCAAAGATGATGTGAATTGAGACTTCAACACTCAGTGTCTTCTTGTTAAACACTCTGTAGGCCTTACTGTCTGTGGCATATCCAAGAAAGATTTCTTCGTCTGACTTTGGTTGAAACTTTGTTAAGTACTACTTTCCATTGTTGAGAATGTAGCATGCACAGCCGAAAACATGAAAGTAGCTGACACTTGGCTTTCTTCCTTTCCATAGTTCATAAGGAGTCTTTTTAATCGTAGAGTGTATGAGTGATCTGTTATGAGTTTAGCATGCAGTGTTGACAGCTTCTACCCATAAGTATTCAGGAAGATGGGCTGCTGCTAGCAGAGTTCTTCCAGCTTCTATCAATGTTCTGTTCTTTCTCTCGGCTACTCCATTTTGTTGGGGAGTTCGTGGAGCTGAGAAGTTGTGACTAATGCCATTGTCTGTGCAAAACTGGTCTATTTTTGAGAAATTGAATTCTCTACCATGATCACTCGTTATGGCCCTGATTTTCTCTCCTTTCTCGTTCATCACCAGTTTGAACATCTTGATCAGTTGGGAGCTTGTTTCATCCTTTGAGGTTAGAAAGAACACCCATGTAAATCTGGTGTAGTCGTCGACTACGACCAGAGAGTATCTTTTTCCCCCAAGGCTCGTCATTGGAATTGGCCCAAAAAGGTCCATATGTAGCAATTGCAGAGGCTTGTCAATTGAGTTGATAGTTTTGCTCTTGAATGAGCTTTTGGTATGCTTTCCAAGTTGACAGGCATTGCACGACCTTTCTTTGACGAAGTTAAACTTGGGTAAGCCTGCAACTAGATCTTTTGAAGCTAATTTGGACATGCTTTTGAAGTTGAGATGAGATAATCTTCGATGCCACAGCCAGCTCATTTCTTCAGATGCTTTAGCCAGAAAGCATATAGTCTCGTCTAAGCTTAGTTTTCCAAGGTTTACTGTGTAGACATTTCCTTCTCTTGTTCCGGTTAACTTTACAGCAGATGTCTTCAGGTCTTGGACTTGACATTGATTGTTGAGAAATGTTACTCAATGACCCTTGTCGCAGAGTTGGCTAATGCTTAGAAGGTTGTGTTGTAGTCCTTCCACATAGGCCACTTTGCTGAAAGATACTGCACCATTTCCAGCTGAGCCATAGCCTCTTGTCTTTCCAGAGCCGTTGTCTCCAAAGATGACTGAGGGACCCTCCTTCTCTATGTAGTCAGACAGAAGGGCTTTGTTCCCTGTCATGTGCCTTGAGTATCCACTGTCCAGATACCAGGTTGTGATCGTGGAGCTCTTTTCCTGTAGAGACATTAAACCTTCATTTTGGTACCCATACTTGCATGGGTCCTACATTGTTAGTGCCCTTGGGGACCCAAATCTGCTTGATTTTGGGTCTCACATGTATGGAATTATAATGACATTTTGCGGCCTTGACTCTCAGTAAGCACACAAAACATTTGATATGATGCATGTTTGTGTGTGTGTGAAAGTTCTTCCTCCATTTGGACTTTTGTGGGTTATTGGTCATCCTCCTATTAAGCTGATATTCCTTCTTCCATGTGTTCTCGTGTTTCATGATTTGTGAGGAGTATATCTTACTTCTACTGTACCTTCCCTAGTTCGTAGAGTTGATCTCATTGGACTCTACGATCCTTCGAGGTTGGTGAGTAGTAGCTAGGTTACTCTTCTCTTTTCTGAAACCAGGGCCAAACATGAGATCCCTTACTCCTGGGAATATGAATTGAATCAGCTGAGCAGGGTTTGACAGGCTCAACCTTCAGTGAGGATTTTACAAATATAATGCCTTTACTAAAACCTGAGGCATTACTAGTGCTAATTTTCTTTGCTTTTTCCACACATATCTCTGAGGTAGATTCCTCAAAGCCTAACCCTGTTCTATCAGAGACACTTCTTTGATTAGAGATTAAGGAGTCCATGGATGAAGAGGATTTATTCCATGTAGAGATTGTCTTCTCTAGATCCTCAATTTTAGAGGTTAGACTTGACTCTCTCTTTGCACTGAGCTCATTTGTTTGTTTCAAGAGCTTATTCTCAGCTTCAAACTTGGAGAGAGAATTAGTACTGAAAAGGGTTGTTTCCAGTTCTTCTTGAACCTTTTCTTTCTCCCTTTGAAGAAGTCAATAATCCTTATACAGAACTCTAAACCACTTCATGTATTGATGCAGATCAGATGTTATACCATGTATTGCAGTTCTTAGGTCATCAATATCTACATCAGGAGAGTTGAAGTCATATACCTCATCGATACGTACTTCATGTATGTTGGAGTTCTGTTTGTCCCTTGCATTTTTGGCCATTAGGCAAAGATTTGCCATTTGAGGATCTTCATCATCTCCAGATTCTGGAGTTGAGTCATTGTCTGAGTCACTCCACGATCCTCCAGCTACAAGGCCTTTATCTTTCTTCTGAGGCCTCTTATTGCCTTTGTATTCCTTCTTTGAATGTGATTTCTTCTTGAGTTCTTCTCTGAGAGATTTGTTGCAGTTGGCAATGAAGTGGCCAGGTTTCTTGCAATTGTAGCATAGGTCACTCATTTGCTCCTGGCTGCTATAGTTGCTCATTTTCTTTGGCTTGTTGGTTTTGCCTTGTCGCATGAACCTTCTTAGTCTTTTCACGAGCATTGCAAGGTCCTCATCATCATCTTCATCGTAGTCAGAATCAACTTCAGTGCTAACTTTGGAGGTGTTTTTAGTTGCTTTGAGAGCAACACCTTTATCCTTCTTTCTTCCTTTAGATAAGGTTTCTGCTCGTTGAGTCAGCTCCAATTCGTATGTGAGAAGGTTGCCATACAACTATTGGACAATCATTTCATGTAAATTCTTCGATTCTCTAATGGTAGTGGTTTTGGCATCCCAATTGCTTGGTAAGGCTCTCATAAACTTTATGACTAGATCTTTGTTTGGATAGATCTTTCCATAAGCTCGTAGAAAGTTGAGCAGAACATTAAATCTTTTGTAGGTGGCAGTGACGTTCTCTCCTTGAACGTGAGTAAACATCTCATATTGCTGAGTCAAGAGTGATTGTTTGTTTTCTCTGACTTCTTCTATTCCTTCATGCATAATGAGTAGTGCTTCCCAAACCTCCTTTGCTGTTTTGCTGTTAACCACGTTTTCAAACAGATCATCTTCTAAGGATTGGAACAAGATGTTCTTGGCCTTTTTGTCTAGCTGGACAGCTCTCTTCTCATTTTCTGTCCATTCTCCTTTGACCTTGATCTGTACTCTTTTTGGGTCGTCTGTAGTTGGTGCAAGCTTTGTAGGAACATAGGGCCCATTTTGAACAATTTCAAATAGATATTCATCTATTGAATCCATGTAAGCTTGCATCCTAACCTTCCAGTTAGCAAATTTATCTTTGTTGCACATAGGTGGCTTGCTGCCTCCTCCAATCTTTGATTCGCTTTGTAAGTGTGCCATTGGATCTACTCAAGCTTTGTAGGCTATATTATAGAACCTGCTCTGATACTAATTGTTAGTTCCCGGAGGCACAATAATTATCTAAATGGGGGGGTTGAATAGATATTTAAAAACTTTTCTTTTTAACTAGTTAGTTTTGAAGGTGATTAATGCACAGCGGAAAGAGAATTTGATAAACCTTCTTTTAGATATCTTGAATTAATGAGAGTGAGGTAATTATGGCAGTTATAGCAGTTATAGCACAAATATAATGGACACAGCAGTTTTAAGTGGTTCAGAGCACTTAAAGCTCCTAATCCACTCTTCTACTCCTCGAGTAGGAAATCCACTAAGGATGTCTGTTACACTTATTGAATCTCACAGATTCCTTATAAACCAGCAGTCTAGGCACTTCTTAATTCACTCTTAAACTCTTCAAGTCCAGTAGACTTGGTTCTTCACAGTTCACTTAGAACTCTTCAAGTCCTTCGACTTGGAACTCTTACTTCATTGGTTGGTAGTTGTTGAGTTAAGTGATTGATGCTACTCGATTCTTGCATTGAAGCCTTGTTGAAGGAACTGATTAGCTGAGCAAGCTTCCTCTTTTTCTCAAATCGTAGAGTTGAGTGTTGAGTGTTCTTGTGCATTTTTGTTCAATTGCTTGCTTCCTTGTATCATCTACATATGTTCTGCATATATGTGTTTCTTGAAATCTATCCGTTGAAGCCTTTTGTTGAAGCATTAAATGCGTTTGACATTTCTGAACTTTGATGGAGACTTTTCTGCACACCTTCTGAATTGCATTACGCCCACCGACACGGCGAGCACGCTTTCTCACCTAACACCGAAAAGGTGTTTTCCCTCATCTATGGTCCTTTCCTTAGCTTCTTGAATACGTTTCATTTGTTGAATACTAAGGATATCTTTTGTACCGTTGGGACTGGAGAGGACTTCAATGTTTTAAATCCATTCCACTTTTGCTGGGATTTGTCTTTACATAAGAGTATGACTCGATGCTTTTGACATAAGGCAGATGATACTCTACGATCCATATCGTGGTGTTTTGTCATATTGGTGCTTGGGCTGAATCAGAACACTACGATCTTCATTTGTTCGTCTTTCAGACTCTACGTTTCTGAGAGCACTCAACGATTTTTACTTGCTCGACGTGCGGACTCTACGTTTCCGAGAGCACACTACGATCTCTGAGTTAACTTCGGCAAATGTCTGGACCACTCTACGATTACTGAAGAGGCCCTTCAAGGCAGATACACTACGATCTTCTGAGTTCTATGATCCTGCCTTAGCCTCTGCATTTCGTTGATCAACTTGATAGACTATCATTCTTTTCAAGGCCTATCTATTTTTTTCAAGTCATAGATCAACCTAACATCTTTGATCTCTTATTCTATACATTCTTCTAGAATGATGAACATTGAAAGTTAAGATCAACCTAACAGTTTTGATCTATCACTAAGTCCTTGTACATATATTCCTTTAAGGACTTTATATCAAATTAAGAGTATTTACTTTAAACATCAAATCACAATATGCATTCTTCTAACAGATTCTTATGTTTGCCATATGCTTATTCACTAACAATACAAAGTAAAAGGGAAAAGTATTTGAAAACTCAAATGATCTATTCAACCCCCCCCCCCCCCTTCTAGATCTATTGTGTGCCTACTGGGAACTAACATTTTATATGATATAGGTACATATATAATCCCTAACTTTCCATTCTGTAATAGCATTAGTACATTAAAATCACATGAGGGAACCAAAAGGGAATTAAATTAACCACATTGGAAACCAAATTCTGAGATTTAGATACTTGTTCCCAATTCAGTTGCCCAAACAGTAACCTATATCTCCTTTACGTAAAATGCACAGCTAAGCACAGTGGCTACAAACTACGTTGATGGCTGGAGATGGTTGAGGAAGAGGTGGTTGAGCAACTCTTCTATAACCATTGTCTTCTTCTTCTACCTCATGGATTCAAACCTTAGTGTAAAGCCAATAACTGGTCACTTAAATTTCTATATAAGGCAGTCTTCTTCTTCATTTCTTGTTGTTGTGAATTGTCTGAGAAATTCTAAATTAAGAGTGTGAGTTGTTTTGTTGATTAAGAAGGAGTGAATTTGCAGAGGGTAGTAATTCAACTTCTTGGGAGGTAGAATTCTTGTTTTATTCTTTTAGTTCTAAATTTGATGAAGTGTAGAAATCCTCCTAAGTTCTTGTGAATTTGTTTGGAATTTTCTACCAATGTGTTTATGAAGTTTATATGCATGTATGAAACCTCAGAGAATAGGTTTAAGCATGTTAAAATGGAGATAAACTGGAATTGGTTTGATCTCTGCTTGAAGGCGAGAGGCCTTCTGAACTAACGAGGTATAGAGGCGTGGCTACTGGCTCTCCTAGCTGATTCAACACACCTTGGCAGCAAGCTGCCATGTACACCGATCTGAGTTTTGACTTCTGGTGTTATGTGGTTGTTCTATCATGCTAAAACAACTTAAATATACATGAAAATAGACCTGACTTATGACCTTAAGTTCATTTGCATATCATGAGAACCTTAACTTGCTTTAATAAGTATTTTCTAACAAAGACTTGGAGTAAAAATGAACCTTGATGAAACTAATAATGTCTCATTTCTGATTTGTGAGCATGAGTATACGTTCTAGCTATGCATGAAATATGATTATAAGATGCTTCGTATGCACTAAATTGTCTCGACTTGTTTTAAAATGATTTCTAAAGATGAACTCGGACATTTTGCAAGCTAAGTATTACGAATGTTGTCTTCGTTAGATTCTGAACGTATACGATTGCATACTAATTTCCTAAACATGATTTATAGCTGCATTCATCTAGTATGACATGATGTAAGACCAGTCAAGCATGCATTAGAGATGTTTTAACGCAATAAAAGATGCTAGTCATGTGTATATGTTGAAAACCTTGGTGAGCATGCATCCTAACTGATTTCATGACTACCTCATATGGATACATGGTAAACATAGTAGTCTTTATGATTTCATGAGCGTATTTGGCCATAACTTATTTGAAATCTCGAAACTAGAACCTTACATTTCAAAGATGAATGTAGGATAACCTTAAGAGCATGTAAGAGTCTTTAATAAGTATCTAAGTATATATTAAATGCATGCTAAAGGACAGGACCATGAAGTGCAAAGCTCAACTCTGGTCAGGCCAGGAGACAACGTAGCTGCGCCATCCCTAAGCCTAACCAGGGTGAAGCTGCGCCCCCCTGCAGTCTTGTCTGACTTATTTTGTTGTAATCTGTAAACTGGTATCATGTGTTATACTTTTTTTCATCATAATACATGATTACCATGATGTTTAAAAAGTTATAATACATAATGGCCATGTGCAACCAAGAGTCTAAAGATGTATACAAACTAAATGGATGATGGTTATATAGCTACATGGTGTGATAACATGTTAATGTGATTTTCCATTTACGTTCCTAAGATGATAATGAATGTGTATCATTGACTTATGTGATCAAACATGTATGAGATTATTAACTTATAGAGTTGAGTAACTAATAAAATATGTTGTATACATAAGTACGTTACAATAGAATTTCAAAGTGTTGATAAGCTATAAGTTGGTAAACTACACTTGAGGCAAGTTCCCTAACTTACACAACTTTGATTTTTGTGCAAGTTATCTAACTTCATTTGATTTTCATATTGAATGCAAGTTTCCTAAACTCTTTACACTTTATATATTGCATAATTCCAAATTATTGTTATATCAATCATACCTATATTGAGCAAATATCTTTTACCATTCGGAAATCAATTTTATATCTTGATGTTGTTGCAAGCATTGAACTTATTGTTCTTAAATGCATTATAAAGGTTGTCTAGCCATTGATTTGGCTAGACTATTATCGTATGTTAGAAAGCTATCCAAACCAAATTGACTTGGTGCAGACTCTTAAATCTGTTGAGATGAACAACCCTCATTGAAGGGAAAATTATATAATTGTCAGGGAACCGACATGCGCACATACTAGCATGTTTAAATGTTATGCATAATGTAGGGTACTTAGGCTGATCACCTGTTGTACTCGTTTTTATTGAATTTTCAGTATAATACTGTTAATTCTAGCATAAGTTCTTAGTCCTTGGTGACTGCTAAGTGTTCATTATTCTTGAACTTTGATATGATTAACTCTTTGAATCTTGTTGATATCTTTCAGTCCATAGCGATTTTATTAAGAATTATTGATAATTCCTGAACTATTAATCACTGTTATACACTTGAGATTTGAACTTATAACTGTTCACCCCTATCGCGATATTACTTACTGGGCAAATTTATTGCTCATCTTTGCTTTCCTTAAAACTTTCAGTTAAGGCAGAATGTGGTGAACCTTCAGGCAAGGACTAGGGTAAAGAGAAGGTTTCATAATAGCTTTATTTCTTAGTACTAGGAATTTACTATTATTATGTTGTATAAAGACTTAGTTACTATGATGTAATAAGTTATTTTTAAATTAAGTTGTAATGTTGTAGTAACGGTTGCGAGACCTTGGGACGAGAATATTTATGTTATCACAATATAAATTATTCTATTTTCCGTTGTGTGAGATTTTGATTTATTATTAGAATTAGCACGTGACGAACCAAATTCGAGATATAAGGGTCTAAATTTGGGGGCGTAGTGCAGGACAATCTACTTTGACTTGTTTTTATAGCTTACACACTTTTGTATTGCCGTTTCTTACTTTATCGTATTTATGTTAATGCACTTTCCAATGATATATAAACAATGTATTTATGGTCCTTTATAGAGAAGATATATATATATATATATATATATATATATATATATATATATATATCAAAGATATTTATAATCATTCATTTATTACTTGGAGGAAGAACAATACTATTTCATTGCTACAAGTATGGATTATTGAAAATAATAAGACATATTTGGAACAAGAGGCATTTACTTATTATTGAGATGGTGCGATTTGATTCTTTTTTATTGTTCTCAGTCTTACGAGAAAGACACAAGATTCGGGATCGGGATAGAAATTTTTTTTGGGACATAAATCTACGCTTGTTGATGGTAAAGTTAGAAATAGAACAATTCCTTATGTCGTGTATCCTCGATTAATGCAACCTCAGATGATATATTTCAATTGTGAATTTTAGTATTGAGGGAAAGGCTACACTTATAGGCTATGTATTAAATTATCTGGTGTCCTTTCTGAAAATTTGGTCGTTGGGTTCAAAGGTCTGAAAAGTATGAACCAAACATTTTATGAAATGGTAGAACTTGATTGAATGTCTGGTCATATGATTCATTATTTTGCCTATTAAAGAATTATCTCTTTATTTTTCAATTTCTTAGTTAAGCAAGGATGTAAATTGTAATCAATTGAGATCGAATATTTAAGACTTGCAGAAAAGGTCGGGTTTGTGCTGGGCTGTAATCAAACAAGCAATATCGATATAAACATATATTAAGCTTTTAGATGATTATGTCTCAACCAAAATTTTTTGCAACCCCAAGTTTAAATTACATTCCAGTGTTTTGGGCCCAAAATAATGCACCTGTTCGAAAAGTTAACAATACTAATATATTAGTTTTTCTGTCCTCTTCTTTCAAATTAGAAAAGCTATAGCATAAACTATAAATTATCAAGAAAATTTATAAATTTCTCACTGATGAGAATGCATGTAGTTCAACCCCTAAATATTTGGAAGATTAAAGGTGAATTCAATACATAGGACAGGGATGAGTATTGGCATTGCTCAAAAGTTGGTGCGAAAAATCAATGCATATCACCGAAACCAAAACATTTCTTTGTTCTCTTTAATGTTATTGCTGGTTTATCTAGTTGAACATGATCCTGGTGACGACAAGCATTGTAACTATTGTACCATTTTGTTCTTCACTTTCTCATCCCGATGTAGTGCATATTCCACATTCATTGTGAATTCATGCCAACAAGATAAAGTAATTTCAACGAGATGCTTTACCTCAAGACAATTTTATCTTGTCATTGGGAGACCCTTGAGCTCCACCATTTTATTCTAGAGGCATTTGGTTTGCATTTAAAGAAGGAAAATGATTTACATGTCAACATATTTCATGACCAATTTGGATTGCGATTAATGTAGGATTGCGATTAATGTATAACCCTTAGTGATATAAGATAGAATAATAATGGGTGGGTCTCTTTTTTATTCCATCCTACCCAATATATTCATATACGTCGATATTTAATATCGACATAAATTATTCAAAATGTATTACACACTCTTTAAAGAATGGAACGTTTATAATTTTGTATGTTGAGAAGTCTAGTTTTAAAAGAATAGTTGGAAACTCTTACGTTACGTTTGGATTGCAGGAACTAAAGTGAGAATAAAATAACTCGTTTCTATGGAATGGAAAAAGTGTGGTTGTTCTGCCGAAATGGAATGAACCAATCCGATTCTTGCCAAATATGTAAATTTTATTCCTCAAGTGAGAGTATAGAATGATTCATTCTAGTCACGAGTAGAATGAATCATTCTACTCTCCATTCAATTCTATTCTCTTCTCTATTTCATTTTTTTCACCAATTTCATTTATCTATCCAAACTTAGCATTACCATTTCCAAAAGGTGTGAGACGAGAATTTCAAGAAACTATATTCTTTCTATAGCTGCTATTGTTATTAAAGTTAAATCAAATTGTTGTTTCTGCTCGTTTCAGGAGCGCTCAATCTGGTAGGGTTGTTTCTGGCAGTAGCGCAATGAAAGACAGACAGCAGAATCACACTGGGAGAGGATGTCCTGACAACCAATGGCGATGGATCATGTATTCATGACAACTGATTAAACAATCTCAGTCACAATGCCAAATTTTGAGATAGGTAAAGGGGGTTTTTATGTTTGAAGTAGTGTATACGACACTATTTACGTATATGGCACTATTCACGAATACAGTACTATTCATAGGAAAAAAATTAAATTTCTTTTATTTGTCCAAGTTGGCTATTATGGTTCCTATCTTTGATTGGATCCAAGTTTTGAACTTCATTATTGAATTTTGCTCCACAAATGATTATTATGGAGTAATGGTAAGGGATTGTAGGGGATGGCAAGGGATGGTAAGGGGTGTTATTTTTTCATAAATGATATTATTTCCTTTAATATTATTATACCGAAATATTGATATGAATTTTATTATGAAACTTTATCTTTTTCGTGTTGGAGTTACTATTCACGTATACGACACAATTCATGTATATGACACTATTTTTGTATACGACACTATTTACGTATATGGTACTATTTATGAATAAGGGGTACTATTCACAAAGTACTATTCATGGGATACTATTCATGAAGTACTATTCACGGGGTACTATTCATGACAAAAATTGGTTTCTTTTTATGACCAAATTATTGTTGATTTATGAATCTTACTCTTGAAATTAAACCCATGTTTTGATTATATTGTTTTTATTTTCATATATAACATTCTTATAATCCTAGTGATGAAATTTCTCTTTGACTTGAGTATAAAGATGGGTAAATTATTGGTATGATCGTGACTATGGGTTCTCTTTAGCCAGTAGTGCAAAGATGAATTGTTGACTGGTGTGATCATTACCATTGAATTTATAATTGAATATCTTTAGCTTAAGTGCAAAGGTGAATTGATTAACATGGTTATAATTATTGTTTATATAAATTCTGAAATGATTATATATTTCTTTGAGATAATAATATCTTTGGCATATAGTGTAAAGATGACCTGTTGTTGAATATCTTTGGTCTGTAGTGCAAAGATGACCTGTTGTTGAATATCTTTGGCCTGTAATGTAAAGACTAACTGTTGATGAATATCTTTGGCCCATAGTGCAAAAGATGAATTTATTAGTATGATTATGAACATGAACTGTGATTTGGTATAACCATGATTTTTGATGTTTCAGGTAAAGACAGGTGATAAAATTATCTTCGTCCTGGGTACGAAGAGGAATTTAGAACCACAATTATGATTATATTGTGGACAAGAACTGTTGATTGATGTTACAAGGATAAAATATTATTGGTGGACTTTTAACATGAAGAAGATAATAGACTTTATAATCTATTTGACTCTTCTAATGGATTGCTCGTTCCACTACAACTATGGTTGAAAAGTTTTATCATCTACCATATGTTCTAAATCTCCGATTTATTAATGACAAAGACTATTGATAATTTAATTATCTTTAGTCATGATATTCTTTACTGGGCTAGTTGTGCTCACCCTTTTGCTTCACAATTCCTTTCAGGTAATAAGAGTGTAGTTTGGTTCGGCGGGGGGTAATGAGGGGAATAGAATCGGTGAATCTATAGCTATTGAGGTTTCCCCTAAAATAGTATTGAAATAATTTTATTGAGAATTTTAGATAAATGTGTCGTATTTTATACGTCATTTATCTGTTGATTTTGGTGAACCGAATAGGGTGACGTGAACCCAACTTTGGAAGGGTGTTTTGCCACTACCATACAAGATGTCTGATGACCTACGACTTCGTGTTATCAAAAGACATGGTTGTGCACATCCACTTGCTGATTATATCTATGAGCACTACCTATATAATCTTGAAGTTTGGTTGAGATATAATTCTTCATTAGAGACAATGGAGACAATTATATGGCAAGAAAAGACTCACCATTGGAAAGAACATGATAGTAATCTTCTCATTTTTCTTTGGGGTCTATTGGGTCAACCAAGGATAATTCTCAAGTCATATGATATCTATTATAACTTAGATGCATGTCCTCTCATGTACGAATGTTTCCTTGAGCATTTTCCAAAGATTTTAATTTCTAAAATAGTTATTGATTGTACCTTTATGTAAGGTACCATTGTAAGGTATCAATGTGAGGTACTATCCAAGTAAAGGGATGAGAGTTACAGTTGGTATGAAAACTCACAGTATATGTGTTGTCGTGTTTTGCACGATAATTGTAATAATGAAGTTTGTAGTTGTTTTCCGTACCATGTATTTGGCGACTCAGGATGGGTTTGGTGGACTGGACCTATTTTGGGGGCGTCATAGTTGGTATCATAGCTTAGGGATATGGTCGCTGACGGAGATCTGTAACGACCAAGAAATTTGGATCCTTTGTAAAATAATTTTATTTAATAAAATAATGAATAAAAATATATCACTTGTTATTATTACGTGTTAGTAAGATGAATGTCGTTCTATAACCTAGAAATGCCAGAATATCGTAGTATTTTAACTACGTGAGAGAATTAAAGTGTTTGAATTTCCAAGACAAAAATAAAAGTTTTCCGAGAAATTTTTTGAAAAACCCTATTCATCGATTTCTGCTCGGGAATTATTTTTGAATTTCTGAGAAATACGTAACGATAGAATATCGAAGTGAGTTGGATTATGTAATAAGAATTTAAGTATGGAAAACGTAATTTTTCGCATGCGGACGTGATTCGAGAATGTTAGGAAAATAAAGCATTAGAAGTAATGTTATGATCGTATGATACATATGTATTGTACGAGGTAACGAATACAAGTATAATACGAAGTATTATATGAGTATGTACGAAGGATGGAATATTGTATATTATGAAAGAGAATACCAGTATAATACGTAGAGAATATGTAATAAGGCTTTTAGCCAAATGAATTGGACTTATAGGATTGTTAGCAAGTTGTAAAGTCCAATAAAATTAATGTGCAAGCCCAAGTGTGTGTAATATTAAAGTCCAAGTGGTGGTTAATGAGAAGTCCAAGTAAATTGGTAATACAAGCCCAAAGCTTAAGTAAGTTAATTAAATCTAAGCCCAAGCTAGGATCCAATGGGTTACGATAACCCATGAGGCAACCCATGATCATTTGATTATCTTGATGACCAAGACAATTAAGTGATGACCAAGACAATTATGTGATGACCAAGTATTTAATTTGGTGGGCAAGTTAACTAAGTGTCTAAGTAATGAATAGTAAGGAGGTGCTTAAGGAGGTGGGATGAATTAATGACCAAATTGCCCTAATCTTAGCAATCCTATAAATAGAAGGCTTTGGATTTCATTTGTTACTTGTTCTTTTTCATCCAACACTTTTCAACTTATTGGTTAGAGAGAATAAGCAAGAATAAGCTACTTTCATTTGTTAGAAAAGAGAAGAACTAGTACAACAAAGGTAATGATCTCATGTCATTAGTCTTCCATCTCTACCATTATAGGTCGATAAGAGAAGTGTGGATTAATGATCATGTATGCAAAGTAATGATAGGAAGAAATAAAATAAGAACTTAAGTCCTAATAAGCCGAGAATAAGCACTTTGTTCATGAATAAGCTATGAACTAAGGAAGAATTTGTAAGACTTATAACATGTTTACATGGATGAAGTTATTATGATAAAAGTATGTGAAAATGATGGTTAGAAGATTTGAACAATCTTAAGTCATGATAATTAAAATATAAGTTTGCATAGATGATAAACTATAAGTTCATGAAGAATAAGTCATAACTTATCATGAAAATAAGTTGATGTAATTTGTAGGTTGACATGTCTATATGATGAATAGAGATCATTTGAAATGATAATCAAATAATAAGTAACGAAGCTATGTCGAAATTTTCACGATATGACGATAATCGTCGAATTCGTGAAATTCTCGGATTAGAGGTTAAATTTTGATATTGAGCTCATATACGTTGGTTTTCGATGGGAACAAGTCTTATTTGGCATTATAGAGTTGCGGACTCAAAAATGGCCGAATTCTGACTTAGAACGAAGAAACGAGCGTTGAACGTTCACGGACGTTTATCGTTTTCGTTAAAAATGAACCAATAGGTGAATTTTGAGTAAACGAAGTCAAAAATATGAAATTCTTGCATGAACACGTAGATTATGTGATTTTTGAGCTAATAGATTTTGAACGAGCCAATTCGGACTTAAAATGATCAAATTTGGAGTCCGGGAAGTTCATTATGCAAATAAAATTTTTTCATTGTTTGGTGCACGCAGAAATTTGGCGCCATGATTATGACCAAAATAATGGTGGCGAAGCGGCTAACAGTGCAGTGTCAAATCTTCGAACCTTCTGTAGTCTTACACCGCGACGCAGCTTGAAGAGTAAAGAGTGGCGCCACGGTCTTAAGTTCAACCTCACTCTCGAAAACTCGCATCAGTGGCGCTTGAGTTGTATAAGGATATTTGCTGCAATATTTTTCAACCTTAAGGAATGCACAGTAAAGAATTGTTGCAAGTATAGAATGAATGGTAACTGATTAACAAAGAAGTAAAGCTTAATTATAACATTGTAAAAGCTTTTTTAAACCTTAATTATAATATATAAAGGTTGAAGATATGTAATCAAATATGAACAAAATGATGATGTAAACTATAACGGAAAGCCGGAACTAATAGTAACAAATCTAATACATGATTAGATTGAGAAGAAGGGTAAGATTCATTAGGAACCATGTAAGCTCATTCATGACCTAATGTATTATGCGATATGATCATCTACTGTAGAGACCTTAAAGACTTAAAGTGAACGTGTAATAACCGTAACAGACGCTAAAGGCAAGTATTCTAACCCTTGTCTATGTTCAACCTAGACAAGCTTTGTGGTTCATGAATTCTTACGCATGAATTGATGTATGATGAAGTCAAAGCTAATTCTTTCGGCTAAGACTTATGATATGTTGGATTTCTTATAATCTATCAAAGTATTTTCAATGTTTTACCAAGTTATATTGGTGTGATTTTCATTGCTGATCACCTAGACGTGCTCGTAAGAAATGCTGGACGTACAGACTTTGTGCCGGGATGTCCTTTTCAAAGAAAGTATGAAATGCTCAAGGTCTTGTACCAGAATTGATGTTTTACTGAATATTGTTATTGTAAAATGTTTTAAAGAAAAGAGAAGTGATATTTTGAATTATCGATAGTACTTCATAACTATTGTTCAGTTATTGAAGATATATGATTTATATGATTCAAGCATATTGTTAAATAGAATTGTTGTACTTGCTCAGCTAGTCATGCTCACTCTTGCTTGAACCATGTGAATGTGGCTAAGACCGAACGGACCGAAGGATCCGGCAAGGATAAAGGAAAGGCGAAGAGGAACCCGTAGAATAGCTATGTAATAGTATAGGTTTGATATGATAATATTTGATATTATAAAAATCACAAATGTAATGGTTATAAAGAACCTGGGGAATGGTAATATTGATTTACAATATATATAAGACATATTCATTCTTTTGAGGCTTTTCGATTGAATGTTTGTGTGAACTGTAGCACCGTGGAGCACCATCTGTCGAGTTGGAATATACCCGGATTTGGGGGCGTCACAGGTTGGTATCAAAGCATTAGGTTATAAAACTTAAGGGGGTGGGGGAATTAAAACCTTAACTCATAACCTTAAGAGAAGTCAATGAAGTAAAAGAAGAAATTAACCCTATAAAAATGCATTTTATATATATGATATGTGTTTTTATTATTCTACTGACGTGTACTAATTAAAATTAATTGTTTTGTGTAGATGTCAGGTGGAAATGGAATGTATAGAGATGTACAGGTAGTTAACGAAGAATCAGTTAACCAGATAGATGTTATACTGAACCCAATAACAGAGGAGCAAGAGATAGTAGTAATTGAGTCTGGAGACTCAGAGGACCCCGATCTCATGTCGGTATTTGACGGCATGATAAAAGAAGAGGTGGAGGTGGTGTCCTTCAACCCTATGACACTTGCAGAAGAGACACCCCAAGGGGAGTCTATGATGTCACTATTCATGGCAGTGTTAGACAGGAACCTCCACTATTGTCAGGAGGTGAAGGAGTTCTGACGAGCTCCAGTACATCTTCTGATGATAAGACAGATGTGGAGTCGATGTGGGAAAAGGAACACGATGAGCGGGTTTTAGCCAAGGACAAGGTCTATGAGCTAAAGCATGAGGTTTTTGAGCTCAAGGGGGAGCTAAAGACCAAGAGACAAAAGATAGGGAGAATGTCCTATATCCATAGGAGTTCTCATCAGGATTTTTAGCGACAGTAGTAGTCAAGTATCTAGTAGAAATTTGAAGCGAGACTCGGCATCTTATCAATTTGGGATCATATTATCATTTGATCAGCCACAACAGATTTTAATAATGCCTTAAGGCATATGTAATCTAGTAGTAGCTAGGGTAATTTTAGATATGTAAATATCATGTATCTAGTAGTGACGTAAAATCCTCTTTTGTATATCAAAGGGAAGTCTTTTGTAAATCCTAATTTTTGGAAAGTAATTGCGGGATGGTAATGTAATCAGCTTAGGCTGTGTAATGAAATGATGTAGTATTATACTACAATGAATGAATTAATATAAGCCTTTTTACAGAACATATTGAGTAATGGATGTTGAAGTTATTGTTTAATCTTGAATAATAACTAACTAATAAGAAAGAAGTAATAACGAAATGTGTTGCTTATTGTAACAGCAAAATGCCGCCAATAAGAGGGAAACGAAACCAAGGCGATAACGTAAATAAACCGGAAGGAGGTCCGGTTAACCCAATGCAGGAATTTGTTAACTTATTAACTGTAAGACCCCAACTTATTATAAATGAAATTGAATTTTTTCTATTTATTGTTTTGAAATAGTAAGGGTTGATTTGATTAATGTGGTTAGTTATGGGTAAAATGCGCAAATATCTTAAATAAGCAAGTGGTTATAAAATATTCATTGTTGTCGGGGAATATTCATTGGTCGTGGAATATTCTTACTGTCGGCGAATATTCGTACGACGGTGCAGCCTTGTGTGGGCCCCATAACGGAAAGCGATTGGATGAAAAAACGTTAAGTATAAGTTTTTTCTATAAATAACGGCGTAGTTGTTACCGTTATTACTGTTGGAATACCCGGTGGTTTAAACACAGTAGCACACGGTATTGCACAAATTATTGATTCTTACGTAAGAAGGCACTACTCAATAATTGTTATAGTAATTACTGTTCAATATTTTATTTTATTGATTCAATAATTGCTATGTTGATGTTTTATATTATTGTTGTTTTAATAATTGTCACTGCACAATATTTCTCATTATCAGATCAATAATTCATATTATTTGAATAATATTATTAGATAACATTATTGGCAATGTCTAGAAAGTTCTGTCGAGGAAAGGGGTTAGGTCATCTAATTGCGCGCCAATAAGGAAAAATTCTTATCGGAAAGCCCCTTCTTTCCTGGGAACGGCATGGTTGTCAGTATTGTGATTCTGTAATATTATTTGTGAATAATTAATTATTGATTTATATGATAAGAAAAATATTTACTTATGTGGATATGAATGGAGGAATATTTAGAAAAGTGACAATTGTTGAAAATTAATATTTTTATCTTTTCTGATAAAATAATTCGTTATATTGCAATAATATAATAATGGTGGTATTTTAACAATGAATGTGTGATATATGAATAAATGAGGAGAAAGAATATTTTTCTTACAATAAATGCTAAAAACATGTTAAACATGTTGGTGGACCCCATTTTTTTGATTATAGCACAAAAATCGAAAATTTATTATATTTGGAATTTGGAAAAACTTAAAGCTTCTAAAAAATCTTCCGTATGTGGATTTCATAAGATTGAATTTTTTTCGATTTATGTTTGGAATTTGGAAAAACTTAAAACTACAAAGTTGTAGAGAATTTAATTTCCTATGGAATGGACATAAGATTAAAATTTTTCTAATAAAAGGGCTATTTATTATCAAGCGTATTTTTACTGTATGTATCATTTTCAAAATACACGAATTAAAGTAAAAATCACACGAATCTGAAAGTCTCTCTATATTATCAGCGTATTTTTGTGAGTATTTTGATACTTTGAGTGTTGCTATATCGGTGCAAGTTCCTTCATTATATATCGATATTCGAGCGTAAGTACTATTCTTTTGAGGTAAGGGATGTTATTTTCTTCGTAAATGATATTATTTCTTTCAATATCATTATGCCAAAATATTAGTATAATTTCTCTTGTGAAAATTTTACCTTTTTGTGTCGAGGTTACTATTCACGTATACGACACTATTCACATATACAACACTATTCACGAATACGACACTATTCATAGAAAAATTAAATTTTCGTTCTTTATCCCAGATGTCTATTTTTGTTACTATCTTTGATTGTATCCATATTTTGATCATTATTCTTGAATTTTACTCCACCATAGTATATTATGGTGTGTTTTTGAACATGGATAAATCGAAGTACGAATCCATAATATTTTTTCTTTTATCTCACTGGATTCGTTTTCTTTAAAATATTTTTTATCATCCTCAGTCCTAAATGATGATATAACTGAATATCTTTGGCATGTAGTGCAAAGATGAATGATTTTCTGATGAATATCTTTGGCCCATAGTGCAAAGATGAACATGACCAACTGATGAATATCTTTATCCTATAATGCAAAGATAAATATTTGATTCAAGATGTATATTGATTAATGTTACAGGGATAAAATATTGATGATTGATTTTTAAATCATAGAAGATAGTAGTTTTCATTCTCTACTTAACTCTTCTAATGAATTGTTATTTCTGCAGCGAATATAGATCTGCAACTTGTTGTTTATTATATTCTATCAGATTTTTCCCTGTTGAGGACTAATGATAATTTATTCTATATTATCTTAGTCATAATATTCTTTACTGGGCTAGTTGAGCTCACCCTTTTCCTTTTTGTTCCATTTTTCTTCTTAGGAAGCGAGAATGTAGCATAAAGTAGTCGGGGTGTAGAATGATGGTTCTAGAAAGTTATTTTAGTAGTCCTCACTATTTTGTAAAATAGTGTATCAATAATTGTAATGAGGGCTTATTTGAGTGTGGATATTGTCTAGAAGATAATATTTGTATTTAAACTCACAGTTTATGTGTTGTCGTATATTGTCTAGAAGATAATATTTGTATTTAAACTCACAATTGTATTAATAAAGTTGTAGTTATTTCTTTACCATGTATTTGGTGACTCAGAATGGGTGATGTATGCCTATTTTGGGGGCGTCACAGTTGGTATCAGAGCTTAGGGATATGGTCTCTGGCGGAGATCGGTGAATAGAACTAGGAGGGGAGAGACGAGTAAATCCTTCGCTAGTGTGTCCTACCTAAGCTTATTTGTTGGTTAGTCAGAATATAGGGACATTATGTGATATATTAATTTCTTAAATTAACCCTTGTTTTATGGCAGTATTTGAGAATGACAACTGAGAATGTTAACAATGGAGTAAATAAGACCGTGGAGACACCTTTACTCACCAATCAGGAGAACGTGCAACATGACGACAATATTCCTCCTGTAAACAACACCACTGATCAGATGATGAACGATGGGATGTTTAGAAGCTTTTTGCAGTTCATGCAAAATTAGACGAGGGAGACTCGTGTACAAAATACAGGTGGAAATGATAGCAAGGCACGATTTGTCACAGCCAAGCAGTTCAAATAGTTGGGACCACCAGAATTCTGGGGAAAGCCGAATCTGATTAAGGTGGAAACGTGGGTCAAGCAAATTACCAAGATATTCGATGTCTTGGGATGCACGGAGGAATAGAAGGTTCCATTTGTCACCTTTATGTTCCGTAGTGAGGCAGATTACTTGTGGGAATCTGTGAAGCGTACCCAGCCAGCCGCACTCAACATGTCTTGGGAAACATTTCAGAAACTGTTCAATGACAAGTATTTTCCTGAAAGTATTCGCCATATGAAGGAGGTAGAGTTTATTAGACTGGAATAGAATAACATGACGGTGTCCCAGTACGAGGCTAAGTTCGCGGAGTTATCCAGGTTTTGCACCTCATTTGGTAGAGAATGAGGAACGTATGACGCATATGTTTCTAAGAGGTCTGAAACCCGATATACGTCAGTATCTCATTTGTCATAAATTTTCTCTATATTCATATGTTGTCAACATGGCTCAATTATTAGAACGAGATAACGAGTACGTTCAACCGAGGGACCACAACCAGGGTCATACCGGTGGCAGCAGTCATCGAAGCAATGATAATCATCGAGGAGGGAAAAATACGGACAAAAGCGGTAACCACTTTGGTGGTAATCATGGCCATGATAATAGAAGAAGCGAGTCAGAAGGAGATTTTAAAAAGAGAAGGTACAATAATGACAATGTGAAGACGTCAGCAACAACATTAACTATTTCTAAGGGAGGAGAACGACCACATGTCATATATTATAAATATGGAAAAGAGGTACACATCAGCACAAACTGCCCACAACAGTTCAAGGTATGTTATAATTATGGAAAGGAAGGTCATATCGCTCGAGATTGTACTGTAGCGAAACCAAGTCCAGCTGGGATGGTGACTCAAAAGGCTGTCCTAGACAAGGCAAAGTCAGCGGTTCCTGGAAGAGCGTTTGTCATGACTGGCCAAAATGCGAGGAACCCGAATGAGGTGATCACGAGTAAGCTAATCATAAACTCTTGCGAAGTTTATACCTTACTAGATACCAGTTCTACCCATTCATTTATCTCTCCTGCTTATGCTCAACGTTTAAACTTGACTCTGAAGAAATTAGACTTTGACTTATCTGTGGAGACTCCGTTAGGAGAAACTTTCATTACATCCACTGTTTATAAATCTTGTTTGATCCAAGTTAGCACCATCACATTATCTGTTGATCTTATCTCTTTAAAGATACTTGCTTTTGATGTGATTTTAAGGATTGATTGGTTAACTACTCATCATGTCAAAATTGATTGTTTTTGTAAGGTTGTTAGTTTTAATTTTCCTAACCAACCTGTTATGAGAATTCAAGCAACCAAACCACTAAAGTCAATCACTGTCATATCAAGCCATAAAGCCATTCGTTTATTAAAAAATGGATATCAAGCTTTCTTAGCCCATGTCATGGACTTGAAAAAAACACGTCAGATTTGACTAATATTTCTGTTGTTAGTGAATTTCCTGACGTATTTCCTGAAGAACTTCCCGGTTTACCCCCAGAACGTGAAGTTGAATTTGTTATTGACCTTGAACCTGGTACAAAGCCCATTTCTAAAACCCCATATCGAATGGCTCCTATTGAACTTCAGGAGTTAAAGGTCCAACGACAGGAGTTGTTGAACATCGGTTTCATTTGTCCTAGTACATCTCCTTGGGGTGCTCCTATTTTATTCGTAAAGAAGAAAGAAGGGAGTATGCGACTTTGTATTGACTACTGGGAATTGAACCATGTTACCATTAAGAATAGGTATCCGTTACCTAGTATTGATGAACTGTTTGACCAGTTACAAGGAGCATAATTCTTTTTAAAGATCGATCTTCGTTCTGGATATCATCAGCTGAAGATTAGAACTAAGGATATTCTGAAGACTGCCTTCAAAACTCGGTAAAGGCATTATGAATTCTTAGTCATGTCTTTTAGATTGACTAATGCTCATGCGGCTTTCATGGATATGATGAACCGTGTATTCAAGGAATATTTGGATCAGCTCGTTGTTGTCTTTATTGATGACATCCTCATATATTTCAAAAGTCGTGAAGATCATGAGCACCATTTGAAGCTGGTACTTCAAAGACTTCATGAAAAAAGCTATATGCCAAGCTGAAGAAATGCGAGTTCTGGCTTGAGGAAGTAACATTCCTTAGGCATGTGGTGTCAAAACATGGAGTATTTGTTGACCCGGCGAAGATTGAAGCAATATAAAGTTGGGAGCAACCTAAGACAGTAACCGAAGTATGTAGCTTTCTGGGCTTAGCTGGTTATTATCGGAGATTCGAGGAAGGATTTTCTCGAATCGCTACTCCGTTAACTCAGCTGACTCAAAAAGATACAAAATTCGTATAAAGCGAGGAATGTGAGAAAAGTTTTCAAGAGCTTAAGAGAAGACTCATTTATTTTGTTACGAAAATACCATCTGATTCGGATGGATTTGTTATCTACAGCGATGCTTCAGGCAAAGGGTTAGGATGTGTTCTCATGCAACATGGAAAGGTCATAGCCAATGCCTCGTGACAACTCAAAGAATATGAGAGGAATTACCCTACTCATGATCTAGAATCAGCAGCAGTCGTTTTCGTGTTAAAAATCTAGAGGCACTATCTATATGGGGAGAAAGTGGAGATATATTCAGACCATAAAAGCCTCAAATATTTCTTCACCAAAAAGGAACTCAACATGCGGCAACGACGTTGGCTCGAGCTGCTGAAAGATTATAACCATACCATTCAATACCATCTTGGAAAAGCGAAAGTGGTAGCTGACGCATTGAGTCGAAGATCATATGCGAGAACGAGTGCGATGTTGTCAACACAAAGGCCCATTTTTTGTGATTTACAAAAGATGAAGATAGAATTCAAGACTCCGGGGACCCATGCGATGAGCTCAAGTATATGCATAGAACCAACTTTAATCGATAAAGTTAAAGTTGCTCAAGCCACAGACCCGGAGTTGATGCGTATGAAGAAGAAAGTACAAGAAGGTGTTATCCCATAAGCAAGAATCGATGAAGAAGGAATACTTCGAGTCAACTCCAGACTTTGTGTTCCTAACGACTCTGATTTGAAGTACAAGATCATGATGGAGGCACACAATACACCATTTTCAATCCATCCTGGAAGTACCAAAATGTATCGTGATTTTCGACATACATTTTGGTGGAACAATATGAAGAGAGATATCGCGAAGTTTATCTCAAGGTGTTTAACTTATCAACGTGTAAAGGCGGAGCATCAAGTGCCAAAGGGTCCATTACAACCACTTGAGATTCTGAAATGGAAGTGGGAAGACATTACCATGGATTTCGTTACGGGTCTTCCCACAGTTTCTCAAGGCATAGACGTGATTTGGGTTATTGTTGATAGATTAACTAAGTCTGCTCATTTCTTGCCGATACGGGAGACTTATTCCCTTGAACGTCTTGCTCGTATGTATGTAAATGAGATTGTGAGATTGCATGGCATGCCAGTATCCATAGTTTCGGATCGTGACCCAAGATTCACTTCACAATTTTGGGTTAGCTTGCAAAAAAGCTACGGCACGAATTCTACGATTTAGTTCGGCATACCATCCTCAAACGAATGGACAATCAGAGAGGACTATTCAAACTCTTGAAGATTTATTAAGACTCTGTGTCCTACACTTCAGAGGAAGTTGGGATAAGTATTTACCATTGGTGGAATTCTCCTACAACAATAGTTATCAGACAAGTAAAGGTGTGGCTCCATTCGAAACATTGTATGGACGAAAGTGTCGCTCTCCAATATGTTGGGATGAGGTGGGTGAAGCAACATTGTTGGGACCAGAGTTGGTACGTATGACTACGAAAAAGATCCAAATGATTCGACAAAGTATATAAACGACACAGTATCTACAAAAGAGTTATGCGGATCTTCATCGAAAAGACGTGGAATTTAGTATTGGGGATCATGTATTGTTGCGTGTTGCTCCATGGAAGGGAGTTACAAGATTTGGGAAGAGAGGAAAGCTCAATCCACGATTTATTGGTCCATTTCAGATTCTTGACCGAATAGGAAATATGGCCTATAGACTCGCGTTACCTCCAAGTATATCTCGTGTTCATATTGTTTTTCAGATATCTATGCTTCGTAAATATGTGAAAGACCCGAACCACGTTATTGAGTTAGAACCAGACAAAATAGCCGACGATTTAACGTACGAGGAGGTACCTGTCAATATCTTGGATAGGAAGGAGCATGTCCTACGCACAAAGGTCATACCACAAGTCAAAGTTTTGTGGAGGAACCATGATATTGAGGAAATAACCTGGGAGTTGGAAACGAAAATGAAAGCGATGTATCCTAACCTTTTTGAAACACCAAGTACGTACATCAATTTCGAGGATGAAATTTCATAAGGAGGGGAGGTTGTAAGACCCCAACTTATTATAAATGAAATTGAATTTTCTCTATTTATTATTTTGAAATAGTAAGGGTTGATTTGATTAATGTGGTTAGTTATGGGTAAAATGCGTAAATATCTTAAATAAGCAAATGGTTATAAAGTATTCATTGTTGTCGTGGAATATTCGTTGGTCGTGGAATATTCTTACTGTCGGGGAATATTCGTACGACGACACAACCTTATATGGGCCCCATAACGGAAAGCGATTGGATGAAGAAAACGACGAGTATAAGTTTTTTTTATAAATAACGGCGTAGTTGTTACTATTAATACTATTGGAATACCCGGTGGTTTAAACACAGTAGCACACGGTATTATTGCACCAATTATTGATTCTTAACGTGAAGGCCTTACTCAATAATTATTACGATAATTCTTTATTCGATATTTTATTTTATTAATTCAATAATTGCTATGTTGATATTTTATATTATTGTTGTTTCAATAATTATCACTACACAATATTTCTCATTATTAGATCAATAATTCATATTTTTTGAATAATATTATTAGATAGCATTATTGGCAATGTCTAGAAAGTTTTGTCGAAGAAAGGGGTTAGGTCATCTAATTGCGCGCCAGTAAGGAGAAATCCTTATTGGAAAGCTCCCTCTTTCATGGGAATGGCCTGGTTGTCAGTATTGTGATTCTGTAATATTATTTATAAATAATTAATTATTGATTTATATGATAAGGAAAATATTTATTTATGTGGATATGAATGGAGGAATTTTTAGAAAAGTGTCAATTATTGAAAATTGATATTTTATCTTTTCTGATAAAATAATTCGTTATATTACAAAAATATAATAATGGTGGTATTTTTACAATGAATGTGTGATATATGAATAAATGAGGAGAAATAGTATTTTTGTTACAATAAATGCTAAAAACATGTTAAACATGTTGGTGGACCCTATTTTGACTGAAATTTGATTATAGCCTGTAAAATCGTCCGTATGTGGATTTCGGTCAATTTATGTTTGGAATTTGGAAAAACTTAAAGCTACAAAGTTGTAGAGAATTGAATTTCCTATGGAATGGACATAAGATTCAAATTTTTTTGATAAAAAGGCTATTTATTATGAATTATTGAAGTTCCCGAATAATTAATTTTTGGAGTTATAAATGTTTTATTTATGAAAAACATTTTTTTTTATTTTTTGTGGGCTGGGTGGCTGATGTTTTGGACTTGGTGGTGTGCGTAGGAAGAAAATTTTGAAAATATTATTATTTTATTAAATTTACTACTTTGGTGTTCTAAGCATTTTTCTATAAATAGGGAGCTTTGGTTAGAATTAAAAATCACACAGAATTTAAAGTTTTCTCTCTCTATATTATCGAGCGTATTTTTGTGAGTATTTTGATACTTTGAGTGTTGCTATACGGTGCAAGTTCCCTTCAACGTTATATCTGATATTCTAGCCAGAAGTACTATTCTTTTGAGGTAAGGGATGTTATTTTCTTCGTAAATGATATTATTTCTTTCAATATCATTGTGTCGGGGTTACTATTCACGTATATAGCACAATTCACGTATACGGCACTATTCACAGATACGACACTATTCATAGAAAATTTTAATTTTTGTTCTTTGTCCCAAATGTCTATTTTTGTTACTATATTTGATTATTTCCTTGTTTTGATCATTATTCTTGAATTTTACTCCACCATAGTATATTATGGGGTGTTTTTGAACATGGATAAACTGAAGTACGAATCCATAATATTTGTTCTTTTGTCTCACTGGATTCGTTTTCTTTAAAATATTTTTCATCATCCTCAGTCCTAAATGATGATATAACTGAATATCTTTGGCCTGTAGTGCAAAGATGAATGATTTTTTGATGAATATCTTTGGCCCGTAGTGCAAATATGAACATGACCAACTGATGAATATCTTTGGCCCATAGTTCAAAGATGAATATTTAATTCAAGATGTATATTGATTGATGTTACAGGGATAAAATATTGATGATGTATTTTTAAATCATAGAAGATAGTAGTTTTCATTCTCTACTTAACTCTTCTAATGAATTGTTATTTCCGCTGCGAATATTGATCTGAAACTTGTTGTTTATTATATTCTATCAGATTTTTTCCTGTTGAGGACTAATGATAATTTATTCTATATTATCTTAGTCATAATATTCTTTACTGGGCTAGTTGAGCTCACCCTTTTCCTTTTTGTTCCATTTTTCTTCTCAGGAAGCGAGAATGTAGCGAGTACTAGTCGGGGAGTGGAATGATGGTTCTAGAAAGTTATTTTAGTAGTCCTCACTATTTTGTAAAATAGTGTATCAATAATTGTAATGAGAACTTATTTGAGTGTGGATATTGTCTAGAAGACAATATTTGTATTTAAACTCACAATTTATGCGTTGTCGTATTTTGCACGATAATTGTATTAATAAAGTTGTAGTTGTTTTTGTACCATGCATTTGGCGACTCAGAATGGGTGATGTATACCTATTTTGGGGGCGTCACTTTAACAGCCGCATTTAATAGAAATGGGGCTAATATCCCCGTAAATCCGGGAGTAGCACGAGCAACTACCTTCAAGGATTTTAAAAGTGTCGGTCCGCCGGAGTTCAAAGGATTTACAGACCCCATAGAAGCCCAGACATGAGTAAAGGAAATATAGAAGGCATTTGTCATAGTAAATGTCAAAGAGGGTCAGAAAGTTGTCTTTGCAACCTATATGATGAAAGGTGAAGCCAATTTTTTGTGGGAGGCTAACCAGTCTAGGGCGGGTAGAGAGAACCTAACGTGGGTGTGGTTCAAGGAGATATTCTTCAAGAACTACTTTCCCATGAGTATGTAGGGAAGGATGGAGATGCAGTTTCTAGACTTAAAACAAGGGGACATGACGGTTCCCCAATATTCTGCCAAGTTTTAATAACTGGCGAGGTTCGCTCCACACCAAGTGGACACTGAGGTTAGAAAAGCTCGATGGTTCGAGCAGGGCTTGAAACCCTGGCTCTACAACCGTATATCTATATTTCAAAGTACTACATTTGGGACTATTTTAGAGAAGGCGATAATCGCCGAAGGTGGTAGCGAGGCTCTAAGCCAGTACCACAAGGACAAGAAGAATACGGGGAAGGTTGATGAGGGAGTAAAGATAGAAGGAGCCAGCAAAAGTGGTGAGGGATAGAAGCGAAAAGTGTTTAACTCTAGGAATACCGGAGTGAAGCAAGGAGATCCAAAGAGAAGAATGAAGGCCTGCAAAACTTGTGGAAAGACTCATCTGGGAGTCTGTCTCAAGGGGAAGGCCGTATGCTACAATTGTGGACAGGAGGTGCATATTTCGCCTAACTGCCCAAGTCTGAAGAAAAACCACGAATGCTTTGTGTGTGGGTCAACTGACCACATGGCAAAGAACTGCCCAAAGAAGGGGACAAACGAGAATCGAGGCACTAATAGCGGTAAGTTAGCTATTAGTGGTCCAGCGCAGCCTGGTAAGCCGATGGGTCGTACCTTTAACATGACAGTCCAAGATGCAGTTGGATCAGGGGACATAGTCGCAGGTATTATTCCAATCAACGACTTAAATACTTACGTGTTATTTGATTCGGGCGCTACTTGTTCGTTTATAGCATGTGATTTTACTAGATGATTAGGATTACTTCCCGAAAAGTTTCCTATACCTTTAAATATTAAGGTAGCAAACGAGGAGATAATTCCTATTAAAAATATTCATAGGAGTTGTTGCGTAGACATATGGGGTTGTAAATTATCAGTAGATTTGCTATCGATAAACTTAGGAGAATTTGATGTAATTCTCGAAATGGATTGGTTGGTTAACCATGGGGAAATTATAGATTCTCAGAAGAAATGTGTGAATATTAGAACGTGAAAACAACCTCAGGTAGTATTTTACGGTAATAGATCACCGGAACGTTCGTGTTGTCTTAACATGACACCAACTAGGAAATTATTGAGAAAGGGATGTGTAGGTTATCTGTTCCATGTTGTCGATACCCAGAGAGTGGTAGCAACCGTGGAACAAATACCTATAGTTAAAGAATTTGCGGATGTATTTCTGAGTGAATTGTCGGGTCTTCCACCAGATAGGGAGACCGAGTTTGTAATAGACATTGTGCGGTGAGCGGCACCGATTTTGAGGCACCTTAGTATCGTATGGCCTTGATGGAGATGAAGGATTTGATGGTGTAGTTACAAGAACTATTGGACAGGAAGTACATACAACCAAGTGTTTAGCCGTGGGGTGCACCGGTACTGTTTGTAAAAAAGAAGGACGAATCGTTAAGACTTTGTATCGACTATAGAGAGTTGAACAAGTTAACGATAAAGAATAAATACCCATTGCCCAAGATCGATGATCTCTTTGATCAGTTAAAAGGGGATAAGTATTTTTCTAAAATAGATTTAAGGACTGGGTATCATCAGTTGAAGGTTCGGAAGGAAGATGTACCAAAGATGGCATTCAGGACTCGTTATGGTCATTATGAGTTTTTGGTAATGTCATTTGGGTTGACTAATGCACTAGCTGCATTTATGGATATGATGAACAGAGTGTTCAAATAATATTTGGACAAGTTTGTCGTGGTGTTTATCGATGATATTCTAGTCTATTCTAAGACGCCAAAAGATCATGCTGAACACCTAAGAATAGTGTTGGAGACACTAAGGAAGGAGAAGTTGTAAGACCCCGAAATTTTTTAAATAAAAAGGAATTTCCTTTATTTTGAAATAGTAAGGGTTGATTTGATTAATGTGGATAGTTAAGGGTTAAATACGCAAATATTTCAAAATAAGCAAGTGGTTATAAAATATTCATTGTTGTCGGGGAATATTAAATGGAATATTAAATCTTTGTCGGGAATATTATTAATGCACGACGAAGCCTTGACCGTGTGTGGGCCCATAACTGAAAGCGATTGGATGAAGAAAGCGACAAATATAAGTTGTTTTTAAATAACGGCGTAGTTGTTGCAGATTATCTTTGTTGGAATACCGGTGGTTAAAACACACTAATCTGCGCGTTGTTGAGCGATAGCACACCAGTATTGCACCAATTATTGATTCTTACGTGAAAGGCACTACTCAATAATGGTTCTGATAATTCTTTTATTCATTATTTTATTGAGTTAATAATTCTTTGCGTTGATATTTTATATTCTTTGTTGTTTGATAATTGTCATTACACAAAGATCTTTCATTATCGAAGCAATAATTCATATTATCTGAATAATATTATTAGATAACATTATTGGCAATGTCTAGAAAGTTACATACAAGGAGAGGTTTGAGTCATCTAATTGCGGCGCATGAAGAAGAAATTCTTATTGAAAGCCCCTCTTTCTGAGGATCATTGCACAGTTGTCAATATTGTGATTACGTAATATTATTTGTGAATAATTAATTATTGATTTATATGATGAGGAAAATATTGATTTTATGTGGATATAGATGAAGAAAATTTTTAAAATGACAATTGTTGAAAATTAATATTTTATCTTTTACGATAAAATAATTCATTTAAATATATTATTTTAATAATATATTAACGGTGATATTTTTACAATGAATGTGGGATATATGAGTATATGAGGAGGAAGAGTATTTTGTGGCATTAAATGTTTAACACATGTTTTGTGTGTTGGTGGACACAATTATTGGCCAGAAATTTGATTATAAACTTGTAAAATCACTTTGTTTGTGGATTTGGTCAATTTCTATTTGGAATTTGGAAAAACTTTCTTCTGCAAAGTTGTATAGAATTGAATTTCCTATAAAAACTCATGAGATTCGAATTTTCTGATAAAAGGGCTATTTATTATGAATTATTGAAGTTCAAGTTAAAATAATTAATTTTGGGAGTTTTAGTTAATTATTTTGAGAAAAACGTTTTTTTGCAACTAAGTTGGCCTCACATGTGATTCAAATGGGCTGAGATCAGTTGTCTAAGGTGGGCTAAAGAAAATGTGGAAAATATATTAATATTATATTCAATTTTCTAACTTTGGTGTTCTAGCATTTTCTATAAATAGGGTGCTTAGGTTAGAATTGAAAAACACACGGCTGAAGTTTCTCTCTATTTCTCTCTCGATATATTGGCGTATTCTTGTGAGTATACTTTGAGTATTGTTAGGCGGTGCAAGTTCCTTGACCTTATACACATTATTCCAAATTAGAAGTACTAATCTTTCGAGGTAAGGGATATTATTTTTTTTCAGTAATGATATTATTTCTTCAATATCATTATCTTTGAAATGTTGATCTGAAGTTTTATCAAATTTGGAACTTTTTCATGTCGGGGTTACTATTCATGGGTTCTATTCATGAGTTACTATTCACGAGTTTACTATTCAGCGGATTCTTATTCACGAGATTCTTATTCACGAGTACTATTAATGAAGCGTGAAGATGTTTTTGTGGAATTTCTATCTTTTGGTGTCGGAGTTACTATTCACGTGTATCTGGCCTTATTCACGTATCTGACACTATTCACGTATCTGGTACTATTCAATAGAAAAATAAAATTTCTTCTTTTAAGTCCAAAACATCTATTACGGATACTAACTCGATTATATCCATGTTTTGATCATTCTTGAATTTTACACCACTATGATTATTTTTGAGAGGTATTTTTGGGCGTGGATAAAACCAAGTACTGAATCCTTAATCCTTAATCCTTGTCATTTTGTTTCCTTTGGATTCGTTTCTTTAAAAATATTTTCATCATCCTCGGTCTTAAATGATGATATTATTGAATATCTTTGGCTTTTGTAGTGCAAATGAATGATTTCTGAAGAATATCTTTGGCTTTGTAGTGCGAAGATGAGCAGTGTTGAGATGAACATGGCCAGATTGATTAATATCTTTGGCTTTGTAGTGCAAAGATGAGCAGTGTTTAAATGAACATGACCCGGTGATGAATATCTTTGGCACATAGTGCAAAGATGAATATTTGATTCGAGATGTATATTGATTGATGTTACGAGGATAAAATATTGATGATGGTATTAAATTCATAGATTATAGTAGATTTCATTCTCTACGTAACTCTTCTATGAATTATTATTTCATTATGAATATTGATCTGAAACTTGTTGTCTATTGTATTCTATCAGTTTTCCTGTTGAAGACTAACGATAATTTGTTGTATATTATCTTAGTCATAATATTCTTCTTTGGGCTAGTTGAGCTCACCCTTTTCCTTGTTGTTCCATTTTTCTTCTCGGGAGGCGAGAATATAAGCGAGTACAGTCGGGGTATGGAATGAAGGTTTTAGAAAGGATTGTTTAGTAGTCCTCACCATTTTTGCAAAATGATGTATCAATAAATGTGATGAGGATTTATTTGAGTATAGATATTATCTAGAAGATAATATTTGTATTCAAACTCACAGATTTCTTGTTGTAATAATAAAGTTGTAGTTGTTTACATACCATGTATTTGGCGACTCGAATGAGTGTTGTGTATACCTATTTTGGGGCGTCACGGTTGGTATCGAGCTTAGGATATGATCTCTCTGGCGGAGATCGGGGAATAGAACTAGGAGGGAGAGCGAGTAAATCCTTCGCTAGTGTGTCCTACCTAAGCTTATTTGTTAGTTGGTCGATATATAGGGATATTATGTGATATATTGATTTCCTTAATTAACCCTTATTTTATGGCGATGTTTGAGAATGTCGAAGAATAATATTATGGAGTAAATGAGGCCGTGGAGATGCATGTACTCACCAACGAGGAGAGCGTCAACAGTGGCAATGTTCCTCCCGTGAACAACACCACTTTGAGCGAGATGATGAGCGAGGGGATGTTTAGAAGCTTTTTGCGATTCATGCAAAAATCGAGACGAGGAGACTTCGTGTTCAAAATACAGGAGGAAATGATAGCAATTCACGAGTGGTCACAATGACCAAGCGATTCAAAGAGTTGGGACCACGAGTGCAGGAAAGCGGATCCGATTAAAGGCGAAGGCGTGGGTCAAACAAATTACCAAGATCTTCGATGTCTTGGGATGCGGAGAGAGAACGAAAGTTCCATTCGCCACCTTTATGTTCCGTGGCGGCGAGATTCTTGGTGGGAATCATGAAGCGTACCCATCCATTTGCACTCGGCGATGTCGTGGGAGGCGTTTGAAGCAGTTCAATGACAAGTACTTCCACGAAAGTATTAAATCGTATGAAGGAAGTGGAGTTTATTAGACTAGAAGCGAGAATAACATGGCGGTGTCCCGATGCGGCGAAGTTCGCGGAGTTATCGAGTTTGCACCTCATTTGGTGGAGAATGAGGAGCGTGTGTGGGATGTTTACGAGAGGTTTGAAACCCGACATACGTCGATATCTCATTTCTCATAAATTTTTCTCTATTCGGATGTTGTCAGCGGGGCTCGGTTGTTAGAAGCGAGATAACGAAATACGTTCAACCGAGGGACCATAACCGAGATCATCTGAGAAGATAGCGATCATCGAATAACGATAACCACGGAGAAAGAAGAATACGAGACAAAGCGGTAACCACTCTGGTGGTAATCGTGGCCATGAAAATAGAAGAAGCGAGTCGGGAGGAGATTTTAAAGAGGAGATTCAACAACGACCATGTGAAGGCGTCGGCGCTTGATGTAACTAGTTTTAAGGGAGGAGAACGACCACCGGTCGTATGTTACAAATCACGGAAAGAGGGACATATCATTGAAGCGCCTAGCAGTTTAAGGTATGCTATATAGTTGTGGAAAGGAAGGACATATCACTCGAGATTATGCGATGGCGAAACCTAGTTCGATTAGGGGACGGTGACTCAAAAGATCGTCCCCGAAAAAGTCAAAGTCAACGATTTCTTGGAAGAAGCGTTTGTCGTGGTCGGTCAAAATCTGAGGAACCCGACGAAGTTAGCACGGGTTAGTTAATTATAAATTCTTACGAAATTTATACCTTACTGAATCTGGGTTCTACCCATTCTTTTATCTCTCTTTGCTTGCGCTCAACGTTTGAACTTGACTACGGAGAAATTAGACTTTGACCTATCGGTGGAAACTCAGTTAGGAGAAACTTTCATCACATCCACTTGTTTATAAATCTTGCTTGATTCGAGTTGGCACTATCACATTACTGTTAACCTTATTTCTATAGAGATATTTGTTTTGATGTGATTTTAAGGTTAACTACTCATCATGCCGAAATTGATTATTTTAAATAAGGTTGTTAGTTTTCATATTCCTAAGCAACTTTGTTATTCAATTCAAGCAATCAAACCATTGTAGTCAAACATTTTCATATCAAGCCATGAAGTCATTCGTTTATTACGGATGTCAAATTTTCTTAGTCCATGTTATGGATTTGAATAAAGACACGTCGATTTGAATAATATTCACTGTTGTTATTGATTTTTCCGACATATTTTTCTCGAAGAATTTCTTGGCTTACTCCCAAAGCGATATTAAATTTTGTATCGACTTTGAACCCGGTACAAAACTCATTTCTAAAATCTCATATCGAATGGCTCTATTGAACTTGAGTTAAAAATTCAACTATAAAATTTGGTACACGAGCCTTTATCTTGTGACTTCCTTTGTGGAATTCACCTAAGCGAACTCTCTCTGTAGGGGCGTCGTATTAGATGCGATAGTAAAGCGATAGGTGTCATTGTGACGTCTTATCCAAGATTGGGATATGAGTCACGAGTTGAGAGCAACCTAAGTCGATTATCGAAAGGCGTAGCTTTCAGGCTTAGTTGGTTATTATCGGAGATTCGTTGAAGGATATTCTCGAATCGCTATTCCGTACTAACGGTGACTCGTAGAGATACAAAATTCGAATGGAGCAAGGAATGTGGGAAGAGCTTGAAGAACTCGAGAGGAGACTCATTTCAAAGCATGTTACGATTATGCCATCCCGGAAAAGCGAACGTGGTAGGCGACGCGATGAGTAGAAGATTATATCTTGAGAACGAAAAGCGATGATGTCAAGTATACGCGCAGAGCCAACTTTAATAGAAAAAGTTAAGGTTGCTCAAGCCACCAGGCCGGAGTTGATCGTATGAAGAAGAAAGTACAAGAAGGAGCTATTAGGGCGAGAATTGATGAAGAAGGAATACTTGAGTCCACTCTAGACTTTGTGTTCCTAACGACTACGATTTGAAGTACAAGATTATGATGGAGGCACACAATCGCCATTTGCAATCCATCCGGAAGTACTAAAATGTATCGTGATCTTGACATACATTTTGGTGGAACAATATGAAGAGAGAGATTGCAAAGTTTATCTCGATGTGTTTAACTTGCCAACGCGTGTAAAGGCGGAGCATCTTGTACCTAAGGGTCCGTTGCAACCACTTGAGATTCCTGAATGGAAGTGGGAACACATTACTATGGATTTCGTTACTAATCTTCCCAAGGTTTCTCAAGGCATAGATGCGATTTGGGTTATTGTTGATAGATTAACCAAGTCTACTCATTTCTTCCGAATCGAGAGACTTATTCCTTGAGCGTCTTTCTCGTATGTATATGCGTAAATGAGATTGTGAGATTGCATGGCATGCCGGTATCCATAGTTTAGATCGTGACCCAAGATTCACTTCATGATTTTGGGTTAGTTTGTAAAAGCTATGGAGCGCAATTTACGATTTAGTTTGGCATACCATCCTCAAATGGATGGGCAATCGAAAGGACTACTCAAACTCTTGAAGATATATTAAAACTCGTGTCCTAGATTTCAAAGGAAGTTGGGATAAGTACTTGCCATTGGTGGAATTCTCATACAACAATAGTTATTAAACAAATATAGGCATGGTTCCATTCGAAGCATTATATGGACAAAATGTCGTTCTCGATATGTTGGGATGAGGTGGGTGAAGCAACATTGTTGGGACTGAGAGTTAATACGTATGACTAATGATTCGACAACGTATACAAGCGGCACAAGATCGACAAAAGAGTTATCACGAATCTTCATCGAAAGGGCGTGGAATTTAGTGTAGGGGATCATGTATTGTTGCGAGTTGCTCCATGGAAGGGAGTTACAAGATTTGGGAAGAGAGGAAAGCTCAATCCATGATTTATTGGTCCATTTCAAATTCTTGACCGAGTAGGAAATGTAGCCTATAGACTTGTGTTACCTCCAAGTATGTCTCGTGTTCATAATGTGTTTCACATATCATGCTTAAATAAATATGTGAAAGACCGAACCACGTTATTGAGTTAGAACCGGATGAGATAGCCAAGACTTAACGTATGAGGAGGTACTGTCAAGATTTTGGATAGGAAGGAGCATGTCCTACGCATGAAAGGTTATACCACAAGTTAAAGTTTTGTGGAGGAATCATGCTATAGAGGAAATGACACAGGGAATTGGAAACGAAAATGAAAGCGAGGTATCCTCACCTTTTCAAAACACAGTATCGTCGTCAATTTCGAGGACGAAATTTCATAAGGAGGGAGGTTGTAAGACCCCAAAATTTTTAAATAAAAGGAATTTCCTTTATTTTGAAATAGTAAGGGTTGATTTGATTAATGTGGATAGTTAAGGGTTAAATACATGAAATATTTCAAAATAAGCAAGTGGTTATAAAATATTCATTGTTGTCGGGGAATATTAGTGGAATATTAAATCTTGTCGGGAATATTAAATGCGACGGTAGCGACCATGTGTGGGCCCATAACGGAAGCGATTGGATGAAGAAAAACGACAAATATAAGTTGTTTTTAAATAGCAGGCGTAGTTATTGTTGCAGATTATCTTTGTTGGAATACCCTTGGTGGTTAAAACACACTAATACTGCGTTGTTGAGCGGTAGCACACCAGTATTGCACCAATTATTGATTCTTACGTGAAGAAGCACTACTTTCGATAATGGTTCTGATAATTCTTTGTTCATTATTTTATTGAGTTAATAATTCTTTGCGTTGATATTTTATATTCTTTGTTGTTTGATAATTGTCATTACACAAGATCTTTCATTATCGAAGCAATAATTCATATTATCTGAATAATATTATTAGATAACATTATTGGCAATGTCTAGAAAGTTACATACAAGGAGAGGTTTGAATCATCTAATTACTTGCGCCCGATGAAGAAAAATTCTTATTGAAAGCCCCTCTTTCTGAGGAGCTGCACGGTTGTCAATATTGTGATTACGTAATATTATTTGTGAATAATTAATTATTGATTTATATGATGAGGAAAATATTGATTTTATGTGGATATAGATGGAGAAAATTTTTAAAATGACAATTGTTGAAAATTAATAATTTATCTTTTACGATAAAATAATTCATTTAAATATATTATTTTAATAATATATTAACGGTGATATTTTACAATGAATGTGGGATATATGAGTATATGAGGAGGAAGAGTATTTTGTGGCATTAAATGTTTAACACATGTTTTGTGTGTTGGTGGACACAATTATTAATAGAAATTTGATTATAAATTGTAAAATCACTGTTTGTGGATTTCGGTCAATTTCTATTTGGAATTTGGAAAAACTTTCTTCTGCAAAGTTGTATAGAATTGAATTTCCTATAAAAACTCATGAGATTCGAATTTTCTGATAAAAGGGCTATTTATTATGAATTATTGAAGTTAGAAGTTAAAAATAATTAATTTTGGGAGTTTTAGTTAATTATTTTGAGAAAAACGTTTTTTGCAACTAAGTTGGCCTCACATGTGATTCAAATGGGCTGAGATCAGTTGTCTAAGGTGGGCTAAAGAAAATGTGGAAAATATATTAATATTATATTCAATTTTACGCTTTGGTGTTCTAGCATTTTCTATAAATAGGGTGCTTAGGTTAGAATTGAAAAACACACGAAAACTGAAGTTTCTCTCTATTTCTCTCTCGATATATTGAGCGTATTCTTGTGAGTATACTTTGAGTATTGTTAGATGATTGCAAGTTCCTTGACCTACTATACCCTTTATTCCAAATAAAGTACTAATCTTTTCGAGGTAAGGGATATTATTTTTTTTTTCGTAATGATATTATTTCTTCAATATCATTATCTTTGAAATGTTGATCTGAAGTTTTATCAAATTTGGAACTTTTTCATGTCGGGGTTACTATTCATGGGTTACTATTCACGAGTTACTATTCACGAGAACTATTCATGAAAGCGTGAAGATGTTTTTATGGAATTTCTATCTTTTGGTGTCAGTTACTATTTCACGTATCTTGCCTTATTCACGTATCTGACACTATTCACGTTATACTGGTGACTATTCACCGAGAAAATAAAATTTCTTCTTTTCGTCAAAACATCTATTACGGATACTAACTCTGATTGTATCCATGTTTTGATCATTCTTGAATTTTACACCACTATGATTATTTTTGAGGTATTTTTGGGCGTGGATAAAACCAAATCACGAATCCTTAATCCTTAATCCTTGTCATTTTGTTTCCTTTGGATTCGTTTCTTTAAAAATATTTTTCATCATCCTCGGTCTTAAATGATGATATTATTGAATATCTTTGGCACGTAGTGCAAAGATGAATGATTTCTGAAGAATATCTTTGGCACCAGTAGTGCAAAGATGAGCAGTGTTGAGATGAACATGACCGATTGATTAATATCTTTGGCTCAGTGGTGCAAAGATGAGCAGTGTTTAAATGAACATGACCAATGATGAATATCTTTGGCTTTGTGGTGCAAAGATGAATATTTGATTCGGATGTATATTGATTGATGTTACGAGGATAAAATATTGATGATGGACCGTTAAATTCATAGATTATAGTAGATTTCATTCTCTCGTAACTCTTACATGAATTATTATTTCCCATTGCGAATATTGATCTGAAACTTGTTGTCTATTGTATTCTATCAGATTTTTCCCAGTTGAAGACTAACGATAATTTGTTGTATATTATCTTAGTCATAATATTCTTTACTGGGCTAGTTGAGCTCACCCTTTTCCTTGTTGTTCCATTTTTCTTCTCAGGAGGCGAGAATATAGCGAGTACGAGTCGGGGTATGGAATGAAGGTTTTAGAAAGGATTGTTTAGTAGTCCTCACCATTTTTGCAAAATGATGTATCAATAAATGTGATGAGGATTTATTTGAGTATAGATATTATCTAGAAGATAATATTTGTATTCAAACTCACAGTTTTACTGTTGTAATAATAAAGTTGTAGTTGTTTCTGTACCATGTATTTGGCGACTCAGAATGGGTGTTGTGTATACCTATTTTGGGGGCGTCACAGAAGTTGTATGCGAATTCACTAAGTGTGAATTTTGGTTAGAAAAGGTACAGTTTTTAGGTCATGTCATTGACCATGAGGGGATTTCAGTAGATCTAGCGAAGGTGGAGGCCGTGATGAATTGGGATCAATCGAAAACACCGACTGAGGTGCGGAGTTTCCTAGGGTTAGTGGGATACTATCAGAGATTCATCCAGGATTTTTCAAAGATAGCTAATCCATTGACTAACTTAACAAGGAAGACAGTGAAATACGTGTGGACTGATAAATGCGAAGACAGTTTTCAAGAACTGAAGAGGAGGTTGAGTGGAGCGCCTATTTTGTCATTACCCGATGACACATGAAATTTTGTAGTTTATAGCGATGCTTAGCATAGAGGACTTGGTTGCATGCTCATGCAGCATGGAAAGGTCATTGCATATGCATCAAGGCAGTTGAAGGATTATGAAAAAGTTTACCCTACTCATGATCTGGAACTGGCAACAGTAGTTTTTGCCTTAAAGATATGGAGACATTATCTTTACAGAGAAAAATGTTAGATATACACGGACCATAAGAGTCTAAAATATATCTTCACACATAAGGAGTTGAATATAAGACAGAGGAGATGGTTGGAGTTGATAAAGGATTACGACTGTGAAATCCTGTATCACCCTGGAAAAGCCAATGTAGTTGCCGATGCCTTAAGTAGAAAGGGTCGGGAGAAGTTATCTATGTTAACTACTTAAACTGAGTTAATAACAGAAATGGCTAGGATGGAAATAGAAGTGAAGTTGCCAAGTGAATTGGGACAGAGACTATTTGCGACAGAGATTCAATCTACCATTGTAGAGAGAGACAAAGAGATGTAGCTCAAAACTGATGAGTGTGACCGGGTAAAGGAGCGATTAACCAATGAAAAAGATATGAAGTATAGTCTTGATAACAAGGGATTATTGAGATTTGAAGGAAGAATTTGGGTTTCGAATGAGACGGAATTAAAGGAGAAGGTATTACAAGAGGCTCATAGTTTGAGGTTCTCGATTCATCCGGGTAGTACTAAGATGTATCAAGACATTCGACAGAGTTTTTGGTGGCCAAACATGAAGAGAGAAATAGCCGAGTATATGAGTAAGTGCTTGACTTGTCAGAAAGTTAAGGCCAAACATCACTGACCAAGTGGCTTATTACAGTTATTGGAGATTCTGGAGTGGAAGTGGGAGCATATCACGATGGACTTTGTGGTGGGACTTCTGACTACAATGAAATGGTATGATGCGATTTGGGTAATAGTGGATCGGTTGACAAAGTTGGCTCACTTTTTGCCAATTAGGATCAAGTATAACTTGGACCAGTTAGCGAAACTTTATGTTAAGGAAATAATTTCTAGACATGGAGTACCAATATCGATTGTGTCAGATCGTGATCCATGATTTACATTGACCTTTTGGAAGAGTTTGCAGGAGCAGTTGGGAACACAGTTGAAGCTGAGTACGGCGTATCATCCATAAACTGATGGACAGAGTGAGAGAACAATTCGGACGTTAGAAGATATGTTAAGATCTTGCGTCATGGATTTCAAAGGTAGTTGGGATGATTACCATTAGTAGAGTTTGCGTATAACAATAGTTATCATGCAAGCATAGGTATGCTACCTTACGAAACATTGTATGGAAGAAAGTGCAGAACACCATTGTGTTGGGATGAAGTGGGAGAACGCCGAATGCTAGGGCCAGAATTAGTGCAGCAAATAGCGGATGTGGTGAAGTTGATACGAATGCGTCTCGTAGCAGCTCAAGACAGACAAAAGAAGTATGCAGACTTGCATCGAGAAAATAGGGAGTTTGAAGTAGGCTCTTACGTGTTTCTAAAGGTATTTCCCTGGAAAGGAAAGATATGCTTTGGAAAGAAAGGAAAGTTAAGTCCAAGGTTTATAGGACCTTTTAAAGTGTTAAAACGGGTAGGTGAGGTAGCTTATATAATATCATTACCTCCATACTTAGAACGAATACATAACGTGTTTCACGTATCTGTGTTACATCCTTATAAGCCAAATTATAAGCATGTAATAGAGTATGAGCCTATTTATATCGAGAAGGACTTAACGTACGAAGAGATGATGATTAGAATTATTGACAGAAAAGAGCAAGTTCAGCGGAACAAAGTCATACCTTCCATGAAGGTGTTATGGAAGAACCACAATGCAAAAGAAGCAACGTGGGAAATAGAAGAAAAGATAAGGAAGGATTACCCTCAATTGTTTGTGTAATGTGAGACAAGATTCTGGGGACAAAATCTTTATAAGGGGTGAAGAATGTAACGACCGAGAAATTCAGATCTTTTGTAAAATAATTTTATTTAATAAAATAATGAATAAAATTATATTACTTGTTATTATTACGTGTTAGTAAGATGAATGTCATTCTATAACTTAGAAATGCCAGAATATCGTATTATTTTGACTAAGTGAGAGAATTAAAGTGTTTGAATTTCCAAGATGAAAATAAAATTTTTCCTAGAAATTTTCTGAAAAACCCTATTCATCGATTTCTGCTCGGGAATTATTTTTGAATTTCTGAGAAATACGTAATGATAGAATAGGGAAGTGAGTTGGATTATGTAATAAGAATTCAAGTATGGAAAACGTAATTTTTTGCATGCGGACGTGATTCGAGAATGTTAGGAAAATAAAGCATTAGAAGTAATGTGATGATCGTATGATACGTATGTATTGTACGAGGTAACGAATACAAGTATAATACGAAGTATTATACGAGTATGTACGAAGGATGGAATATTATATATTATGAAAGAGAATACGAGTATAATACGTAGAGAATATGTAATAAGGCTTTTAGCCAAATGAATTGGACTTGTAGGATTGTTAGCAAGTTGTAAAGTCCAATAGAATTAATGTGCAAGCCCAAGTGTGTGTAATGTTAAAGCCCAAGTGGTGGTTAATGAGAAGTTCAAGTAAATTGGGAATACAAGCCCAAAGCTTAAGTAAGTTAATTAAATCCAAGCCCAAGCTAAGATCCAATGGGTTAAGGTAACCAATGGGGCAACCCATGATCATTTGATTATCTTGATGACCAAGACAATTAAGTGATGACCAAGAAAATTATGTGATGACCAAGTATTTAATTTAGTGGGCAAGTTAACTTAGTGTCTAAGGAATGAATAGTAAGGAGGTGCTTAAGGAGGTTGGATGAATTAATGACCAAATTGCCCTAATCTTAGCAATCCTATAAATAGAAGGCTTTGGATTTCATTTGTTACTTGTTCTTTTTTCATCCAACACTTTTCAACTTATTGGTTAGAGAGAATAAACAAGAATAAGCTACTTTCATTTGTTAGAAAAGAGAAGAAGAAAGCTAGTTCAACAAAGGTAATGATCTCATGTCATTAATCTTCCTTCTCTACCATTATAGGTTGATAAGAGAAGTGTGGATTAATGATCATGTATGCAAAGTAATGATAGGAAGAAATAAAATAAGGACTTAAGTCCTAATAAGCCGAGAATAAGCACTTTATTGATGAATAAGCTATGATCTAAGGAAGAATTTGTAAGACTTATAACATGTTTACATGGTTGAAGTTAGTATGATAAAAGTATGTGAAAATGATGGTTAGAAGATTTGAACTATCATAAGTCATGATAATTGAATAATATGTAGTTTATACTTTGATAAACTATAAGTTCATAAAGAATAAGTCATAACTTATCATGAAAATAAGTTGATGTAATTTGTAGGTTGACATGTCTATATGATGAATACAGATCATTTGAAATGATAATCAAATCATAAGTGATGAAGATATGCTGGAATTCTCACGATTTGACGATAATCGTCGAATTCGTGAAATTCTCGGATTAGAGGTCAAATTTTGATATTGAGCTCGAAAATGTTGGTTTTCGATGGGAACAAGTCTTATTTGGCATTATAGAGTTGCGAACTCAAAAAAGGCCGAATTCTGACTTAGAACGAAGAAACGAGCGTTGAACGTTCACGGACGTTTATTGTTTTCGTTAAAAATGAACCAATAGGTGAATTTTGAGTAAACGAAGCCAAAAATATAAAATTCTTGCATGAACACGTAAAGTATGTGATTTGTGAGCTAATGGCTTTTGAACGAGCCAATTCTGACTTAAAATGATCAAATTTGGAGTCCGAGAATTTCATTATATAAATAAAAAAATTTTATTATGCGGTGCATGAGTTTGCGCCATGGCGAGTGCCCGCCCATTGAACACAAATGGTGGTCTTTGTAACACCGTGTGTGTAGTGCCTGAACCATCTGTAGTCTCACGCCGCGGCGTGACTTGAAGAGTAAAGAGTGGCACCGCAGTGCTGGGTTCGACCCTCAGTTACTATAAACTCGCGCCGCAGTGCGAGTTGTATAAGGATGACTAGCGCCGCAGCGCCAACATTAAGGAATGCACAGTAAAGAATGGTTGCAAGTATAGAATGAATGGTAACTGATTAACAAAGAAGTAAAGCTTAATTATAACATTGTTAAAGCTTTGTTAAACCTAAATTATGATATATAAATGTTGAAGATAGGTAATCAAACATAAACAAAATGATGATGTAAACTATATCGGAAAGCCAAAACCAATAGTAAAAAATCTAATACATGATTAGATTGAGATGAAGGGTAAGATTCATTAGGAACCATGTATGCTCATTTATGACCTAATGTATTATGCGATGTGATCATCTACTATAGAGACCTTAAAGACTTAAAGTGAACGTGTAATAACCGTAACAGACGCTAAAGGAAAGTATTCTAATCCTTGTCTATGTTCAACCTAGACAAGCTTTGTGGTTCATGAATTCTTACGCATGAATTGATGTATGATGAAGTCAAAGCCAATTCTTTCGGCTAAGACTTATGATATGTTGGATTTCATCTAATTTATCAAAGTATGGTCAATGTTTTACCAAGTTATATTGGTGTGATTTTCAAACAAAGACCGAGTATGCTAAAAATGTTTTGTCATCAAATGACAGGCACGTGAGGTTGCCACAACTTAAACGTATATACGTTTAATGAATGTAGTGTTGATCAACAAAGAGTACTATAGGCTGATCACCTAGACGTGCTCGTAAGAAATGCCGGACGTATAGACTTTGTGCCGGGATGTCCTTTTCAAAGAAAGTATGAAATGCTCAAGGTCTTGGACCGGAATTGATGTTTTACTGAATATTATTATTGTAAAACGTTTTAAAGAAAAGAGAAGTGTTATTTTGAATTATCGATAGTACTTTATAACTATTGTTCAGTTATTGAAGATATATGATTTATATGATTCAAGCATATTGTTAAATAGAATTGTTGTACTTGCTGAGCTAGTCATGCTCATTCTTGCTTGAACCATATGAATGCAGCTAAGACTAAACGGACCGAAGGATCCGACAAGGATAAAGGAAAGGCGAAAACGAACCTGTAGAATAGCTATGTAATAGTATAGTTTTGATATGATAATATTTGATATTATGACAAGCACAAATGTAATGGTTATAAAGAACCTGGGGAATGTTAATATTGATTTACAATATATATAAGACATATTAATTCTTTTGAGGCTTTTCGATTGAATGTTTGTGTGAACTGTAGCACCGTAAAACACCATCTGCCGGGTTGGAATATACTCAAATTTGGGGGCGTCACAAGATCTGAGTCTAGAACTGAGTGCGTTTGAGCTCAATCTTTTGCATGTTTTTAAGTTTTTGTGTCTATTCATGCATATTTTACGTTGTTTTGTAGGAATTGGGACAAAAGTTACTTGGATCGACGTTTGGGGTTGCTAGATTCGCATTTTTGGCTTGCCATTTACATAGCAACTACTTCAGGGCCAATTTCAACATTTCTCTTGACCTTATTTCGACAAAACATAAAATGAAAGTTGTAGATCTACATCTCCTCTTTCGGGAACATCTTGAATCATCGTAATCAGTGTTCGGACGAAGAAGTTATGGCCATTTTCCCAAAGGACGCCAGAGAAGAAAATTTCTGGAAAAGAGGCCAGCGCGGGGGCGCCCATTTAAAGCTTATTCCTAGCGCCGGGGTGCTAGGAGGCAGTAGTGCAGCACTGTGAACAGCGCTGGGGAAGGGCCTGGTCAGGCTTGGATGCGTTTTGGGACAAATTTTGACACTTTTTTGACTCTAAATTGGATTGGGTTTCCTCCTAAGCTAAAAATTAGACTTGTAACCTATAAATACATGATGTAAGACATAAAATAGGGGAGATTCATTCATAACAGGAGTCTAATCAGGAATCAAGAGAGGTTTTGTGGAGAAGAATTCCAATTGAAGATTGAAGCTTGGGAGATTTTCTTTAAGAGTTTCTTCTTCTTCTTATTTTTAATTGTGTAATTCTTTCAAGATGATTTTCATGAGATTGTTGGTTTTATTTTTTGTTATGAACTAACTCTTTTATTAAGACTACAAATTGAACCTTTTATGTCTATGAATTAATTATTTAATTTAGTCTAATTATTTATGCCAAGGTGAATTGTTTATCATGTCTTGTGCGTATTGATTAATTATTTGGCCACTAATTACCGTGTTACTCTAGAAGGATTCAGAAGATGAAATTTAGGGTTAGAACTGGACATGATAACATGTATGCTTGATTATTTGCATGAGATGAATAATTAGGGTCATGAATTGAATAGGAATATCTGTTCACTGCATGTAACAAATTGGGAATTGGAACTTAATGAGTTTAATTTAATTATTTTGCATTGGAATATCACAAGATTGATTGAATTGAATAAAAGTTAACTGATCACTTGGGCAAAGGCTTTTAACCCTTAGAATTCATGTTAACAATTCATTAGGCATAATAATTGAATTAGTTGGATAATTGGTTTGTAGTACATAAATTGGGGAAATTGTAGTCTTAACCTTTATTTATCTGAATTCATTCGTCGAGTCTTAATCTTTATTTATTTGAATTAATTTTAGATTAATCTAGTTTTAATTGATTAATTTAGTTTTCTTAATTAGAAAAATCACACTTTGCAATTGTTTAAATAAAATTGATTTGGTTAAAAGTTAGTACTTGGTAATTTTTATTAAATAATTCCTCGTGGGAACGATACTTTTCTTAACACTTGATTACTTATTGACCGTGTATACTTACACGTATTCATTGATTGCGAAATCGAGCAACAGTACCAACATGTGAAAAAATATAATAATTATTCAAGTGAGGTCACTTGTATAACCATGTTTAGAAATTAACGAACAAAATATATATCTTGATCTATATTAACAGAATTAAGAAACTTGTACAACAAATTATAATTTAATAACTTACTTATACAGAATCATTGCATAAGTATATACAAAAGTTAAGATATGTGAACAATGAAAAAAAATAGTTTAGATATTCACTTACGCATGTCCATTGCATAAAGTAAATGCAAAGATAGGATACTTGCTTGATCTGCTGCTTACAGTTATACAACTTAGTTTTATCTTTCATATCAAGCTCTATCATTAATAAGATCATTTATTCGATTAGAATAATATACCATAACACATAATACTACTATTTGTAGTCAGCATATAACCTAATCACATTGCCACATATGTTTAGCAGTAATTGGATCATAAATAAACACGTATACAAACAAATTATATAAGTTCAGATCAATTTCTGAAATATGTCGATGTACCGACGGCTTTATCGAGTAATTAATGAGTCTAAGACTCTATCCTGTAGTTCAATATCCATTTAAATAATTTAAATATGAGTCATATTATTTTTCATAGCATTATAATAATTTTTAAATAATTATTATAATTTATCATGATTTTTCAAACACGAATCATTATTAAATGATTTAAATATTAAATAATTCTATTATCATTAATATTTAATTATTATTAAACTATTAATGAAACCATTGCTAAAATATTAAAGTAATTTATAATAACTCAAAATATTTTTAAAGTATTAATATTACCCTTAATTGATTTTTAAAACAATTAATATCATTTTAAATAATTACCATTAACATTTAAATATTAATGCATTACTTATCAAAATATTAAAAGTCATTTATTATAACTTAAAATATTTTAATTCATTTATATCCTTTTAAATCAATAAAATCATTTTAAACTATTTATTTAATATAATTAATAAATAAATCTAATATCATTAATATTAAATTATTAATGAAATTATCCTTTAAATATTACAAGTTATATTTTATAACTTCAAATATTTTTAAACACATTATTTTCATTTAAAATAATTTTTATAATATTAAAATCATTTTAATTTATTTATTTAATATAATTACTAAATAAATCTAAATATCATTAATATTAAATAATTAATGAATTTTACTTTAAAATATTAAAAGTTATATTTTATAACTTGAAATATTTTAAATACCTTATTATCATTGAAAATGATTTTTAATATAATAAAATCATTTTTAATTAATTTATTTAATATATTTATTAAATAAATTAAATATCAATAATATTTAAATAAATACAAATATTTATGAAAAAATATGCCAAATTATTAAAAGTTAATTTTTATAACTTAAAATAATTTTTATAATTTTCAGAAATTAATTTCTATTTTTAAATGATTTTTGGAAAATAAATTAAATAAAATTACAAAGTCTGTCGCTATAGCCTTTAGCGACATAAAGTGTAGTCTAATGTGTTCTTTAGAAACCCAGATCTTCATATGCTAGTTTCGAGGAACCACGTTTGACCATTAATTAATCAGTGTATAATGTGTTTCTGTACTAGTTAATGGTTAGATGTTGTAGTACTAATATAATACTACAAGATCCAACAACTAACAAGGTCATATCATGCACCAAATGCAAGATCTAAGCTCAAGAACAAGCTGTCAGAGTTGTTCTTCATTTTCTGGGTTACCCAGAAATGAAGAACAGTTTGACGGGCTATATTTGGGCTTCCACTACTTGCAATCCATGTATTGTTTTTGTGATTTAATGCTTTCAGTGTGTAGCCAGCATGACAAGGAAGATGTGACGCCCCCAAATTCGAATCTCCACTTGGTCACTCGAATCCGGTTCATCACGTTCTCATGGTAACACCATAATAACTAAATAACATACATTCAAAACGGAATATCTAAATTAGAATAATATACAATGATTTATTATAATTATTCCCCCAAGTCTCGCAACCTATATTACTTAATAGATTACATAATAGTATCGAATAAAGACCTATTACATAATCCTACTTAAGTTTAAACATAGTCTGCAAATAGTCTTAACATAACTTAATAGTTTTTAAACATAAAGGAACAAGCTAGTCGGTAGCCTTGCCGTTGCCCTTGCCCTTGTCTTCTCCAGAGACACCTCCATGTTCCTCCTTAACTGAAAGGTTTTTAAAAACAAGGATGAGCATAAATTTCCCAACAAGTAATATACAACAAGGGTGTAGGATATAATATTACAAGGTTTGAAATATCGAAGTGTCATTTCTAGGATATTTCAAAGTGTCAGAATAATATCATGGATGAGGAATATCAATAATTCTTGGAATAAGGACAACAATTCAATATAAATCAACAGATATATATGAATTCAACGACTATCAAGGTATCCAACTGAATAAACAATTTATACTGAGCAGTCACTAAGGACTATTGAACTTCCACTAGGGTTACCAATATTAAACTGATAGCCCAAAAATATCAAGTACTATAGATGATCAGTCTACAATACTTTATGTTATGCATAACACCACAATAATATTTATTCATGTGTTGGGGTTTCCAACAACATACACTCCCCTTACCAAAACGGTTTGTCCAACTCAGTTTTCAAGATTTCCGCACCAATCAAGTGGTTTGGACAGCTTTTATAAACATGCATATAGTCTAGCCGAATCAAATGGAATCGACTCTTCCACAATATTCAAGATCAATACTAAGTTTAACATGAATAATAACTTTCACAAGGGTCTAAGCATATTAGCTCTTTCGAACGAGAAAGTGATATAACTTGTATTCAAGAGATAAGCTTACGGTATTAAATCAAACAATAAATGCAATTATACTTGCACAATAAGGGTAAGGTTCGGATACTTGCACACTCAAGAATGAAGTTCAAGGAAACTTGCTCAATAATAATTAGAGTAAGTTTAGGGAACTTGCTTACGATATGCATCGAATAAAGTAATGCAAGGGTTTAGGATACTTGCCTCAAGCGCAGTCTACCAAAATATTGCTTAACAATACTCTTTCAAATCCTAACATAATATAATACGTATATAAGATATTCATTAGTTAAACATTTTCGGTAAACAATCTTGATATATATAGATCAAGTGTACACACACGACTAAATCAAGAAATCTTATACGTATGTTATTACGTAGCTCGAATCTATCATTAGACATCATCATTTTAAAACACCTTGTCAATTCAAGCTAAGATAGGTGTTAACATGCAAAGCTACCTTTGTTAGGGTAACATGGACTAAAATAAGCAAAATGAAATTATACTAGCATGCTACATACATCAGATATCACAAAAGTCACTTTCTAAGTCTGCAGAATGGCGCGATCACGCCTGATTTCTACTAAGGAGATGCGCGGCCGCGTGGCTCCCAGTTCAAACCAGGACTGAGCAACTATTTGCTTGGCCTAGCTTGCACATCCTTACATACATAACACATATTAACATATTAAGGGTCCTTCCGCCTCAACTATACATGCCTGCTAGATACATCATGTATTTCAAGTTATGAAGTCATTACTTAGACTTATTGCATTCCATGCTTCACTACTTTACAATTCTCATGACTAGTTAACATGCTTGTAAATTATGTCTAGATGTATGGTGGTCCATAAGTTCAGGATACTAATAGGGTATTCCCCAACAATTCAAAGTTGGTTTACTTTAGCATCTTATTAAAAATTTCATGTTTAACCAATTAAGCATGCAAAGTTACTTCATTTATTTACTATACATCATGCCCTCCCATATACACATTATAACATATAATTATACTCACAATTTCATATATTGTTCATCCAATTTGTATTTAAAACCCTATGTCTCCCTTAGTAAATCATCAAAACTTAAGCATACAAAGTAAGTTCATGTATTCTATGTTGTACTTGACGTTTACAGATTATGATAGCATGCTCAAAACTTCATGTATACTTAGCTTACTTACATATAGCCTTATACTTGAAATTTTCCCTTTTTAATCATGCTTGACTACAACATACTCTTGCAAACAATGTAGACTAACATATGGGTCACATTTTAATGTATTTTAGGTCTTGACATATTGGCACATAAAGTCAGAACATGTTTTACACCATATTTTTCAAACTAGTTCCCAACTATTTAAGTCCTCCTCTTTAAATAATCAAACTAGAATCAACTAATCATGGCTTACTATATGCCTAACAATCTCAGTGCATATGTACAGGTTATTTATAGGCATATTCAAACCATTTTAACCTAGTTAGCATATCACTGACTCACTACAGCAGTATCTGGAAAAGTCAACCCACGCGGTATATAGCAACAGAAGTGGCGCGGCCGCGCCACTTCGTTCTGAGGTAAAAATAAATGGCTCTGCTTCTGCAAAGCCTTAGCACGGATGTTGTTAATTCTCAAACCAGACTCACTGCAGCACTCCAAGGCATACATGCTAACTAAAACAACACAAAGACTTGCTAATTCATGGTACTAAACAGAGATTTCATGAGAATTGCAAGAATTTGACTAATCTTAAACGTAAGAATACAAACAAAATTTTACACCTTTGCTTTGAATTGGACAGGACTTAACTCAAAATTAGATTACTCCCTCCCACTCTTTATAGCAACTAAGCAAGTAATTCTCAACAATATATCACATGAAGTAGAGTGCTCAATTTATAGAAAACTTACTAACCATGCCAAGCCATAGTCCAAGAAATTAAACCAAGAGATGGAGGAAGAATTCATTGGGTAATTAATAGTTGGTGCAATAGAGGCCAACCACCCCCATCACCCACACCCTTCTTCATCATGGCTAGCTATTGGGAAGTTTAGGAGATGAAGGAATAGGTAGCCTTAGGCCAATGGTTTTTCACGTGTGGAAGAAAAGTGACTAACAAAATGGGACAAGCCAAATCTCAGCATTTGATAGCTATCTAAAGCCACCCACTATATGTTTAACACACATATATGTATACTTAGGTTTTAAATCCAATTGGGTGCATACATGGGTTTAAATGATATGGCAATTGTGACGCCCCCAAAATTAAGGTATACGTCACCCATCTTGGGTCGCCACTTACATGGTACATAAATTCAAATACAACTTACTAACCTAACTGTCGTGTACAATACGACATAAACTGTGAGTTTGAATACAAATATTATCTACTAGATATTATACAAACTCAAAAGGAGTCCTCATTACAACTATTATCACACTATTTCACAGAATAGTGAGGACTACTAATGCTATCCTCTGGACCATTACTCCGTTCCCGACTCGTCCAGCTATGTTCTCATTTCACAAGAGAACGGTGAAAGAAAGGGTGAGCTCAACTAGCCCAAGAAGAAATATTATGACTAAGATAATGCGAATAAATTATCATTAGCCTTGAACAAGGTGTTAAACGATAAAATACAATAGACAACCAGTTTAAGCTGCGCAATGGAATATGCAATCCATTAAAAGAGTCAAGTAGAGAATAAAATCTACTATCTTTTAGGTTTTAAAAGGTTTTCATCAATTTTTTTTTATCACTGAGACTCAGCTTAATAAATAAACCACCACATCTAATCATCCCTGTACCACGGTCAAGGATTTTCATCAAATTATCAATGGTCATGACTATACCGAATCACCCCTGGTCATAATCATACCAAAAACTATCCATCACTGCATTACAGACCACTGAGGACTTTTATCACATCATTTATAACAAGCCATGATTATACCGAATGATCCCTGGTCATAATCATACTAAGTTCATCTATGCACGTAAGCCAAAGATAACATAATATATCATGAGGATGATGACAATGACATAATAATTCAATAAAACAAGTTCAAGAATTATTTTATCCGAGAATTAGTAACATCCAAATTGTCAACAAGATCTTGTTTTGTAGAGTAAAATTCAAGAATGATCGGAAGAATATTTCCATGAAAATATCTTTGGATGAAACACAAATATCAAGGATATTCTACTAATTTCATGGAGTATAGAAGTCAAAGTTTTAACCAACTAGGTATAATAAAGAATGGAATAACAAAAGAAATCACCATGCATGCGGTGCCCATTAGATAGAGCAGTTATTCCAACGTAATAATAATAAGCGGAACCGGTCGGGTGAAATTCACAATCGGGATGATCCAACGTAATAATAAATGTCTTTAATAATAAACAATGGAACCGGTCGTCCTGTAAAACACACGACGTGATATTCCAATGAGAATAATAAATGCGGAATAATAAACAATGGAACCAGTCCTGTGTAAAACACACGAGATGAGGATATTCCAATGTAATAATAAAGAATGGAATAACGAAAGAAGATCACCAAGTATAGGGGATTCCGTATATACAGTTATTCCAACCGAATAAATAAGAATGGAATAATATAAGGATTTCACCAAGTATAGGGTATCGCCATTATGTCACAGTTATGTGTATAGGGTATGCCACTTTTACAAAAGTTATTCCAACAAAATAATAATGAATGGAATAACGAGAGGTTCTCTTCATGAATACAAAAGCGAATAATATCCCTTACGAATACAACAAATAATACCCCTTCACCGTAAAAGACACTTTGGATATCAAAGTAGTGAAGTACCGAATACTCTTCTTCTTTCTCTCTATAGATTTTCTCTATAGCTTCTCTCTATAATTTCTCTCTCTAGAGTTTCATTGAATTAAGTAAAAAAATAATGAAGGAATGAGCTTCTATTTATAGGAAAATAGAATGCATAGTAATTAATCCATGAACGGTCCAGATTGATTTACTTTAATCGGACGGTCCATATTTAAAGCAAAAAATCTTTTAAATAAAATATAATATATTCTATTTATATAAAAACATTTTACTATGCAAACACTATGCAACACTATGCAAAACACTATGCAAAACACTATGCAACACTATGCATAATAAAATATAATATATTCTATTTATAAAATAACTTTAATAAAGTATTCGCTTATATAAAAAGATGTTTACATTTTATTACGTTAATAATACTGAATAAAACAAAACGTCATTATCGCTATATATAATTCATATTATTAATCGACAATAATGGAATCAAACCGAGTGACTTCTCGCATAAGCATCAATAATCAATACCGTAATGCTACTATGCAACCACACGTATTCTTGTACTTTTACTACCGAGTAGTTCAACAAGATGTCAACCAGTAAAACTTCCGTCGTTATTTCAATAAAATATTTTTTTGTCGTTTTCTCGATCCGACAATAATTACATTAGGGGTCCACCAATGATTGAGTAGTTATACTGAATATTCCCTGCTAAACCGAATATTCCCTACCCAATCGAATATAATATAACCACTTGCATACTTTGCAAAATTTATAAATACTACCCACAACTATAATATTTATCTCAAATTCACACCATAAAATTATTTCGACAAAATTTAAATCTTTATTGATAAAATCTGGGGTCTCACAACAATATTATGTTAACAATTTAGGGTATTAAATATAATCCTTGTACATTTTGATAATGCCAAATTAGGATTTAATTGAGTAGCGACACACCACATTATCATATTTTTATTATATTATTTATTCACATAGTCATAAGATATGTATCAATGCACTATATATACACATTACATGGTCACATAGACATTATTTGTATAACTTTCACCCTTCATATTAAGCGTACATGTAGCTACTATACATATACATTTAATTATCACATGCTTGCATATAGCAATTAATAAATTATTTATCGACCAATTAATTAATAATAATATTAACTAACCCCTTCCTTAATAATCAATGACATTATTAATCCTTTTAACAATTAAGAATCTTGTTATATTTATAAACACGTTGCTCATTGCTATTATATCTCTTACACTAACAATAGTCACGTGCTATTAATTACCATAATATTTAACCGACATTCTTTAATAATAAATAACAATTAATATAGATTAATTGTTCGCTTAACAATTCTTCCGTTAATTAATATAATCATTAATATTTCTCATCACCGTGCCACACAAGGCTTTCAACGAGTTCATCACAAACTCCACATATTCTTCTATTATTCAAATATTTAATATAATTGAGTTATCTCATTTCATAACACGAAATTGTTCATATTCAAATAAATATTCATTTCCATTAATATATTTATTTAATAAGATATGGAAATTTCACGGGTATTATGTGATGCCACCAAAATAGGTATACATCACCCATCTTGAGTCGCCAAATACATGGTACAAAATTCAAATACAACTTAATTATACAACAGTCGTGTAACATACGACAAAACATAATCTAAGAGTTTTAATAAAAATATTGTCATCTAGACAATATCCACACTCAATGGAGTTCTCATTACATTTATTGTCACACTATTTCACAGAACAGTGAGGACTACTAAAACAACCATCTGGACCGTCAATCCGTTCCCCGACTCGTCCCAACTATATTCTCATTTCCTGAAGAGAACAGTGAAAGAAAGGGTGAGCTCAACTAGCCCAGTAAAAAATATTATGACTAAGATAATGTAGAATAAATTATCCTTAGCCTTCAACAGTATAACAACTGATAGAATATAATAGACAACAAGTTTTAGAACAACAATCGCAATCTTAATAAGCAATCCATTAGAAGAGTCAAGTAGAGCATAAAATCTACTATCTTCTATGATTTAAAAAGTTTTTCATCAACTTTATCGCTGAGACTCAGCTTAATAAATAAAATCGAATCATCCCTGTACCACGACCAAGGATATTCATGTAATCATCAATGGTCATAATTATACCGAATAATCCCTGGTCATAATCATACCAACAACTGTCCATCAATGAACTATAGGTCAATGAGGACTTTTAACACATCATTCGTTACATTACGATCATGATTATACTGAATAATCCCTGGTCATAATCATACCAAGTCCATCTATGCACGTAAGCCAAAGATGACTTTCATAACAATATAAGCATGAGGATGATGACAATGACATAATAATTCAATAAAACAAGTTCAAGGATAAGTTTTAAAGATTTATAATTTAATTTATCCAGAAATCAATAACGTCCAAATTGTCAACATGATACTGCTTTGTGGAGTAAAATTCAAGAATGCTCAAAAGAATATTTCCATGAAAAGATACTGGATGAAGCGCAAATATCCAAGATATTCTACTAATTTCATGGAGTATAGAAGCCAAACCTTTAACCAACTGAGTATAATAGAATATATGAAACTGCAAATGGATTTTCTCCCTCCATGCGGTAATCCATGTAAACAGATCATTTCCATAATTTAATAAGGAATGAATACGAAGGATCATTCACCATGCATGCGATAATCCACATAGACAGGTTATTCCAACAGAATAATAAAGAATGAAATAACAGAAGAATTCACCATGCATGCGGTAGTCTGCGTAGACAAGTTATTCCAACAGAATAATAAAGAATGGAATAAAAGAAGAATTCACCAGGCATGCGATAGACCGCACAGACAGGTTATTCCAACAGAATAATAAAGAATCGAATAACAGAAGAATTCACTAGGAATGCGATAGACCGCACAGACAGGTTATTCCAAGAGAATAATAAAGAATGGAATAACAAAAGAATTCACCAGGCATGCGATAGATCGCACAGACGAGTTATTCCAATGTAATAATAAAGAATGGAATAATGTAAGAATTCACCGGGCATGCGATAGACCGCATGCATGACGGAGTTATTCTAACAAAATAATAAAGAATGGTATAACAACCCTTACGAATATTGAAAGAAATAACTCTCTTCATGAATACGAAAGAAATAATACCCCTTACCTTAGAAGAAAACTGGATACTGGAATAGTGAGGTAGCAGACTTCTCTTCTTCTTTCTCTCTATAATTTCTCTCTATAATAATTGCTCTATAGCTTTAGTCAATTGGTGAAAAATGAAAGAAAAATGAGCTTCTATTTATAGGAAAATATAGTTTTAATAATTACACGTTTTGGGGCTCAAAATATTACAGTATAATACCTTCCTCTTTTTCTTCATTTCTAATTTAGTCCTACAAGTATTATCAAACTTGCACCACCTCCCTTAATAGTAAATCATGTGAATCAATAGTAAATCATGTGACTCAATAGTTCTAAACATGTGAAAAAATTAATTATAGTATAATACCTTCATCTATACCTCCATTTTTAATTTAGTCATGCAAGTATTATCAATCTTGCACCAAATCCCCAATAGTAAATCATGTGAATCAATAGTACACACATGTGAACACATAGTTATAAGCATGTGAATTAATAGCAATTAATTGCTCATTTATCCCGGTTAATTACCCGATTGGTCAATATAACCTCCAGACATCAATTATTATCAAAATAAATGTTGATTTTCACTAACACTAATAATTCCAACACAATGGAACTATCAATTTCATCTTGAATCAACACGAACTTATTTATCATTAATATTATAATTCACAATATTTAACAACTAGGTCGTTCCCAGGAAAGAGGGGGCTTTCTGATAAGGATTTCTCCTTATTGGCGTGCAATTAGGTGACCAAACCTCTCCTTGACAGAACTTCTAGACATTGTCAATATTGCAACTAATAATATATATAACTTTGTTGTCTCAATTATTGATCTAATAATATAACATATTATGCAGATGATACTGTGATAATAATTGAATCAATAATATGAGAGATATGATGCAGTAATTAATGTAGCACTAATTGAGTATAACTGAGTGACTTCTTACGTAAGCATCAATAATCAATATCGTGTGCTACTATTCAACCACGCGTATTACTGTACTTTTACTACCGGGTAGTTCAACAGTTTTAACGGTAACACTTTTGCCGTTATTTTTATAAAAAGATATTTATGTCGTTTTCTAACTACGACAATACTTCCATTGTGGGGTCCACCAATGATTGTGCCGTCGTACGAATATTCCCTGACCAATCGAATATTATATAACAACTTGCTTACTTTGAAATTTTTTTAAATATTACCCACAACTATAACATTATATCAAATCCACACCATAATATATAAAAAAATATTTCGAGAAATTTAAATTTTTATTCATAAAATTTTGGGTCTCACATATTACATCATCCCCCCCTTATAAAAATTCCATCTCGGAATTGCTATAAGGTTACACAAACAGATGGGGATAATCCCTCATCATCCTATCTTCTAACTCCCACGTTGCCTCCTCGACATCGTGGTTACGCCAAAGCACTTTTATAGAAGAAATAACTTTATTCCGTAAGGTTTGCTCTTTCATATCGAGAATTTGGACAGGAATTTCTTCGTACACTAAATTCTTCTTCACTTGAATAGGTTCATAAGAAATCACATGTTTGTAGTCGGACTTGTATGGCACGCAACACAGATATATGAAACACGTTATGGATGTGCTCCAACTCAAGTGGTAGTGCAACTCTGTATGCTACTTCGCCCACTCGTTGTAATATCTCGAAAGGTCCTATGAATCTTGGACTCAGTTTTCCTTTCTTGCCGAAACGGATCTTTCCCTTCCATGGAGATTCCTTCAAGAATACAAAACTGTCGACTTCAAAATCTCAATCTTGCCAATGCAAATCTATGTACTTTTTCTGACGATCTTGAGCTACTACGAGTCTAGCCTTTATCACTTTTACCACATCTGCGGTTTGTTGAACTAACTTTGGTCCGAGTATTCGTCGCTCTCTGACTTCGTCCCAATATAAAGGCGTTCTGTACTTCATTCCATAAAGAGCTTCATACGGTGGCATGCCGATACTCGCATGGTAACTATTATTATATGCAAATTCGACTAAGGGTAGGTGGTCGTCCCAATTTCTCTTGAAGTCCATCACGTAAGTCCTAAGAATGACCTCTAGCGTTTGTATTGTTCGCTCACTTTGTCCGTCTGTCTGAGGATGATAAACAGTACTTAACCGTAATTGTGTTCCCATCCTCTCTTGCAAGTTTTTCCAGAATTTTGATGTGAAACGCGGGTCTCGGTTAGAAACAATCGATACCGGTACTCCATGTCGTGAAGCAATTTCCTTATGTACAGACTCGCTAATTGATTTAAACTGTAGCAGATCTTGATAGGTAAAAAATGTGCAGTCTTCGTAAGTTGATCCATGATGACCCAAATAGCATTCAAACCTTTCTGCGTGACTGGAAGTCCTACCATGAAATCCATCGTAATATGCTCCCATTTCCACTCTGGTATTTCCAACAGTTCTAATAAACCACTCGGCTGCTGATGCTCTTCTTTTACACGTTGAAATGTAAGACATCTACTAACGTACTCCATAATTTCTCGTTTCAGATTTGGCCACCAAAAATGTTGCTTCAAGTCCCGGTACATCTTTTTGCCTCCCGGATGAATGGAATTCGTCGTATTATGAGCCTCATACAAAATCTCTTCTCTTAACTCGGCCACTGCCGGCATCCACACTCTCCCTTCGAATCTTAAGATACCGTCTTTATCTATTCAAAATTTTTCTTCCTCTTTTTCCGTGATCCTCCTCCTGATTTTCTCATATTTTCCATCTCTTTCCTAGGCTTCCTTTACTTTATCCAACAATGTCGGATAAGCTTTCATTACAAATAATTTTTCTGCAGACCTCTCTGGTCCCCTCACTTCTATTTCCAATTTCTCCATATCTCTTATTAACTCCTCCTGAGTTGTCAGTTGAAACAATTTCTCCCTTCCTTTCCTACTCAGAGTGTCGGCAACTACGTTTGCCTTCCTCGGGTGATAAAGAATTTCACAGTCATAATCTTTGATCAATTCCAACCACCTTCTCTGACGCATATTCAACTCCTTCTGTGTGAAGATATATTTCAGACTTTTGTGGTCCGTGTATATCTCACATTTTCCCCGTACAAATAATGCCTCCATATCTTTAACGCAAAAAATACTGCCGCTAATTCTAAGTCATGAGTAGGGTATCGTTTTTCATAATTCTTCAATTATCGTGATGCATACACAATGACTTTGCCGTGTTGCATAAGCACACAATCCAATCCTCTATGCGATGCATCACTATACACCACAAATCCTCCTATATCATTCGGTAATGATAATACAGGCGCCTCGCTTAATCTCTTCTTCAATTCTTGAAAACTCTCTTCACATTTGTCGGTCCATACAAATTTCACTGTCTTCCTCGTCAAATTAGTTAACAAAGTTGCTATCTTAGAAAAATCCTGGATAAATCTTTGATAGTACCCAGCTAACCCTAAGAAACTTCTCACCTCCATCGGAGTTCTCGGTTGTTCCCAATTACTCACTGCTTTGACCTTCTCGGAGTCTACTGAGATTCCATTCTCATCCACCACGTGGCCTAAGAATTGAACCTTCTTCATCCAAAATTTGCACTTAGAAAATTTCTCATACATCCTCTCCTTTCGTAGTGCCTCCAAGACAATCTTTAGATGTTCGGCGTGTTCTTCCTCCGTCTTCGAGTAGATCAAAATATCGTCGATAAAAACTACTTTTGAATTTATCCAAGTATGGCTTTAAAACTCGATTCATCAAGTCCATGAATGCTGTCGGAGCATTAGTTAAACCGAATGACATTACCAAAAACTCGTAATATCCATAACGGGTTCTAAACGCAGTCTTTGGTATGTCCTCATCCCGCACTTTAAGTTGGTGATATCCAGTCCATAGGTCAATTTTCAAGAAACACTTCATTCCCTTCAATTGATCAAACAAGTCGTCTATCCTTGGTGATGGATATCTGTTCTTGATCGTTACTCTGTTTAATTTGCGATAATCGATATAGAGCCTCATCGATCTGTCCTTTTTCTTCATGAATAACACTGGTGCTCCCCAAGGAGACACACTCGGTCGAATGTAACCTTTATCCAATAACTCTTGAAGTTGTATCATCAATTCCTTCATTTCTACTGGCGCCATATGATATGGAGCTTTCGGAATCGGTGTCGTCCCCGGTGCTAAATCTATTACGAATTCAATTTCTCTGTCTGGCGGAAGGCCAGGCAGATCGTCCAGAAACACATCCCAAAATTCACTCACTACGGGTATATCTTTAATCTCTACTCCCTTTTTCTGAGTATCCACAACGTAAGATAAATAACCTACACATCTTTTCCTCAACAAATTCTTGGCTTGCATCATCGTAACGCAACACGATTGCTTAAGCGATGAGCTACCATAAAACACTACCTTAGACTTACTCGGAGTCTGAAGGTTCACACACTTGTTCTGACAGTCAATTACTGTTGCATGGTTATATAACCAGTCCATCCCCAGTATTACGTCAAATTCTCCTAGTCTAATAGGAATCAAGTCTACGCTCAGATCATGTTCTCTAATGTTTGCGTGATAATTTTGATAGACGTATTCTACAAGTATTATTTCCTTATTCGCAACTTCTATATTCAAAGGATCTTCTAAACGTTCTCTGGGTGTACTAAGTTTATTAGCAAATTCATTGGATACGAATGAAAAGGTGGCACCCGAATCAAATAATACATAAGCATTTATATTATTGATTGGGATTATACTTGACACTACGTCCTTTGCAGCTACGGCGTCTTGGATGGTCATGTTAAAGGTTCGAGCGGTCGATCGGTTGGGTTACGCAGGTCCACCAATCATCAATTTACTTCCTCTTCCTTGGCTTTCGCCAGCTCCACCGCTTCCTTTCTTCGGGCATTCCTTTATTTGGTGCTCTGTTGATCCACAAGCAAAACATCCTCTGATCTTCTTCGGCTTTGGGCAGTTTGGTTATATGTGCCCCTCTTGGCCGCAATTATAGCAGGTGCTTTTCCTTTTCCAGCATTCTCCCTGATGGCTTCGTCCACATTTCTTGCAAGCTTCAGCCCTCTTCTTGAAGTTTCCCTGGTGACTTCCACCTTGGTTATTGTTTCTGTTGTTGTTATTCTCCCATTTCTTCTTTCTGGAGTTACTTCCTCCGCTGCTACTCCCTCCATGATATTCAATTCCGGCGTTCTTATTCTTCTTCTCCTTATGATATAGACTCAAGGCCTCACTGCCACCTTCTGCAATGATTGCCTTCTCCGACAACGTTGCAAAGGAATCAATCTGGAAGACCGATACCATATTATACAACCATGACTTCAACCCTTGTTCAAAACATCTCGTCTTCCTCTCCTCATCCATAACTTGGTGTTCTGCAAATCGCGCCAGTTCATTGAATTTAATTGCGTATTGTGCCACCATCATATCACCTTGTTTAAACTCTAGGAATTTTACTTCCATCCTACTCTTCATACTTTTTGGAAAATAATTCTCAAAAAACAGCGTCGTAAATCACTCCCATGTTATTGTTCCTTCCCCCGCTCTCTGCTGATTAGTTTCCCACCAATAGTTCACTTCGCCCCTCATCATGTATGTGGCAAATACTGTCTTCTGGTCTTCACCCACAAGAGCTATAGTGAAGGCCTTCTCGATCTCCTTAATCCAGGTTTGCGCAACTATCGGGTCAGTGGTTCCCATGAACTCTGGGGGTCCTACACTCTTAAAATCTTTGAAGGTCGTTACTGGGACAACTTGAGGAATGGGTGGTACGGGTTCGTTTCTTCCCCTCAGAGCTTCTCCCAATAAATCTACCAGTCTCTATATCGGATCTACAGGACCTCTCTCATCATTAACTGACTCTTTTGGGATAGTTATTCTACGTCTAGGCGACATTTTCTCCATCACAAAATTTTTAGTTTATTATCTAGTTATAATACTTAGACATTTCTTAATAGAAAAGAACTATAGGTTTATAACACGTTTCTGAAATAGAATCATTTATATTCATATGCCAAAGGGTTACATTACATGTTCTTTTCTAGCATACTACTATAAATGATAACACATATCCCCTAATATCACAAAAGACGGGGACATACCAACTTACTACCCCTTTTACACTTTTTAAAAATTTGGGGGTTTACCACTATCTCACATCTTACACAAAAGATTGAGATTACAACAACATATTAGAACACATAAATAAACTACTACACTACTAAGCTTTTCCTAATAGACTCAATCTAACATCCCACGCTCAACGGCGCTCTGATATTCCTTCTGTGTGATGTGTACCACCATATCCTGACTTATGGTATGCTGGGTATGTCCTTGCTCAGCTGGGTAATGATGTACCCCATCGATCAATCTCTCCATGGCCGTGCGAAAAGCATAGCCCATCTTGTTCATCTTCCTCCTCTTGCACCGCACCTCATCCTAAATCATCTGCCCTATCATTGGCTTCCTCTCACTTGTCCTCGAAGTGAATCCTATCCATCACCTCCATCTCTAACTGAGTTCGGAGAGCCTCCTTCTCCGCCCTCTCACTAAAAACCTTCTGATCTAATTCCTCTAGTTTTCCTGCTACCTCCACATTTCTCGTCACTGCTCGGTGAAACAAAGCTCCCATCTGGATTCCTACTTCCTTACGGTGAGCAATCTCCACCTCCATCTCCTGCATCACTAGTTGCCTCTGATGGTTTTCGTCCCTTAATTTCTGGAATGCAGACTCCCTCTCCCTAGCCTCAGCCTCAAGTTCCTCTACTCTACATCCCAACTCCAATATCTACTTATCATACTCTCCTAACATTCGATGCTCAAAAGTAGCCACATCGGAGTCGTCCACAGGCTCGGGCTCCTCCTCCAAAGGCTCCCCTTCGAGGTCAGACTCTAATTCTTCCTCATCGTCATCATCAAAAGGGACTACTACTGAAATAGGCTCCGCTATCAAGGGTGTCTCAAATACTATGTGGATATCATGCGGCTCCTCCTCTACTACTCGGTTAGGTCCTCCCATGTCAGTCATCCTACAATCGTTAACATAAGACAACACAAACAACAACTTTATTAGAATGTTAAACAAACATAAGCTAATCGTGTAGAATGAAGTTACATTTCATAACATACTAAGTCTCTCAAGGTAAACTCTACATGAGTTCTCTCCTTCCTAACTTCTAAGTTTCCCCAAGTTATAATCTAAGGACACTAGCTCCTAAGGTTTATAACTACGACTTTGATACCAACCTGTGACACCCCCAAATTCGGACCTCCACTTGGCCACTTGAATCCGGTTCATCACGTTCTCGTGGTAACACAATAATAACTAAATAACATACATTCACAACGAAAAATCTAAATTAGAATAATATACAATGATTTATTATAACTATTCCCCCAAGTCACGCAACCTACAGTACTTAATAGATTACGTAATAGTATCGAATAAAGACCTATTATATAATCCTACTTAAGTTTAAACATAGTCTACAAATAGTCTTAACATAACATAATAGTTTTTAAACATAAAGGAACAAGCTAGTCGGTAGCCTTGCCCTTGCCCTTGTCTGCTCCAGAGACACCTCCCTGTTCCTCCTTAACTAAAAGGTTTTTAAAAACAAGGATGAGCACAAATTGCCCAGCAAGTAATATACAATAAGGGTGTATGATATAATATCACAAGGTTTGAAATATCGAAGTGTCATTTCTAGGATAGTTCAAAGTGTCAGAATAATATCATGGATGAGTAATATCAACAATTCTTGGAATAAGGACAACAATTCAATATAAATCAACAGATATATATGAATTCAATAACTATCAAGGTATCCAACTGAATAAACAATTTATACTGAGCAGTCACTAAGGACTATTGAACTTAAACTAGGGTTACCAATATTAAACTGATAGCCCGAAAATATCAAGTACTATAGATGATCAGTCTACAATACTTTACGCTATGCATAACACCACAATAATATTTATTAATGTGTTGGGGTTTCCAACAACATACACTCCCCTTACCAAAAGGGTTTGTCCAACTCAGTTTTCAAGATTTTCGCACCAATCAAGTTGTTTGGACAGCTTTTATAAACATGCATATAGTCTAGCCGAATCAAATGGCATCGACTCTTCCACAATATTCAAGATCAATACTAAGTTTAACATGAATAATAACTTTCACAAGGGTCTAAGCATATTAGCTCTTTCGAACGAGAAAGTGATATAACTTGTATTCAAGAGATAAGCTTACGGTATTCGTCGAACAATAAATGCAATTATACTTGCACAATAAGGGTAAGGTTCGGATACTTGCACACTCAAGAATGAAGTTCAAGGAAACTTTCTCAATAATAATTAGAGTAAGTTTAGGGAACTTGCTTACGATATGCATCGAATAAAGTAATGCAAGGGTTTAGGATACTTGCCACAAGCGTAGTCTACCAAAATATCGCTTAACAATACTCTTTCAAATCCTAACATAATATAATACGTATATAAGATATTCATTAGTTAAACATTTTCGGTAAACAATCTTGATATATATAGATCAAGTGACACACACGACTAAATCAAGAAACCTTATACGTATGTTATTACGTAGCTCGAATCTATCGTTAGACATCATCATTTTAAAACACCTTGTTAATTCAAGCTAAGATAGGTGTTAACATGCAAAGCTACCTTTGTTAGGGTATCATAGACTGAAATAAGCAAAATGAAATTATACTAGCATGCTACATACATCAGATATCACAGAAATCACTTTCTAAGTCTGCAGAATGGCGCGACCACACCTGATTTCTACTAAGGAGATGCGCGGCCGCGCGGCTCCCAGTTCAAACTAGGACTAAGCAACTATTTGCTTGGCCTAGCTTACACATCCTTACATACATAACACATATTAACATGTTAAGGGTCCTTCCGCCTCAATTATAAATGCCTGCTAGATACATCATGTATTTCAAGTTATGAAGTCATTACTTAGACTTATTGCATTCCATGCTTCACTACTTTACAATTCTCATGACTAGTTAACATGCTTTTAAATTATGTCTGGATGTATGATGATCCATAAGTTCAGGATACTAATAGGGTATTCCCCAGCAATTCAAAGTTGGTTTACTTCAACATCTTATTGAAAATTTCATGTTTAACCAATTAAGCATGCAAAGTTACTTCATTTATTTACTATACATCATGCCCTCCCATATACACATTAGAACATATAATCATACTCACAATTTCATATATTGTTCATCCAATTTATATTTAAAACCCTATGTCTTCCTTAGTAAATCATCAAAACTTAAGCATACAAAGTAAGTTCATGTATTCTATGTTGTACTTGACGTTTACAGATTATGATAGCATGCTCAAAACTTCATGTATACTTAGCTTACTTACATATAGCCTTATACTTGAAATTTTCCCTTTTTAATAATGATTGACTACAACATACTCTTGAAAACAATGTAGACTAACATATGGGTCACATTTTAATGTATTTTAGGTCTTGACACATTGGTACATAAAATCAGAACATGTTTTACACCATATTTATCAAACTAGTTCCCAACTATTTAAGTCCTCCTCTTTGAATAATAAAACTAGAATCAACTAATCATGGCTTACTATATGCCTAACAATCTTAGTGCACATGTACAGGTTATTTATAGGCATGTTCAAACCATTCTAACCTAGTTAGCATATCACTGACTCACTACAAAGAAGATTCAGAAAAGTCAACCCGCCGCAGATATATAGCTACTGAGTGGTAGTAGCACACCACTTCGCTTCCGAGGCAAAAATAAATGGCTCTGCTTCTGCAGAGCCTTAGCACGAATGTTGTTAATTCTCAAACCAGACTCACTGCAGCACTTCAAGGCATACATGCTAACTCAAACAACACATAGACTTGCTAATTCATGCTACTATACAGAGATTTCATGAGAATTGCAAGAATTTGACAAATCTTAAACTTAAGAATACAAACAAAATTTTATACCTTTGCTTTGAATTGGACAGAACTTAACTCAAAATTAGATTACTCCCTCCCACTCTTTATAGCAACTAATCAAGTAATTCTCAACAACATAGCTCATGAAGTAGAGTGCTCAATTTATAGAAAACTTACTAACCATGCCAAGCCATTGTCCAAGAAATTAAACCAAGAGATGGAGGGAGAATTCATTGGGTAATTAATAGTTAGTGCAATAGTGGCTAACCACCCCCATCACCCACACCCTTCTTCATCATGGCTAGCTATTGGGAAGTTTAGGAGATGAAGGAATAGGTAGGCTTAGGCCAATGGTTTTTCACGCGTGGAAGAAAAGTAACTAACAAAATGGGACAAGCTAAATCTCAGCATTTGATAGCTATCTAAAGCCACCCACTATATGTTTAACACACATATATGTATACTTAGGTTTTAAATCCAATTGGGTGCATACATGGGTTTAAATGATATGGCAATATTATGTTAGCAATTTAGGGTATTAAATATAATCTATGTACATTTTGATGATGCCAAATTAAGATTTAATTGAGTAGTGACACACCACATTATCATAATTTTTATTATATTATTTATTCACATAGTCATAAGATATGTATCAATGTACTATATATACACATTACATGGTCACATAGACATTATTTGTATAAATTTCACCCTTCATATTAAGCATACAGTGTAGCTACTATACATATACATTTAATTATCATATGCTTGCATATAGCAATTAATAAATTATTTATCTTACCAATTAATTAATAATAATATTAACTAACCCCTTCCTTAATAATCAATGACATTATTAATCCTTTTAACAATTAAGAAACTTGTTATATTTATAAACACGTTGATCATTGCTATTATATCTCTTACACTAACAATAGTCACGTACTATTAATTACCATAATATTTAACCGACATTCTTTAATAATAAATAACAATTAATATAGATTAATTGTTCGCTTAACAATTCTTCCGTTAATTAATATAATCATTAATATTTCCCATCACCGTGCCACACAAGGCTTTCAACGAGTTCATCACAAACTCCACATATTCTTCCATTATTCAAATATTTAATATAATTGAGTTATCTCATTTCATAACACGAAATTGGTCATATTCAAATAAATATTCATTTCCATTAATATATTTATTTAATAAGACATGGAAATTTCACGGGTATTACAGAAGAGATCTATCACATTAAATCACTAAAATAATGACATATCAAACAGATCTATGCCGGTCAAACCATATCAGACGACATGTTAAAGCGTTTTCTGGGTTACCTAGAAAACAACTTTCATGATCGTCCTGCTTGGTTTGACCGTTCACTACGATCCACTTGTTTGACGTTTAGGAGATTTTAAGGCATAAACATGTAGTCCATATACCAAACTTCAACTTAGATACCGCTACAAACACAAATCAACAAAAACAAGAAAGATTTGAGACCATGAACTTGCTGTTAAAGCTTTCTGGGCAAGTTCTTGGCTGCCCAGATTTACTTGGTCATGGTCGGTCAACCGACTTTAACCATTAATAAAATGAAATCTATACATGATCTAAGCTTGATTCAAGTTCTAGACCAAAGATCTCATAGCATACTACAAGATCAAACCTTTAAACAACAAAAACACATAACAAGCAAAGATCTATGAGGTCTGACATTCATTGTCACAAAAATTTTTCATTTTTTTCCAGATTTTCAAAAACTTCAATTTTGAGCACTTAGATGTTATGGATCTACAAGATACCAACCCAAATCATTGATTAAAACTACATACAACATATTACAACACATAAACACCAGATCTAACACAGCATTAAAGGTCAGATTCTTAGTTAGGGTTTTATACCTTTATGAACAAATTCCAGAATCTGAGCTTCTGATTTGTTATAAGTGATAGTGGGGCTTGTTTTTGGGACTGGTTTAGCAATGTATTTCAGAGGTTTGGGGCTCAGAGAGTTTTGGTTGAGTGAATGTGTATGAATGAGGCTTGAATGCCACTTTTCTCTCTCTTTGATCTTATATATGACTTGTATACAATGTATTTGGATGGTGAAATGGCTGAGAGCTGGATTTTTGTAGCACATGGCTAGAGTAGGGTTGGCCAACAACTCCTAATAGGTTAAATTCTACAAGTTAACTTCAATAATGCAATAAGGGCATAATAATCATTTGGCTTATGATTTTAATGGCACTAAAATAATTTTGGCAAACTCTTAGGGTTTCACCCTAAGGTTCCATAAATTTTTTCTTTCTAGGATTTCTAATTAGGCTAAAAATGTAAAATTTTAGTTTCTAAAACTGAAAAATTAGGGTTTCTTAATAATGTTTAATTTCCTAATTACATAAAACATGGTATTTAGGTTTAAGATTCACAAATTATAATTAAGATTATTAATTTTGTAATTAGGGCTTACCATTAGCATTTAGGGTTCATAAATTAGCATTTAGGATTCCTAATTTTACAATTAGGATTTTAATTAGTAATTAGGGTTTTCTAAGTAAACCTTAATTAATATTAAGCTTTACACTTTAGCGATTAGGGTTCTAGTTTAGTAATTAGGGTTTCTAATTACTAACTAGGGTTTATAATTTCAAAGTTAGAGTTCTTAATTTAGAAATTAGGGTTTCTAATAATTAGGGTTTTCCTAACTAAGATTAGAATCTAGAATACTAATCATTAATCACATAATACAGTTACAAAACAGTCTTGAACTTGTGTTTGCTTTTTCAAATTAGGGTTTAGCACAATAATACTAGGTTTTAGCATAATATACCTTAACTGGCCAACCATTATCAATCTACACATATACAGTACATATTTATAGCACTGAAATAAAAATAATATTATTTTATTATTCTCATTCCTTGATTAAAATCCAAAATTAGGGTTTGGATTCCATATATGATTTATCTTGCATATATTTGATAAGTGGATTTTATATCCACGAATCGGGTTCTAATTCAAGCTTATTCGTTGTTAAAAACCTTGATTTCATGTTTAGTTTTATTTGTTTATTGTTATTTTATGTGTAGGGTGGTTGGTGTGGCAAGTGATTGAAAAAGGGAGGCATTGGAGCATAATTGGAGCAAGTATGGAGTTTCACCAAAGTCAGAAATTATAAGGCTAGCCCGTCGGGGCGGGCCTATTTAACCTTTACACCACCGCTGGGGCGGGGGGTCTTCATGTTGGAAAGCAGTAGCCTAGCCCGTCGGGGCGGGCATTTTCTATGTATATCTCACGTAAAATGGGGTCCCAAACTCGATGATCTGGCTTGTTTTTGAAACACTATTAGAACATGGACTTTAGTACTTGGAATGTGTTTGGACTCTATATGACATGGGATTTCGACCAGAAGTCATGTACTTTGGATATATATTGAGCAATGAACAACAAGAAGATACACACAAGGCAATTATCAGAGATTAATTATAGATTTTCTTATCGAGCATTGGAGTGAAGATTTTGAAGGAACGTTTATATCAATTGTGGATTAAGGCTAACGTGAAGGGTGTTCTAATTTATTCTTTATTTAGTCTTATATTTGTAATTGAAAGGATGATATCTTTAATTTATTCAGTTATTATTTCATTGATGATGAACTAATTTACTTTTTAGGCTTATGATGGATCTTTAAGTGGAACGATGATTATGTAACTTTGATTTCCAGTTTAATAAGCTATTATCCAGTTTATCTATATTAATTTGAGCTTGAATTTATGAATTGCCTGATCAACAGTTCTTTGTGGATTCGTATGAATTCGAGAGAGGAAGTACAAGTCTAGACTTAGTTAATATAACATGTGTTCTTGAATTTTGTGATTGAACAGAATCTTGATGAATGTTAAGGTAGAGATATGCTTGACATCGCATGTAATCAGATAAAGGACTTAAACTTAAACTTTCTTCCATTATAATTCGCATAGAGATATAGTGAGTTAGTTGATTAAGGTGTTTAACTTGTTTCTATCTAAATTATGGATTTGAGTTAATACATTATTAGTACATCGAGAGGTGGCTAGTGCTACATACGTGTTCTTGATTAAGAAACTGGGATAGTGAATTAACTTGAATAAAGGTGTAAAAATCAGAGTGAAGCTTAGGGTGAAGTTGTAAGCCTAATTCTCCAATAATTGTTTAAAATTTCAGTTTTTAATATTTGTGATTATTTTATGATCGTAGTATTTTTAATAATTTGATTTTAATAATTTTAATTATTGATTTGAATATTTTAATAAAATTAGGATTAATAAGAAACTGATAATTGTGAGTAAAATTCTTACTAAATTTTCTCTGTGGGAACGATACTTTACTTACTATTATATTACTTGTTGACCACGCATACTTGCGTGTTGTGTATAATTAGATTTTACCCAACAAGTTTTTGGCGCCGTTGCCGGGGAACAATTTTAGTATAGATTTTAATATTTTACGATATCAGTTTAATTAGTCCAGTTTTACTTAAACATTTTTATTTTTGTTTTGTTCGTCTTATTTCAGGTTTTTAAAGTTGGTTTATGCAAATGCGGTCAAAAATCCAGACTTGCTTCCTTTTGAGGATGACATTGAGAAACGTTTCCAAAGGCTAAGTAAGTGGATCAAGGAAATAAGAGAAGAATTCAAAAACTCTGAAAAAGAATAAGCACTGGTTGCCGAAGATCAGAAAGCATTGAGGGACTTTGCTATACCCAAGGTGACTGAGCTGCAGTCAGGTATCACCAGGCCTGCTATAGCTGCAAACACATTTGAAATCAAGCCTGGGATGATTCAAATGATTCACAATTCGGTTCAGTTTGGGGGATTGGCAAATGATGATCCGAATGAACACATAGTCAGCTTTCAGGAAATTTGTGACACCTTCAGGAACAATGGGGTGTCGGATGACGCGGTAAGACTTCGCTTGTTCCCATTTACTCTACGGGACAAGGCAAAAAGTTGGTACACTCTCTACCGCCGGGATCGATAACTACTTGGGAAGACCTCGCTCAGAAATTTCTTGCAAAATTCTTCCCACCAGCGAAAACTGCAAAAATGAGGAATGAGATAACTATGTTTGAACAACATCACGGGGAGTCATTGTATGAGGCATGAGAAAGATACAAGGAATTTCTCAGAAAGTGCCCACATCATGGATTGCCTAAGTGGTTGCAGATGAACACATTCTATAACAGCTTGAACGGAAATCTCAAGACCAGTATTGATGCAGATTCTGGTGGAGCATTTATGGCTAAAAGTTATGAGGAGGCTTATGAGTTGATAGAGACTATGGCAGCTAACAACTACCAGTGGCCCATGGCAAGAATGACACAGGCGAAGGCAGCTGGAGCATTTATGGCTAAAAGTTATGAGGAGACGTATGAGTTGATAGAGATAATGGCAGCTAACAACTAATAGTGGCCCACGACAAGAATAACACAGGCGAAGGCAGCTGGAGTGTTAGAAGTAGATGGAGTGACGACAATATAAGCACGGATTTCAGCACTCTCTAAGAAGTCGAATGCTATGTCAGGGGTACAGGCACAACAGGTTGCAGTTATTTGTGAATTATGCGCGGGTGACCATCCTACAGATTAATGTGCAATCAACTCAGCGTCAGTGCAATTTGTGGGTAGCTACAATAGAATTCCACAGAATACGTACCAAAATTCATACAATCTGGGGAATAGGAATCATCCTAACTTTTCATGGAGTAATAATCATCATCAACAAGCTCCATGACCATCATATCCCCTATGATTTCAGAATCATCAACAACTAGTTCAACATCAAGAGAGGAAATCAGATTTAGAGGAGTTGTTGTCAAAATATATAACAAACAATGAGGCAGCGATGAAAAATCAAGCAATGGCCATCAAGAATCTAGAAAATCAGATGGGATAAATTGCCTTAGCATTGAACAATAGACCAGAAGGGACCCTTACCGAGTGACACCGAAAGAAATTCGAAGGGAAATCATGAGCAGTGTCAGGCAATCACTTTGAGAAGTGAAAAATAGCTGGATGAGATAAGTGCAGAAAATTCAGCTAGAACGGATGACAAAGTTGATGAGAATAAAGTGGTTAAAGAAAAACAGGGTGAGGATAAGTAAATTGAGAAAACAAAGTTAAATGACAAGCCAGTTGGGTATCCTCCACCGCCATTTCAGCAGAGAGTCCAAAAACAGAAATTAGATACGCAGTTTGCGAAATTTTTGGAGGTTTTTAAGAAACTTCAGATTAACATCCTATTTGCAGAAGCCCTAGAGCAGATGCCAAGTTATGCGAAATTCATGAAAGGGATTTTGTCCAGGAAAAAAAAGTTGGAAGATTTAGAAAAAGTGGCTTTAACAGAGGAGTGTAGTGCGGTTTTACAGCGAAAGTTGCCACCAAAGTTGAAAGATCCAGGGAGTTTCACCATTCCATGCATGATTGAGAACACGGCATTCAATAAATGTTTATGTGATTTGGGGGTGAGTGTGAACCTTATGCCGTTATCAGTTTATACAGAATTAGGTTTGCCAGCTCCAAAGCCTACGAACATCTCATTACAACAAGTTGATATAGGTCAATCACGTGCTTAGAGAGGCATTGTAGAGGACATATTGGTCAAGGTTGACAAGTTTATATTCCTAGCGGATTTCATAATTCTGGATTTTGAGGAGGATAAGAACATACCGATTATCCTAGGGAGACCTTTCTTGGCTACGGGTAGGACACTCATTGACGTACAAAAAGGTGAACTAACTATGAGGGTCCAAGATCAAGAAGTAAAATTTAATGTGTTCAAGGCCATGAAATTCCCTAAGGATGAAGAAGAGTGTTTCAGGATGGATATCATTGACCAGATAATCAGCGAAGACACGGGTAAAAGTTTGGGTAACGATCCATTAGAAATGACACTATTGGGAGAAGAAGAGTTAGATGATCCATAATTTGTGGATTACTTGCAGATACTAGACTCCTTTCCACGAGTTAGCAGATTTAAAGCACCATTTGAACCATTGCACTCGAAGGAAAGATCCACAAGCAGAATGAAACCATCATTGGAGGAGCCACCTTCTCTTGAGCTAATTCCACTACCTAAACATCTCAGGTATGCATATTTAGGCACTTCTAATTCTTTTCCTGTTATTATTTCTGCTGCACTTAACGAATTACAAGAAGAAAAGTTACTGAGGGTGCTTAGGGAACATAAATCGGCTATAAGATGGACAACCGCAGATATCAAGGGAATCAGCCCATCCTTTTGCATGCATAAAATTCCGATGGAAGACGATGCAAAACCGACAGTGGAGCAACAGAGACGGCTCAACCCAATTATGAAAGAAGTAGTGAAGAAGGAAATATTGAAATGGTTGGACGCGGGTATCATCTATCCAATTTTTTACAGTAAGTGGGTCAGTCTGGTTCAATGTGTACCGAAAAAGGGAGGAATGACCGTGGTACCAAATGAAGACAACGAGCTAATTCCGATAAGGACAGTGACTGGTTGGAGGGTTTGCATAGACTACATGAAATTAAATAAGGCAACCCGCAAAGATCACTTCCCTTTGCCTTTTATCGATCAAATGTTGGACAGATTAGCGGGACACGAGTACTACTGCTTATTGGATGAATATTCGGGTTATAATCAGATCGTCATTACCCCTGAAGACCAAGAGAAGACTACTTTCACATGCTCATATGGAACATTTGCATTCAGGAGAATGTCGTTCGGCTTATGTAATGCACCGGCTACTTTCCAACGGTGTATAATGGCCATTTTCTCAGACATGGTTAAGAAAAATGTGGAAGTCTTCATGGACGATTTTTCTATCTATGGAAAAACTTTGATGATTGTCTAGAGAATTTGGTGATGGTGTTACAAAGATGCACAGACACGAATCTTGTACTTAACTGGGAAAAATGCAACTTCATGGTTGAGGAAGGCATAATTTTGGTGCACAAGGTCTCGGCTCACGAATTAGAGGTTGATAAAGCGAAGTTGGAAACGATTGAAAAACTTCCTCCACCAAGTTCACTTAAGGGAACTCGAAGTTTCTTGGGACATGCCGGGTTTTACAAACGATTTATAAAAGTCTTCTCTAAAATTACAAAACCTTTATATAGTCTTTTAGAGAAAGATTCCGTTTTTAAGTTTGATGAAGAGTGTAAATTGGCATTCGAACTATTAAAGAAGAAATTGACTTCAGCTCCCGTAATCATCACACCAGATTGGAATATGCCTTTCGAGTTAATGTGTGATGCGAGCGACTATGCGGTTGGGGCTGTTTTTGGTCAACGCCGAGAGAAGGTATTTCATGCCATATACTATGAAAGTAAAACACTTACAGAAACTCAAATGAATTACACAAATACGGAAAAATAATTACTTGCAGTAGTATATGCCATCGATAAATTCTGGGCTTATTTTATCGGAAAAAAGGTGATAGTCTACACGGATCACTCGGCTATTCGGTACTTAATTTTAAAAAAAGATGCTAAACCATGCCTTATGAGATGGATTCTCCTTTTATACAAATTTGATTTGGAAATAAAAGATAGAAAGGGTACGGAGAATCAAGTTGCGGATCATTTGTCAAGGCTGTAAAATTAGGGCAAAAAGGAAGAGGACATGTGTTTAATCAATGAAACATTTCCGGATGAGCAGCTGTTTGAGATCAATACAGAATTTCCATGGTACGTAGACTTCGCCAACTATCTAGTGAGCAACATCCTTCCCCCTGATCTTACTCGTCAGTAGAAGAAGAAATTCCTACATGACGTCAAGTGGTATATGTGGGACGAGCCTTACCTATTCAAACAGTGCGGCGACAAGATGATTAGAAGGTATGTGCCCCATAGTGAAGTAAAGAACATACTGCATGAATTCCACTCATCTGCGTATGGGGGACATTACGGTAATGAAAGAACAGCGGCAAAGGTGCTTCAAGTCGAGTTTTATTGGCCTACATTATTCAAGGACGCCCACCATTTTATTAAAAGTTATGATAGATGTCAAAGGGTGGGCAACATATCAAAAAGGAATGAGATGCCACTACAAACAATTTTGGAAGTTGAAATTTTTGATGTGTGGGGCATTGATTTTATGGGGCCATTTCCATCATTATTTGGTAATCAGTATATATTGCTTGTAGTTGACTATGTCTCAAATGGGTTGAAGCCGCAGCCCTCCCAACTAATGATACCAAAGTGGTCCTCAAATTCTTGCAGAAGAATATTTTTACGAGATTTGGCACACCACGAACTATCATAAGTGATGAAGGTAGTCACTTCTGCAACAGATTGTTTACAACTCTGTTGGCGAAGTATGGGGTCAACCATAAGGTGGCGGCAACATATCATCCCCAAACAAATGGCCAAGCTGAATTTTCAAATAGGGAGGTGAAAAGAAACTTGGAAAAGGTGGTGAACCCAAATAGAAAGGATTGGTCTCTCAGGTTGGACGATGCACTATGGGCCTACCGAACTGCATATAAAACACCAATTGGTATGTCACCATATCAATTGGTCTATGGGAAAGCTTGTCACCTATTGGTCGAGTTACAACACAAGGCCTACTGGGCGATTCAGAAACTTAACTTTGATCAAGTAGCTGTGGGGGAAAAGAGATTTCTTCAATTAAACGAGCTCGATGAATTCCGACTTCAAGCTTACGAGAACTCTAAGCTATACAAAGAAAAGCTCAAGAAATGGTACGACCAGAAAATCATGCACAAAATGTTCAAGCCGGGGTAATTAGTCCTATTGTTCAACTCACGGTTGAGGTTGTTCCCAGGCAAGCTTAAGTCAAGATGGTCGGGACCATTCACCATCAAAAGAGTTTTCTCAAATGGCGCCGTTGAACTCTACATTAGGAATCCATTGGAAATGTTCAAGGTCAATGGTCAGAGGCTGAAGCATTATTGGGGTGGCAAATCCAACACGGATGTCATCGCAATGACATTATCCGATATACCATAAACAGGGAGTAGTCAGGCTGAACGACTTAAAATCAAGCGCTAATTGGGAGGCAACCCAATTATCTTTTAATTTTTTATATTTCATCCATACTAGTTAAAGTGTAGTTTAGAATGTTAGTTAGTTTCAAATCAATTCATGTTAATTCAATTATTAGTAGTTAAAAGTTTAAGTCATCTTTAGATAATTGCGTTACCATGCTTAAGATTGCTCAAAATCTACTCATACTTATGTTTCATGGTTGTGCAGGAACCTAATATGCATAAGGATTGGAGTAGCAAGGAAGAAACATCCACAAAATCCTCAGTTAACAGAACCCACCCCCGTCGGGGTGGGCCCTTTATGCACTATACCCCCCATCGGGGCAGGGGTCTCTCCAGTTTGAAAACAGAGGGCATGCCCGCCAGGGCGAGCTTCTTTAGCCTTGCACCCCTCGCCGGGGAGGGGGTCCTGAATTCCAACAGACAGATTCGATAGTTGCATCTTCTAACATACCACTTCCCCACTACTTCATTCCACTACTACGTATTCTTCACATGAAATTCCCATGATTATGGCATCTTCCACTCCATCTCCCCATTTCATGAACACACATACCCACCACTTCAATCTATTACTCCTAACCCTCTCCATCACACCACATCTATATAAACACACCCTCACAACCCAAGTTCATCACATACATTCAATTTAAACTCAGAAAGCCACGAATTAGGGTTCTTATTGTGGGAATTCATCTTGCACTTGAGAGTGAGTAACCTATCTTCAAGTTTTTCATCTTAAATCACCATAATTGCCACAAATTCATCAAGTTTGGGGGAAGAAATTAGTGTGCACGCCAAGTGTTTACAAGATTATGTGACTAAAGTTTGGGGGAAAAATCATTGATAAAGCTTACTATTTTCAAATCAATGGCGTCGAAACCCACAACAAAGAGGCACCGGGGAGAGAGTTCCACAACAACACCACCATCACGAATCTTCAACCAACGCAAATTCGTAAGTGCCGCTGCCGCCGATCGCTACAACTACATGGTGACGAAAGCTCTTACATCGGAGCAAGGGTTGGCTCTGGATCCTGTCGACGGTGAAATGATGCAACAGATTTATCAGAAAGGGTGGAATAAGTTCACTGAGGAACCCGAGGCCGCCGTTGTCAGCGTGGTCAAAGAGTTTTATGCTAACGCCGAGGACAAACCCCCCTTCAACGCTTTTGTGCGGGGTCGATTAGTCTCGTTCAGTGCTGATCCCAACAACACCTATTATCAGTTATGAGTGCCTCGACAGTGCCAATATGCTCAATTACGTGATTTCGATCCTGACTTTGAGGCTATTCTCAAAGAAATGACTAAGCCTAGAAGAACGTGGATCAAGGGTTGGAAAGGGGGCACAGTTTTTCACAGCAAGGATCTCAGCCAGTATGGTAAGATATGGTATACCTTCTAATTTGAAAAATTGTTTCCATCCACACACACATTAGACGTGACCAAAGAAAAGGCACTACTTTTATATGCACTTGTGCAAGATTTCATCATCGATGTCGGGGCCATAATTTGTTTTTCCATTCGCCGATGCTTACGAGGAAATTTTTCGGGCGGCTTGCCACACCCATCACTTATTTATGGGTTGTGTTGCCAAGAGGGTGTTAGATGGTCCGATGATGAACCCACTCAGATGCCGCTTCAGTTACTCGATTCTAGAATGATCGCACAGTATTCGGTGTGGGCCAAGGGTGATTCCCATCCTAGAGGTCTAGGCTTTATTTTTCCATCGGCTTTGGAGGACGAAGTTGACGCTGTAGACACCTCGGAGGATGATGATGCACTGATGAGAGATCAAGGAACAGAGCAGGTACCACATTCCGAGGCAATCTCTAGCCCTCAGTTCCTAAATATTCAGCACCAAGTGGATGAGCACAACAAGCAAGCACGACGAGAGATGAGGCGCCTCGCCGCTAGGCAGGATCACATGTTTGAAGCAATGAACCTCTCGTTCACATCATTGAACACGACGCTCCAAAGTTTAAATCCTAGTGCTCAATTTCCATATCTGCAACCGACCCTGTGATGCCCCCAAAACAGGTATACATCACCCATCTTGAGTCGCCAGATACATGGTACATAAATAAAATACAACTTATTTATACAACAGTCGTGTAAAATACGACAAAACATAGCTGAGAGTTTAAACAAGAATATTGTCATCTAGACAATATCCACACTCAATGGAGTCCTTATTAAAATTATTATCACACTATTTTACAGAATAGTGAGGACTACTAAAAGAACCATCTGGACTGTCAATCCGTTCCCCAACTCGTCCCAGCTATATTCTCATTTCCTGAAGAGAACAGTGAAAGAAAGGGTGAGCTCAACTAGCCTAGTAAGAAATATTATGACTAAGATAATGCAGAATAAATTATCCTTAGCCTTCAATAGTATAACAACTAATAGAATACAATAGACAACAAGTTTAACTGTAGCGGAACAAGCAATCCATTAGAAGAGTCAAGTAAAGCATAAAATCTACAATCTTCTATGATTTAAAAAGTTTTTCATCAACTTTATCGCTGAAACTCAGCTTAATAAATAAAATCGAATCATCCCTGCACCACGGCCAAGGATGTTCATGTAATCATCAATGGTCATGATTATACCGAATAATCCCTGGTCATAATCATACCAACAACTATCCATAAATGAACTACAGGCCAATGATGACTTTTACCACATCATTCGTTACATTACGATCATGATTATACCGAATAATTCCTGGTTATAATCATACCAAGTCCATCTATGCACGTAAGCCAAAGATGACTTTAATCACAATATAAGCATGAGGATGATGACAATGACATAATAATTCAATAAAACAAGTTCAAGGATAAATTTTAAAGATTTATAATTTAATTTATCCAGAAATCAATATCGTCCAAAAATTGTCAACATGATACTGCTTTGTAGAGTAAAATTCAAGAATAATATTCATGTACCAAAAATAATTTGGACATAAAAGAAATATATTTTTCGGGTAAATAGTACCCCGTGAATAGTAATTCGGGAATAGTACCTCGAGAATAGTACCCCGACATGAAAAGTACCCCAAATACCCGAGTGAATAATATTCGGGTGAATAGTAATTCGGGTGAATAGTAATTTGGGTGAATAGTAACCCATGAATAGTAACTCGTGAATAGTACTCCGATACGAAAAGTGTCCTGAATACCCGAGTGAATAATACTAGAGTAAATTTTAAAGATTTATAATTTAATTTATCCAGAAATCAATAACGTCCAAATTGTCAACATGATACTGCTTTGTAGAGTAAAATTCAAGAATAATATTCATGTACCAAAAATAATTTGGACAGAAAAGAAATATATTTTTCTGGTAAATAGTACCACGTGAATATTACTTCGAGAATAGTACCTCGAGAATTGTACCCCGACATGAAAATTACCCCAAATACCAGAGTTAATAATATTTGGGTGAACAGTAATTTGGGTGAATAGTAACCCGTGAATAGTAACTCGTTAATAGTACTCCGACACGAAAAGTGCCCCGAATACCCGAGTGAATAATATTAGAGTGAATAGTAACCGGGTGAATAGTAACTCGTAAAAAAATACCAAAGAAAATGATATTCCATGATTTAGTACAAAAAAGAAATGATATCTCATACGAGTATAATAGAATATACTGAAACTATGCAAATGGATTTTCACCTTACGCACGTTAATCCATGTAGCATGATCATTTACATAATTTAATAAAGAATGAATACAAAGGATCATTCACCATGCATGCGATAATCCACATGTATACATGTTATTCCAATGTAATAATAAATAATGGAATAATGTAAGAATTCACCGAGCATGCGATTGATCAAGCATGCATGAGGTTATTCCAATGTAATAATAAATAATGGAACAAGGTCATGCGTAATACGCACAGACATGATATTCCAACAGAATAATAAAGAATGGAACCAGGTCATGTGCAATCCACACATACAGGATATTCCAACAAAATAATAAAGAATGGAATAACAGAAGAATTTTCTCCATATATGTGGTACTTCGCATAGACAGGTTATTCCAATATAATAATAAAGAATGGAATAATAGAAGAATTTCACCATGTATGCGGTACTTCGCATAAACAGGTTATTCCAACATAATAATAAAGAATAGAATAACAGAAGTTCTCTTCATGAATACGGAAGAAATAATACCCCTTACCTTAAAAGAAGATCGGATATTTGGAATAGTGAGGTAGCGACTTCTCTTCTTCTTTCTCTATAATTTTTCTCTATAATAATTGCTTTATAGCTTTAGTGAATTGGTTAAAAATAATGAAGGAATGAGCTTCTATTTATAGGAAAATATAGTTTCGATAATTGCACGTTTTGGGGCTCAAAATATTACAGTATAATACCTTCCTCTTTTTCTTCATTTTTAATTTAGTCCTGCAAGTATTATCAAACTTGCACCACCTCCCCTAATAGTAAATCATGTGAATCAATAGTTCTAAACATGTGAAAATACGAATTACAGTATAGTACCTCCATCTATACCACCATTTTTAACTTAGTCATGCAAGTATTATCAATCTTGCACCAACTCCCCTAATAGTAAATGAATGTGAATAAATAGTACACACATGTGAACAAATAGTTATAATCATGTGAATCAATAGCAATTAATTGCTCATTTATCTGGTTAATTACCCGATTGGTCAATATAACCTTCAGACATCAATTATTATCGAAATAAATGTCGATTTCCACTAACATTAATAATTCTAACACAATGGAACTATCAATTTCATCTTTAATCAACACGAACTTATTGATTATTAATATTATAATTCACAATATTTAACAACCTGTTCGTTCCCAGGAAAGAGGGGCTTTCCGATAAGGATTTCTTCTTATTGGCGTGCAATTAGGCGACCAAACCTCTCCTTGACAGAACTTCTAGACATTGTCAATATAGCAAATAATAAAATGAATAATTGTGTCATCTCAATTATTGATTTAATAATATAAAATATTGTGACAATAATTGAATAAAACTGAGTGACTTCTCACGTAAGCATTAATAATCAATACCGTGTGCTACTATGCAACCACGCGTATTATTTTACCTTTATCACCGATTATTATGACAACTTGCTTACTTTGCAAAATTTTCAAATATCACCCTTAACTTTAACCTTTTATCAATTTAACCACTTACTAAATAGAATAATAATAAGAAAATTGAATATTTTCATTTCATAAAATTTGGGGTCTCACAATCTCCCCTCCTTATGAAATTTCGCCCTCAAAATTTATGTACCTAGTAGTTTGAAAAGATGAGAATACCTTGCTTTCTTTTCGGATTGTACCTTCCTAGTTATTTCCTCTCTATCATGATTTTTCCATTTCTCATCTCCTGTATTTCAGATATCATTCTAGAATATAGTTTTGAAATAAGGGTTAATTGACATGCCACATATTATCCCTAAACTCTGACCGACCAATTAAATACCAAATAACTTAGGTAGGTCATACTAGCGATGGAATTACCCGTCTCTCCCCTCCTAGTTCTAGTCTCACATCTCAGCCATGGATCATATCCCTAAGCTTTGATACCAACTATGACACCCCCAAAATAGGTATATATCACCCATCTTGAGTCACCAGATACATGGTACATAAATCAAATACAACTTATTTATACAACAGTCGTGTAAAATACGACAAAACATAGCTGAGAGTTTAAACAAGAATATTGTCATCTAGACAATATCCACACTTAATGGAGTCCTCATTAAAATTATTATCACACTATTTCACAGAATAGTGAGGACTACTAAAACAACCATCTGGACCGTCAATCCGTTCCCCGACTCATCCCTGCTATATTCTCATTTCCTGAAGAGAACAGTGAAAGAAAGGGTGAGCTCAACTAGCCCAGTAAGAAATATTATGACTAAGATAATGTAGAATAAATTATCCTTAGCCTTCAACAGTATAACAACTGATAGAATACAATAGACAACAAGTTTAACTACAGCGGAACAAGCAACCCATTAGAAGAGTCAAGTAGAGCATCAAATCTACTATCTTCTATGATTTAAAAAGTTTTTCATCAACTTTATCACGAGACTCGACTTAATAAATAAAATCGAATCAT